>JANAVB010019794.1:2564999-2662499 GCA_029216955.1 Iris pallida
CAGGGTTTTCTACGTCAAAAATTCTCTGTGTATGCATGGATTGTTTTGTGGTTGTTTTTGGGTTCGTGCGTTGTATTGCTCGGTCCTCTCGCAGGTACTCTCCGGTTTGGGGAAAGGTTTCCGCGCTTCTTTCCCAACAGGTTTTAGGTGAAAAATCTGCAGAAAATAATTGTTTTGTTCCACCATCGAGAAGAGAAATTGAAGCATATAACATGTACAATAGTTGGTATCATATAAATACTACAATCTCTAATTCTAGTACATTATCTGAGAAAATTCTTTTGGTTAACTTGTTACGATGTGTTAACTTGTGGGCTACAACATTTTCCATCCTATTGCAATTCTAAGAAAATTCTTTTAGTTGGTGGCTGCATCATTCAAACACTTGTGTCACTCATTCATTTAGTACAGTTTGGAGTGGGGATGAACAGTGCATCCTATTTTCTTTGAAGGATATATAGGTGTTTTTTCATACATTCTGCCCAAATCCAACTCTCAGGTCATGATTTGTTCAGTAGACTTAGCAGTCCAAAACTATAGATTAAATTAAGCTAATGTCATAACATTCTGCCGGTCAATAGTTGATTGAGAAAGGAATATTAGAATCCTTGTGTGAAGAGAATTAGAAATAATAACATAGAAGAAGAGAAAAATAGAAGCAAATAGGAATCTTCCTACTTTGTTTATGTAGGAAAATCTATTGCAATTTAGCTAAGCTTTCTATCATTGTCCAAAGCTTTAACTATAGTTTTATAAATAATTTTCTGGATGTCAAGTCACTAATATGACCAGTGACCCTTCAAACCACACACACTGTTTTCATATCTATTGATACATCCTACCAATTTTAAGCTATTTCATAGCTGTCCTAAAAGTACAAGCAAGTCTAAATTCCATATTTTGTAGTATCGGACGATGTCAATACGATTTGGTATGTTCCAATTTGATATCGATATTGATGGATACTAAAGTTGGGTTGAACGAAACAAACAAATCAACAAGGGTGCAAAACTATAGTAAAGTTGTTAAAAATATAAATGAAGAAATTTCTTTTATCGTAGGTAAACAAATCACTAATGGCGACTATCATTTCATTCAATTTTAAAAATACTAAGAAAAAAGAAAAAATACGTAAAATTATGCCTAAATACAAGATATATATTTTCTAAAATTTTGAAAATTTATTAATAATTATTTGCTTTCCTATACCAGAAAATCTGATACTCTAATCTGAAACTGTCAATACTGTTGATACAACCGATCTCGAAACTCACGGAGAGGGTCCAATACCAATAGTACCAACCTTCCAACTTTTTGAGCAAAACCTTCCTAATAACCTATGAGCAATTTTCCTGTCTATCCTGCCATTTAATCTCCTTCATAAAAACTATCACTCATATAGATCCATAACTGCACTTTCTCCCCTAAGAATAGAGAAATGGTAGTTGTTACATTGTTACAAACATCATGAGTTTGCCTCTGGAATTTTTTTCAGATTTCAAGCTAAGCAACCTACTGCCCAAAATATCTTTTTCTGTTCTAAGCTTCCATCAGATTTCCCCTAACCAAAATTATACTCAATGTTGCAATGATTATTTGTTTACTAACAGAACCCTAAAGAGATTAATATTGTTGCATCACTAATATTGCGCAGATACATACACAGATATGAAAATGATACAGGTACATGAATATAGTCACCTATGTTCTTCGAGTTATACCGAATACAAACACGGATACAAAAAGACACGAATATAGTCACCTATGTTGCTCGAGTTACCCCAATACACGGGTACGGATAAGGACATGCTATTGAGTACCGATACTGACACGGCCATTTCTCGTGTCCGTACAATATGGCACAATAAACCAAAGAGAAAAAGGAATGACATTCACTTCAGTTAGAACTACAAACATAATGTTAATTTCTTGTCTTACACCCTGCCATTAACAAACCTCTTAAGAAAATAATGCACAAATTAGTCACAAATTCAACAGTTTTTGACGGGTGCTAGTGAGAAAATAATTGTATGGTGTTTGTTTGTAACAATGCAAACCTTAAAATTTTCCTGCGATTTACCCATGTATTTTTTCTTGAATTTAAAGTATATATAAAGTTAGTGGCATAGGCAAAATGTAAGGCTTCCTACATGCAAACCCCCCAGGCCCCTAAGTCCCCATCTTTCTGCCAGTAGAGCCTCTGCTGTCCATCCCAACTCCTCCCTGTCAGTTGAACTAGCTAGCAATCCTCCGGGATCATATTTTGAGTTCTTACTGAGAAGGCCTCAAGTAACTCATTAGTCAGGAGTGGAACTCAGAATCCGGGCTCCACGGCGCTGTTAGAACTAGAGGTATCTTTTTCGGAGTTCATTTCAGTTCAACATTTATAGCTTTCAGCATGTTATAATTTATTTTGAAATCTTTTTCTGGAGTCGAGGGCAAGGGACAACCAAACTTAGCTCCGGACCCAACCTCGGCCGGCCTCATAGATACTGTTAATTCTTTTATGGAACTTCCTTAAACACCAGAGTGGATCTCATTGCGACAGGAACACAAAATCTAACGTAAAATTTCTTGACATTTGTTTTACCTAGAAGAAGGTAAGGATGCTGATGAAGCTGATCTATAAGGACATGGTCCAAGAGGTTTGATGGAAAGTAAAGCAATGAATGCATACATTCCTCCCTCCAGACAGTACACACAAAAACTACGTAAACAAAATAAAGCAAAAGAGGAAAAAGCAGAAGAAAATAGCTTATGGCATTGCTCCCATGAGAGCCTTGGTCCACCGACTCGAAGAGGAAGCTCGGCGCATCGTAGTCGTCCTCCTTGACGAGGAACTGGTACGCCAGCACCAGAGTCAAGTGGTCGGAGAATATGAGCGGTAGAGCGGCACCAGGTTCCTCCCCTTAGTGGTCGCCTCCGCGAACCCCGTCGCCTCCTCTTTCTCGGCTAAGCATTACAACAAACACTCAACGATCTCCTCCACAACCACCAAAAAAACATCATCGGAACTCCAAAATATTTCGACTTCCTCACCTGCTGTTGAGACAGCAGAGCACCGGAAGGACCAAGGGAGAGGGAGAGGCGACCGGTTCTTGCGGGAACCAAAGGCAGTGTTGCCATCGGCGTAGACATTGCCATGGGCGACGCGACGGAGAGAGAAGGAATGGCGGGTTTCCCAATGGAATTGATGCATGTATATACTATGCACAGGGAGGAAGGAAGTGGAAGCCCTACTGATGGACAATAATGGCGAATATATTGGATTCCATCGATCCTTTTCTCTAACCAAACTGACCGTCCATGGCCCTGACGAAAATATTGATATCAAAATCATTTTTATTTTTTCTAATTTTGTATTTTATGTTCTCTCCTAAATTTTCTTAAATATCATCTTTGTTCTTAATCCTATTACCGGTTCGGAATAGGTCAATATTTGACATAAACAAATATACTGAAATACTGTTATGATTTAAATAATGATATCAAAATAATACCAAAATTTTTATCTTCTGCCAAATATAATCAGAATATTTTGTTTAATTATATTTTTTAATTAATTAATTTTTTGTTACAAGGTATAAATTGTGACTAATACTTTTCTGTGACGAAAATTATTTGGTAACTAAAAGAAAACCTTAAGTGACAAGAAATTTTTTCTACCTTGTGACTAATACTTTTATGTGATGCTATTTTTTTCTTCGTAACTAAAAGAAAACTTTAAGTGACAAGTATTTTCACTTGTCACCCATAACCTGAGTCAAAATTAAAAATAGATTTTTGTGACAGCATTGAGTGACAACCAATAAAAACAAAGTCACTGAATGATTTAATTTTGCGACAATATACGATAGTTGTCACATAATCAAATTTTAGTGACAAAAGAAATTATTTGTCACAGAAATATTCCTTTTAGTGACAAGTTTTATACTTGTCACAAATTACTTGTCACGCAAACTCGAATTTCTTGTAGTGTAAACTGAGAATGAACTTCACCCTCTGCACAAGGACACCCCACTCTATATCAACCACCTTGCCATGTAACCCTTCTCTAAATGATTGCTATAATATATATAGATTTATGTAAAGTATAGATGCATGTTAGTTATAACTTAAATAGTCTCTACTCTAATGTATATAGATATACTTGTAGCCATGCATGTTAAGTATAATACATGTGTAATGTAGATGGGTTAGCTTTGTGCCATGTGTAGTATAAACTCATAACTAGTGTTGATTTCTCTTTTCATGTATACCTCCATGTTCACACACACACATAGCTTTACATGTTAGTTCCTTTCTCTTATATATATATATTATTTATATATTATATATATATATATATATATATATATATATATATATAATATTAAATATAGAATATGCATGATAGTGATGTATCTTGATGTGTGACTTTTGTTGGCTTGTATAGCCTTGTGATTGGTGTGTGACTGCTAGCCTAGGCTTGGTTTGGCCTAGTGAGACTTATTAGACTTGTTTGGGCTAGGACTTAACCTAGTTGACTAGTGTGGTTGACTAGAGTTGACCAAGTGTTGACTTTAGTCTAGTTTGACCTAGACAGCATGCAGATGCATTATAGATTACTATTATCATCCCCTGTATACATCTTGACTTGTGTTGCTCTAACTAGGAGTCAGGTACCTCATCTCGGACAGTACATTTACTTCAGACATTCAGATATGAGGCGAGTACATTCTCTGACCGTTTCATACTTGTCTGGATTTACATTCTTGTTCTAGATTACTGTACTTGATGCTGACACAATCATTATCACGGATTAGTACTATGTGGATCTTTCTTCTGAGATGTTATCTTCTTGTATTCACTAAATACATATTGATGTGCGTTTCACTTACATATTATATTTATTGAATATCCTTATCATTGTACACTCATTGTGCATATTGTACTCTCATTATCACATTGAGCCATTGTACAAGCCATTGTACAAGCCATTGTATAAGGTAACGTAACTGAATTGGATCCTTGTGTATTGATTGGGGAGGGAGAGTAAAATTGGTTATATGATCAATCATATTGTATAAGAAATTGTATATGTCCATTGTACACCCACGTACACAGGAGTCCCATTTTATTGTATAACCTAACCCGTTTACATAACTATATTGTGCTCTAAATCACATGTTGCTTACAGTTCTTACTTATCATATATAGATATTTCCCATTATCAAATCTCTGCTGTTTTCATATACATTCTTCTTTCAGCGTTTCATGTACCTTACTCTATTGCATGCTTTATATTTCCTAACATGATATGAACTGCGTGAGATGTTTCGTGCTCGCTCCCGTCCTGACTGGACCTGTTGAAAATTTTACAGAGGATGATGAGGAACCCTGCACCTTTACTTGGAGTTTGCCTAGTTGACACTCGCGACCTGGACCCCTGGGGAGGTTCAGGCAGCTGCTCAGGATGATACTTTGTATAGTGTAGATAGCTTAGGCTGTCCTTTCTTTTCATGTTTAGCTGTTGTCTTATTTTCAGAGTTGTATATTTTAGAGATGTTGAGACTTTGTTATTTCTTTCTGCTGTACCTCAGTTGAGGATTTCTTATCTATTTTCCATCATGCTACATTCTACCTTAGATTGTGATTGAGTTGTACCTCTGTGTTGGCCTCCTTATGGAGATTATTCATATTATGTTAGTTATAGTTCATGACCTAGAACAGCGTTCTACCGACGACACTTCGACGTAGGCTGGCGTTGTTACACTCTCGTACCCTCACAGTGGGTGCGGGTCGTGACATCCAGTCAGGACAGGAGCAAGTACAGTACATCTCAACAGTTCATAGCAGGTTAGAAAATATAATCATGTAGTAAAGTAAGATACAAGTACTGAAAGAAGTGCAGTATGTAAACAGAGAGAGAAAGCTGTAATAGAAAATCTAATATAAATAGAGAGCTAACATGTGGCTAGTGAGTCAGAGTATAATATAGACATGTAAATGGCATAGGAGATTCTGATAAGACACTATGGAAAAGATTCTGATAATACTACTTGGGTATTATTCACATGTCTACTTCTACTCCCCAGTACCCCCAATCAGTACACAAAGATCCAAACAGGTTATGTTATAATTCTATGTAATAGCCCCGAAGGGTGGTAAGCCCCCGAAGGGTGGTACATAGTAGTCCCAAAATGGGGATTCTAGGAGATTCTAGGATACCCAGTAAATGGGATAAGAGATTCTAGGAGACTCTGTGATCATAAGGGTATATGTCACAAGTAATCAAAGAACTAAAGAAGCATATGGTACGCTATATAAGTGAAACGCACAGAACGTAGAGTACCCGATGCTCCCTAAGGATAACATCTCAAGAAGGGATCCGTATAGTACTAATCCGTGTGACCAACGTGACAGTACAAGTAAATTAATTTAATACAGGAAATAATTCTAAGCAGGATATGAAATGATCAGAGAATGTACTCGCCTGTATCTGAGTGTCTGAAGTAAATATACTGTCCGAGGAGAGGTGTCTGGCTCCTAATCAGAACAGCACAAGTCACAACAAGTCTAAAATGATATAATGAAGTCCTACTATGCATTCTACATGATTCTAGGTCAATCTAGGCCAAAGTCAACTCTTGGTCAACTCTAGAAGCCAAACTAGGTCAACTATGGTCAAACTAAGTCACTAGTCTATACTAGACTACTAGGCTAACTAGCCTATTCCAAGTCTAACAAGACTGTACAAGACTAATCTAGACTCTACTAGGTCTAACAAAGTCTAAGTTAATCAATTATAGGCTAACCAATATCCATGTATACCTGTATAGCATGAATATACTACATCTACACTTGCTAGCATATGGCATATAGCCTATAGGTAACCTATAACAAAACCCTATATACATATACATAGAAATAGGCACATTCACATTACATAAATATATATAATAATATATAATATAATATATATATATATAATATATATATATATATATATATATATATAAATAAAAAATAAAAAAATATATACTTCTAATATTACAAGATTATAGTTATACTCATTAGGAATCATCACATACATTTATATATAGACTTAACATATATATACAAGTTGATTTATTATGCACATATATATAGATGTAGAGAGGGAAGGGAAGAGTGTGGGTGTGCAAACATGTGAGGGTAACTGTATATATGAGTGTCATGAGAGCCACCATATCAGTTTAATGCAAAGAAGAAATCACAGTTAAATAATGGAGGAAAAACCAATTCAGTGAAATGAAAAGAAAACAGGGACTTTGTTCCCAGGTTAGCTATCATTTCAGTGAACTTGTGTATAGTGATATGCAAGCCTGGAAACATAGGCAGTAGGGCATGTGTTCAACCTGGAACAATGTAATGATAGGACTGCCATATCTCAGGAATAGGAGGGAAATCAGTAGTTAGTTCTTCATTTCGAAAACTAAACACCAAGTCCAAAACCTCATTCTCAATCCATAAAGCCAAAATCGAATCAGACATTGCATTAACCAATTTGAAAACAAGACCAAACCCCAAATTGAAAATAAATCCTGAAACCCAAATCTCAGTTATTTGCAATGAACCATTCTCAGTTAAAAACATGACCAAGTTCAATTCCATTTTGTGACTTGTGTGTGTGTAAGGGTGTCCCTGTGAACCAATATGGTTTCCAATTTTACAGTGTGCAAACAGTGTAATCTCAGGTTCTACAAGTGTATATTTGTGAGTGATCATAGGAAATCAGATTAAAAATAGAGTGAAGTGTGTGTGTCCCTGTTTACATGTTCTGAGGAAACCTGTCTTAAATCTCAGAATGTGGAGAGGTGTACTCAGGAAGGATGAAGAGTCCATGTGTGTGTGTGCTATACATTGAGGCATACATGAAGCAATGTGCATATAACTAGGTGGGCAAATCTGGAAAACAGTGCAAGCATTCAAACAGTGTGTGCGTGTGTATGTGAACCAGTGTGCAGGAATTAAAATCAGTGAAGGGAGAGAGGAAGTGTGTGTGTGTATGCAGAAAAAAAACAGTGAGTGAATAGGAGTGTAAAACAGTGAACCAACACTCAGTTCAATCTCAGATTTCAATATCAGAAAACTCAGTAAAGAAAGGAATCAATTCATTGACCCCCAACAATCTCAGATTTGTGTGTGAGGGTTACATGTGTACATGAGTAAAAAATGTGTGTGGTGAATCCTCAGGTTTCAGTCAAGCAAACAGTTATACATGTAAGCCCCAACACTCATGAATCTAAGATTTCAATCAAGACTAATTCCTAGATTAGCTATCACTCCTAACATTTCCAGGTTATACCACATGGGAAAAATAACACCCAAGTCACATTACTTAATCAATTGATCACCAAACCACCCTATCTTATTCTCAGATTTCATGCAAGAGAGTGTAAATTCATTTATAATTAGTTCTGGTTTCATATCAAACCTATCAACACAGGAATAGGAAAAAACAACTCAAAGTTATCAACTGAGTTCAAATCAGTTTTTATACTGTCACATGCCAATTTGAATTCAAAAACCCACCAACACCACACAAACTTAACCACAAATAGGTCGCATATAGAAGAATAGATTAGAGCTTATAAAATATACATTAATCATGATGAACAGGTTAAACTAATCAGGCAACTCAAGTTTGAAAACTGGAGAGGCAAAACAGAATGCAAGTATCAGTTAACATTGGTTAATTGAGAAATCGAATAAGAAAAATTAACTAATCATGAACCTAATGGTTGGTAATTGAAAACAACCCATGTGCACAACCCCATACATCCATTTTGTGTCACCCAAGGCCTGACACGGCGTGTCCAGTATAAGAAACTCAAAAGAAAACACACATTGTACTGTCCAGTGCACTGCCTCATGCACACGTGCACTTGTGTCGTGTGCACGACACAAGACACGAGGGAGTCTCGTGGTCACCCACATAGGTAGCCCACCTATGGGGCTACCTCATAGGCCCATTGGCCAGTGTCCACAACGTGTCAGTGTCGGACACGAGGCCCGTATCAGTGGCAAAAATCAACAATGCACAGTGCAGTGTGAAATCGGTGCGGGTGGGATTTCTCCCAATCAGCTCGATAAGATGAGCTGAAAATTGGTCTGTGTCATGTCAGTCACATTCCTAAGTGTCACCAAAATTTCATCCCAAATAGTGTCGTGTCATGTCCGCTACAGACCCCGATAGGCAGGGGATCCCTGTAGCACGTGCGCGAGCGTGTGCGGCGCGTGTCCAAACAACAAATCCGACACAAAATACACAATAATCACCACAGAAGATCAAAAATTCATAAGCATCAGTAAAACTAATTTTCCTATTTAAAAACATCAAACAAACAAGATCGAAATGCCCTTTGAGGCATTTCGACAAACAGTCATGCACATGGACTGATACGTGTCCAGAACGGACACGAAACCCATGACACCCGACACGAATCCTATCCAGATGCTTAGGGGACTCCTAGGGCTCCCTAATGATGAAGACAAAATGAAAATCCATGGAGAAATGGAGAGATTACCTATTCTTGAACTATTGGTGAAAAAGCCCCAAATGGAAAGATTTCCTCAACCACCAAAATCTCACAAATTATTTCCTTCCTGCAAACAATCAATACCAACGGCAAGAACATTGATATTAGGATCTAATGCAACTAGTTTGGGGGAAAAAGGACCTAAAATGGATTTATAATGAATTTCTAAAGATAGGAACTCACCTCTTTCTTCTTGAAATAAATTTCCTAAGGAAGGGAGGCTAGCCCTAGATTTTAGGAGGGGTTTTATAGTGGGGGAATCCCTAGGTTAACTAGTGGTGGCTGGCCATGATGGGCTAGGTTAGGGTTTGAACTAGGTTGGCTAGTCCTATTAGGTTAAGTCACAAAATGACTTGTGAAACCACAAGTCATTTCTCAACCCATTTAATTCCTAATTCCTTAAGTCAATTTCTAAGGAATCTAAACCCACTAACTTAAGTCATGCTAGGTTAGACTAGAGTCACCTAGCCTAACCAAGTCCAACTAACTAGCGTTAGTTCCTAGGTTTGTCTACAAGGATCAAGACTAGTCAAAGTCAACCTAATCTAAACAATTCCAAAATAATTCCTAAAAATTCCCATAAATTCAAATAAATTCCAATAAATCAAATAACCCTAAAATGTCTAAATACCCTAATCACATGGCTAGGCTCTAGGGTAGGCAGTCTCTACTGTTCACTAGCAAAACACCATAAATCATAAGTCATGAATTTAAATAGTTTAAAAATAAATTAAAAATACTAAAAATCATAATATGAAATAAATACCATTAAATAATAATTATATTACAAAATTTCAAAATTACCCTCTTCTGAAAAACTAGGTGTTACAGTGAGACAAGCACTGCACATTCAGTCATTGCACTGGAGGAAATTCCTATGTACATAGCGCGTAGGCTGTCAAAGGGTAGCACTGCCAGGACTTCTTGGTTCATGGGGCTCGTCGTCCCCAAATAGCAAAGTCTACCATAAAATTTCAAAAACTTCAAATGGCCATAACTTGTGTTCTACGGCTCCAAATCTGACGAAAGAAAAGCCAAAACTACATAAAAATCAAATTCACTACCACTTGGAACAACTAGGTTTCAAAAATAAGTAATTTTAAAAGATTATTTCCACCAAAAATCCCAAAAAAGTCTAACTTCAAAACTCAGATCTACACTAAACTAACCATTAAATTCGAAAGCTCCAAAAACAAAACATGTAGAGAAAGCTTACATGTATAATATAGGCTAATAATATGTATGGAATAAAACAAAATAAAAATGGCAAGTGGTCTCTCCATTGGTGCAAGATGTACTTGCCTAGGTGGGTTGGTGGGAGGAAATGAAATGAGAGTGAATGAGGAGAGAGAGATAGAGTGTGGAAGAGAGTATTTATATGGAGGTGGAGGGTGGTTCCACTAGACCCTAACCCTAACTATGCTAACTCATTCTGCATGCCATGCTACATTATAAAATAATTAATTAAATCTGGATCACAACACGGTCAAGGTTTTTCAACATCGAAGCAGTGAACCACACCTACAACTAGATAAGGACAAGGGGCGGCACACTATTCTGCGACAAGATACTGTTCCATGCTATGATTAGGTGTAAATACATGATACATATGCACGTGTATAAATGCCAGATACCGTATACATGATCAATGTAGAATAAGATACGTATACCGAGAACGAGGAGTGAACTTTGTGCTTCCACCCTTACCCCATATATAGGATAAGAAAAACCTATTGTAGATCATAATAGAATTTTCTAAATAGGAATAAAATAGGAATCCATTATGCCTAAAACAACTACTACTATTCCAGATTGGACTCCAATAGTTTTTTCTGATATACTCTTTGGATATGTATTATGGATTATGACTCCTTGGTGGATTTTAGTTATTATTTATTTATTAAGAATGTAGATATATCTTTCTCCTTGTTGTCTTGAAAGTTAGATTTTGTGGATGTTGATACAATGGGTTCATGATCATATTGTGTAAATAGTTTGTTTTAGAATTGTGTATTATTATCATTATAGATAGCTAACTACCATCGACTATTTGAGGTAGGCTTGATGTATGCACATGCTTGTACCAAAGTACTTGGAAGCATATCGGGACATCTGATCCTCTCTATAGTCGACACATCATCATGTTTACATAGGGTGTCCCTATATTGTCGAGATGGCATTACAACCCACAAAAATCTTTGTCCAAATATGCCTCTAGATCAACATTATGAACAATGTTGTCATACTTTTTTCTTGAACTCCCTCTCACCGAATGAGATAGGACTCGGTACGTAAATCCAGCTCTTGTTTATTTTTATAAAAAAACAAAAATTATTTTCCCTACTCCAAAATAGTAAATATCTCATTAGATCTTCAACTTTTAATGTTATTTTCTTGTAAAAAACTTCTACTAGAAAGAGAGTCAATTTTTTCTTTTTCTTTTTTCTTCTTTTCCAAAATAGAAAATTCAAATCTATACGGCTACGCCATAACTTTTTTCTCTTCAGCGCAACGAATCTCAAAGACATCGCCAACAAAGGAGTAACTATTTTTAATCTAAAAAATTTTGTTTACAAGTATTCTACCTAAAATAATATTATTCTTCCTTCTTTTTCATCCTCCATCTCTTATCTACATAGATCAATCACGCCACACCTCCCACAGATGGCATATTTGTTGGCGGTGCCAGTTCAAAGGTTCCTTCAATTGGAGACATAGAGATGGGAAGAGAAAGACTATATGGCTTATTCTAGATTTATGAGAGAAATAAAAAAATCCAAAAAATCAATCGGTCTTATTTATAATAGATAAGAACTATTATAGAGAATAAATAAGACTTTCACTCTATCTATCTAAAGCTACTAACTCAAGTCATAAAGAACTTAAAAAACAAAAATGCTATTTGGCTCCAAAATATTTGGATGATGTCATATCCCATTATGTGGCATATGACATGGTTGCTGACATGGCAGATGATATAGCAAAATTTAACATTAAAATAAATATTAAAATTAAAATTAATATTAAATTAACATTAAGATTAACTTTAACATTAAAATTAACCTTAACATTAACATTAAAATTAATACTAAAATTAATATTAACATCAAAATTAACATTAATATTAGCATTAACATTAAAATTAATATTAACATTAAATTTAACATTAACATTAACATTAACATTTGTCATGACCCGATCCTAAGATATTTGGGTCAAGTCAGGTCATGCCCAGCCTACACCGTGGTTAGACGGCGGTAGTAAGTTGTCTGGTTAATAGTGGAACTCATATCACAACATCTAAATTTGCTAAAAATTAAAAAAAATTTATTCAATCATCAAACATAGAAGTCGTAGCCGAAGCTACAAGTAACTAAATGTTGAAATAACTTAAGTTGAAACTAAAAATTATAACTTCAAATATGTTCTGAAAGGGCAACTAAGCAAATAAAATAAAACAACTCCAGGCTATCTAAGTAGCCGGTTTAGGTGCCTCCGGGTAGTGTTCTCCAAGGTAGGTTCCAGTGGTTTCTCAGGATATAAGTTGGGGTCATGGTAGCTATAAAATAATAGCTCGTCGTCCTCAAACTCGCCTATGGTAAAAAATAGGATTTTCAGTTCGGAATGAACAAGTACACAATCCCAAACTCTAGCATTTTAAGCAATAGTTGAAAAATGCATGTTGAAACAATTGAAATATTTTGATGCAAGGAATCAATTGAAATATTTTGATGTAAGAAAATAATTGAAATATTTTGATGCATGGAAACAATTGAAATATTTGATGCAAGGAAACAATTGAAATATTTCATGCAATAAAACAATTGTTATTTGAATAGGTAGACACCTGTGACCTGCTTGTAGTTTCAATTTGTATTCTAGCATACGATCCGGCTTCGGCACACGTGCAAGTGTGGCTTCAGCTATCTACAGTAATTCTAAGGGGGATTTAGTCACAAGTGCTACACTACTCCCCAATCCCCGAGTCAATATTTGAGTTCAGAGAGAAGAACTTCATGTCCAATGTGTCAAATGTAATAAGAAAAAAATACCAGAATCAGTAGTGTACTTGCCTTGAGTTTGTAAAAAGAAAGATGAAGGTAAACATGACCTCAGTCTAGTCTTCGAATCCCTACATTAAATTAAAAGGACGTCTTAGTTCCAATATAACCATTTCTACTGTTCTAGTTGCAATCTCTAATATTGATCCTAGTCAATTTCTTGTTTAACAATTATCCAACGATTAACTCTAAAGTTGCTTATATACTAATTGCCAACTTGTATAAAAGTTAGTTTGTAATTGTTTATAAATAGTAGCATCTCCATTTTTTTTGGAAAACCTTGTGTTTATACAATATATAAAAAAATATCTTTTTCTTTAGTGATAAAAGCGTGAAATTATTCATATAGAAAATTTGAATTTAAAGGCTTTCTAATTAATGTGTGAAAACTTTATTTTTCTTTTTAGAAAACAAACAGTTCTGATTTAATTTTATAAATAAAACTTGTGTGCGATATCCAACTTTCTATTATCAAAATTAAACACAGAAAAAGAGATACTCCTAAGCTATACAAAATAGGACTTAGAAAAGAAAGGAAAAATAGGCTTATGCCCTTACAACACATTTATGAAAAATAAATAGAGAAAATTAAAAATCCTAAGCTACGCTGCGGCGGTCTTGTAAAAGCCGGAAAGCGGTCAAGTCAGAAGGCACGAGTGCCCTGCACCTAAATATAACGCCAAGTAACAAGTTCTATAAAATCTTTATAGTCTAAAGTTGCAAGGTAGGGACATATAGGGCCTCAGACTTGGTCATGCAATTACATATTGCTAATAGCTTATGCCTCAAGGTACGAGAATACCCAATAGCATTTGTGTTTCGCTAAAGGCTCATTCGACCGTTTCAATCGTCGCCAAAGTGGATACAATGATGTCAAAGTAACCAAAAGTACACCAACATAAATAAACCAATAAAATGTAAGATATATATCTATATAAATATATTTTAACAACCAGGTTCGAAAATAGCAATAATACTCCTTTATGTTAAAACATATATATATATATATATATATATATATATATATATATATATAATATATATATATTTATATTATATATATATTTTTATATATATAATATATATATATATATCTATATAAATAAATATATATATATATATATATATATATATATATAATATAATATTATATATTTATACATATATATATATATATATATATATATATATATTAAAAATATTTTTAATATATATATATATATATATATATATATATATATATATAACATTGTTATAAAAATATATAGAAGTAAACGACAGACTAATTATAACACATATATAACTAAAGAAAAAGAACAATTCTCCTTTATATATATATAATATTTTTTTTTTATATATATATATATATATATATATATATATATATATATATATATACATTTATAAAAAAAGTCACACATATATTAACAGAGCGACAAAAAACTAATTCTAACAAAACCCAACTTCACAAATTTTAGCCAAAACCTCACAGAATCAAAACACAACTACAGAACCATAATTCTGAGTCCGAAATCGGACTACAAACCAATTTCTAACAGAAAAACCAACACAACCAATTCTGGCCAGAGCCAATCTTCACAGAATAATACCCAAGTCCGAAATCGGACTAACAATTCCACAATCGTTTCAAGTATCCACACAGGCAACGTAAAATAATTGAATCCTGCAACGGGATCGAGACCGAATCATCATCGACTACTACGGGGAGGCACGAACCACTCGGTTTAGTAATTATACCAAATTTGATGCCAGAATTCGAAAGGTGGTCTTGGACTCGTATCGCGGCACATCGCCACCAGCTCGAAGGCCTCAGAAGAACGTCTAGACAATGGCACAAGGGTCGCGGGTAGGGCGTGGTCACGTGAAGGGCATTGGCTGAGGGCGGCACGGGGAGCGCTGGACAAGGTCGGCGTCGGCAGGGCCTGCGGGTTGGGCACCACAAGAGGTTTGGCCGGAAGGCTGGCCAAGGCGCACGGGACAGAGGTCGACCGCGACTGCGGAAAGGCAGAGGGGTTCGCGGGGCAGCTGTTGGGTGAAAGGAAGGAAGAAGGGGAAAATAAAAGAGTGTATTGGTGATGATTTTGTTCTCTTGACTTTAGGGAATTAAAATGAGATCGTGGTTTAAGAGTTAGGGGGAAGAGAATAGGAGTGTGTAGGTAGTTGTGGGAAGAACGGAAGTGTTGGAGAGTGATTTGGGGAGAGGAGTTGGAAACGTGGGGGAGAGGGATTTGGGGAGAGCTAGTCAGGAGGGTTGGGTGAGTGAGTTTATATTTTTTTCTTCTTTATTTGTGTTATTTATTCGGAAGGATTTTGGGCTTGTGAATAAAGGTTGGGTTTTGGGTCGTGGAAAACAAATTAACAAGCAATAATTCCAATTTTACTAAAATACAATTAATTAACCGACTAAATAATAACACTAGTAATAATATAATAATATTATTAATAATACTAAATATCTAATATTATTCTAAAATTACACTAATAGGAATTTAAACCCAAATTAAAATTTGGGTTTTATAAGCTTCCTTTCTTAGGAAATTTTGTCCTCAAAATTTTAAGAGTAGGGATAGGGTTTAGTCATACCTCAAAGCAGGTGACGGTATTTCTCCCTCATGACGCCGTGCTACTCTAACTAGTAGGATCACGGTATTCCTCAGCTTCTTCTCCCTGCGGTCTAATATCTCCACTGGCTGCTCTGGAGCTGTAAGACTGGGACCAATCTCCAACTCTGAATGGTCCAAATGTGGCTCAGATTTGGAATATAACGCCTCAGCTGCGAAACATGGAAGACGTTGTACATGCCTTCAAGATTAGGTGATAATGCCACCCTATACGCCACTGCTCCAACTCCACTCAATACTTCGAATGGGCCGATATCTGGGACTAAGCTTTCCAGCTCTTCCAAATATGATGGTTCTTTGGTGGGAGAGATCTTGACAAATACACTGTCTCCTTCTTCGAACTCCAATGGTTGATGACTGCTATCGGCCCAATGCTTTTGACGATCCTGGGCAATCCTGAGTATGTGTCTAATCATCTTTACTTTGTCTGCAGCCTCGGTAATCATCTCTGGTCCGATCATAACTTTTCTCCTACGTCATCCCAAGTAAATGGAGTACGGCAATGACGTCCATAAAATGCTTCGAACGACGTCATGCCGATGCTGGCTTGGTAGCTGTTGTTGTAAGAGAATTCTACCAAGTACAAATGGTCTTTCCAAGACCTGCCAAAATCCAAGACGCAAGACCTCAACATGTCTTCCAGCATTTGAATGGCCCTCTCCGATTGTCCGTCGGTCTGTAGGTGATAAGCGGTACTGAACTTCAGTTGAGTCCCTAGAATATCATATGAGCTCTTCAAAAATGAGAAGTAAAGCGGCTGTCCCGGTCTGACACATTGCTTATCGAAACTCCAAGTATCCGGACTATGTGTTTATATAAAGCTGCCAACTCCTCGGTAGATAAACCAACCTTGAAGGGGATACAGTGAGCAGACTTAGTCAGTCTATCTACAATAACCCAAATGGCATCCTTTCTCCTTAGGAACGAGGCAATCCTGATACGAAGTCCACATGATGTGCTTCTATTTCTACTCCGAATGGTAAGCAATTGTAGAGGTCCTGCTGGCCTTTATCTGTCTGCCTTCACCTGCTGGTAGATCAAGCACTTGGAGATGAATCTGGACATGTCTCTTTTTATTTCGTACCACCATATTTGTGCTCGCATATCCCTATACATCTTGTTTGCTCCTGGATGGATGGAATACTGCGATCGATGCGCCTCATGCATCAGTTCATCTCTCAAGTCACCAATAGGCACGCAAAGTCTTATGCCGCTCCGTCGTCTGCTGTCGAAAAGTTATCAAGTATTCCTGCTAACACTTGGTCTCTAAGTCCGCAAAGTGCCTCGTCTTGGAGTCTCCTTGAATCTGTCTATCAGACTGGACTACACTTGCAAATGCATCATTGGTGCATCAACTTCTGGTACAATAGCTTCCCGTCCCAGCTTCTTTATTTCTTCCTCTGGCAGAACAATCTCCAATCCAAGCTTCTCCATATCTTCGAGAAGTGGGTACATCCAGCCTATGCCGCAGTGTTAACAGTAGAACGCTGTCCTAGGTCACATATATCTAACACAGTTAAAAGTACATGTACAATATATACTCTACAATCGGAGGACAATACAGAAAGTACAGCTCAATCACAAATCTAAGGTAGAAAGGTACGATATGATAGATAAGAAATCACAAGAGAAATACAAATAGAGGAAAGAAGTCTAAGTGTCTAACGACACAACATCTTAACATCCAGAAATATAATACAACTCAGAATGTCAATACAAAGCCAAATGAAAAGACAAGCCTAGTTAAGCTAATCTAAACAGAAGGGGTGGTATCCTCAGCCAGAGCTGGATCCTCCTGAGAGTCTAGCTCGCAAGTGTCATCTAAGCCTGCTCCATAATAGGTAGGGCAGAACTCCTCAGTGTCATCTGTAATATTTTCAAGGTCCAGTCAGGACAGGAATGAGCACATAATCTCAAACAGTTCATATCATAGCAGAAAATATAAAACATACAATAGAGTAAGATACATGAAACGTTGTAAGAAATATACATGAAAAGTAATAGAGGTATCTATAACTGGAAATATCTACTATAAGTAAAGAACTGTAAGTGACTAGTATTTTAGAGCACAAGATGGTTATGTAAACGACTTGAAATTTACACATAAATAAGCTACAGAATTGCACATGAATACCTACTTTGGAATTGATCACATAACCACTTCTACTCTTTCGTACCTCAATCAATACACAAGGATCTAGACAAGTTATGTTAGTGTACATGATTTCATATAAAGCTCAATAAATGAGTGCACATACATGAAGGCTTTGCGAATATGAGAGTACATAATCACATGAGTATACATGAATGGTAGAAGCACAGGAATACATGATGTAAGTGAAAAGTATGACATGATGTATCCGATGCTCCCGAGGGGGATAACATCTGATGAAAAGATCCATATAGTACCAATCCATCTTAACAATATGACAGCATCAAGTAAAGTAATCTAGAGCAAGAATATAAGTTCCAACAAGTATGAAATGATCAGAGAATGTACTCGTCTGATATCCTAATGTTCGATGAGAATAGATGTCCAAATCAAAGTAATTGAATCCTATTTAGAGCAACACAGGTCACTATGTATCCACAATGGTAAAAAATAAAGTTTACAATGCATTCTATATAATTCTAGGTCAATCTAGGCCAAAGTCAACTCTTGGTCAACTCTGGTCAACTATACAGTCAAACTAGGTCAACTATAGTCAACTGTGGTCAAACTATCTAGGGTTTGGTCAACATGGTCAACTAGTCTAGGTTAGTCAATTCTAGGCCTAACCAAGCTAAAGCCTATGAATACAAGTATAACCTATATACCATATAGCTAACAAGCATTACATGAATATACCACATAAATATATACTATATATACAACTTAGAATCCATATAAATACAACTATACATACATATATATATACAATACATATACATTAGCTATATAAAAAAAAAATATATATATATATATATATGAGAGAGAGGGGGGGGAGGGGCAAATAGCTATATTTGAGTGTGTGTATAGAGTGTGTATGTGTGATATACTGTTCTCAGATTAAGGGGTGTGAGTGTATGTGAAAGTGGGTGAGTGCTAGCAATGGTAGAGTGAGCGTTATGCATGTAAGGCAAGGGGTGTGTGTCTCAGGTTTAGTCATAGGTTAAAGGTGTGAGTGGTATACTTATAGAGGTAAAAGAGTGTGCGGGTGAGGTGTTCACAGATATATCACAGAACAAAATCTCAGTTTTCATTTAACAAAACCCAACATCAAAACACAAGTATATGCACTCAGTTAATATCAATGCCAACAACAGTAAACATATCAAACCCTATGTATATTAAACCCAAACATCAAGCCCCATATAAAAACTCAGAAACTAGTTTTTAGTTAAACTCAATTTATACAAACAAAACCCAAAGTACATTCAAATCTCAGTAAACATTTAAAGTATCAGAAAAAAAATGACAAACCCTATCCCAAACCCAATTTCGAACACCAATTCATTTGAAAACCAAAAATCAATAGTCTACCCGTGTCTAGCATGCTTGTGTCAACCTAGGATAGTGTCCATGTGTCCACAAAACTGGACACGAGTGTCAAAATATCACAAGAACACAGTATCAGTAAACACAGTGTACACGAGCTCGTGCAGCCGTGTCGAGCCATCGTGGACACAACACAGAGCACTAGATGCCACGTGCTCGTATCCACGTGTAGTTGGGGTGTTGGCCTACGTGGTCGATACCTCATCGTGTGTCCACGATATGTCCATGAAGGACATGAGACATGTGTCAGCCGCGACTGAATGTACAAATAGTGACTGTGCAAACCCAGTGCATTCACGATTTCGTATCCGACACGACACGAGATACCATAAAAGCTGAGGGCTGACTTGTTAGTCACTGCCCCCACCTTCATGCCAAGTGGCATGTGCCCACGTGGCCCAGGCTGCAAGAAATCAATACACAGCAGCAGGATACACGCACAGTGCCTCGTGCAGTGCATGCATATCCAATTTAGACACGGACATGAACTCGAATCATGTTCAGAGATTGGGGGAATTAAAACACACATATAGGGCTATAGATTTGTGAAATTAGTTTTGAAAAATAAGAACAAACAGTTCATAAATGCATTTCATCGAACACTTACAATAACTCTGATACACATGTGATACGCATACCAAATCAACACCAATTCCTACCAAACTTGGTCCACAGGTCCATGGTGCCTAGATGCATGCATTCATGAAGAGAAAATAGAAATTTAAAGGGGTTTAGGGCTATTTACCTATTGAGAGTTAGATCTCAATGAAAAGTCCTAAGGAAGATGTCCTTCTCCAAAAGCTATGGGTCAACGTGCTTCAAATCCTTGCTAGCTAGCCTCCCATAGCCTCTATAGCAGCAATAGATCTCAATGCAAGAGACTAGGCTCAATTTGGAGGAGAAATGGAGAAATTGGAGAAATTTGGGAAAGAACAAACTAGGGTTTGAAGGGGCTTTTCAAAAGAGGCAAGAAATGAATAAAGAGACATTAAATCGGGGGAAGGGGCCTCTCTTGTTGCTGTGGGCTGGCCAAGCATGGCTAAGGTTAGGGTTTTGGTTCATGTGGTGGGCTATGGGCTTCTCTCTAGCAAGATAGTTAAGCCTTCAATCTAAATGCCCAACCAATTCACCTTAAACCAAATCTCTAAATGAACTTAAGTCATCTCCTTGTTAGATTAGGATCTAGACACAAGTCTAACATACAAGCTAAGTCTCTATGGTCATGGTTAGACACTAGGCTAAGTCTCTAAAGTCTCAACTAGCAAAAGACCAAAATCACATCACCAATTAAAATATTAATAAAATAATTAAAAATTCATAATTAACAAAATACCTTCATTCTAAAATGTGGTAGTGACACTACTCTCTTACCGTACAGATAGTGCTTCCAAAGCTTCAGCGCGAAGATGACTGCTGCAAGCTCTAAGTCATGTGTGGGGTAGTTCTTCTCGTGAATCCGTAATTGTCGAGATGCATAAGTAATTACTTTCTTACTGTTGAAGAACACAATCCAAGCCCTTACCGGAAGCATCACTATCGATTGAAAATCCACCCGTGCCTGAAGGTAGTGATAAGATCGGCTCTATAGTAAGCCTCTTCTTTAGTTCCTCGAACAATGTTTGGCAAGCCTCAGTCCAGACGAACTCCTCATTGTTCCTTGTTACCTTCGTCATAGGTTCAGCTATCCTGGCAAGTCCTTCACAAACTTCCTGTAGTAATCTGCTAAACCCAGAAAGCTTCTAATTTCTACAACTGAACCTGGTGCCGACTACTTCTCGATGGCCGCTATCTTCTTCGGATCCACTGAATGCCATCTCCTGTGACAATGTGGCCTAGAAAATCTACCTTGTCCAAGAAAACTCACACATGGATAGTTTTTCGTACATCTTTTCCTGTCGCAGAGTCTCCAAAACTGTCTGCAAGTGTTCCTCGTATTCTTTCAGGGTCTTCGAATAGATCAAGATGTTGTCAATGAAAACAATAACAAACTGATCCAAGTATTTGGAAGACCTTGTTCATGAGATTCATGAACACTGCAGTAGCATTGGTAAGACCAAATAGCATGACAAAAAATTCATACTATCCGTACTTGGCGTTGAATACCATTTTGGGTATATCTTCTTCTCTTACCTTGACTTAGTGGTAACCGGATCTGAGGTCTATCTTCGAAAACACCTTTGCTCTGCTCAGCTGATTGAAGAGATCGTCGATTCTAGGCAAAGGGTATCGGTTTTTGACAGTGAATAATTTAGATCCCGATAGTCTATGCATATTCGGACAGTTCTGACCTTCTTGGGCACAAAAATGACTGGTGATCCCCATGGTGAAGCACCACTCCTGATAAATCTCTGAGCCTTAAGCTCATCGATCTGGTCCTTCATCTCTTGGACTCCTTAGGATTTACTCGGTAGCAGCATTATGTGATAGGTGAAGAGCCGGGGACTAGGTCGATAGAGAATTCCACATCTCGGTCAGGGGGCAATCCTGGAAGTTTGTTAGAGAAGACATAGGAATTCTGCTATAATGGGGTGAAGGGGTCCGATCTTCTCGAAAATAGATGAGTAGCTGACGCTTCTCATGCTCTCTGGTGCTCTAACAACCTCGAACACGAGTTCTCATGGGGGACTAAAGATGACACTACCTCGGTGACAGTCTATCAGGGCATGTTTCTCACTCAGTCAATCCATTCCCAAGACTATATCATAGTTGGGGAGTTGCATTACAAGGAGTAGTACTAAGAATTTATGGCCTGAGATGGTGATAGAGCAGGTACAAGTCTCGGTGATTGGTATGGGTCCTCCGCCAATTATAACTCTACATATCCTCTTACTAAAGCCAGTGGCTAAATGGTATGAAGAAATAAAGTTTGAGGATATAAAGCTATGAGATGCTCCAAAATCAAATATGCTAGGGCGGATACGTGTGAAGTGAAATAGAACTTGCGATAACATCTTTAGTTGGTTTCGACTCCGGCTCCTCTACTGCCAAGGCAAAAGCTCGCCCGATTCTCTGTTGATGATGGATGAATTACTGCTGCTGGGTAGAAAGTGGAGCCCTCTTCTGTCCTTCTCTAGTCTAAGTAAACGCCGTAGGACAGTCCTTCACTTGATGGTTGGTCTCACGTCCCGATCCCGGAGGATCAAAAACTAGCCATTGGGCGTGATGCCGTACAAGTCTAGATTGTACTTGTTCAAGGCAAAACCATTACAGTTTTTGGTATTTCTCAGAAAAAACACGACAGTGCAGCAAAACCAAACAGATAAATTAAAGTCAAAACAAGATATGAAAATATCTCTCTTTATTGATAATTATAATAGATTATAAGACTTGCAGCTAAATACAGAGTTTACAACAGATTACAATACTCTTGAATAGCCAACTGAATATATATTTTCTATTTAAGCTTACAATCAAACATGCCGACTTTGCTTACAATCTCACTGGTATAACTGAGTTACACTGTTCCATACATTATATACCATATAGCAGAAGACGTCATCTTGTAAGAAGATCTTCTGCGCATCCATCTGATTGATCAATGCCAAGCATTGATCAAATGATTTCCCCATACACGAGCACCTGAAATATTTCCCATAATGTGGGTCAGTACATTATCTATGTATTGGCGAGCGGTGCTGGCCCAACTCACCTAAGAAGATAACACTAAGTAATCATGTTATAGAACATTATTAAAGGTGGTCTTTCTCATTGCCTTACGGTTAATTAGCAGTTCATATCTGACCTAAGTAAAGCATGCACATCATTCTTAGCCAGCATAATGTAAAAGAATATAGTATTACCCTTTTTGGTGATTTCTTACCCACGGTCATATAGCCATCCATGTATATTTATAATACTTACTCTACCTGCATAAGACATTATTAGGAACAACATCATATTTAACATAGTTATCACCGTTTAGGTGATTCTTACCAACAACCGACATCCTTTTCTATAATTGAGTAATAACTTACTATGACTACATAAGACATTATTAGTACTGGACCTATCTATATGAAGGTCATTGGCGACATGCTATCTTAGACATATGGTTAGACGGTTCCCCTTCATCGACGAGTAGCTAGCACAATCCGAAAGATTCCCGAATCATCGTGCTACTACTTCAGTACTGTGCTACTACTTCAGCACCAGGTTCCCCCTAGGATGAATCGATTTCTGAGGCCTCGGAATACCGTTCGAGGAACCACCTTGTCGATAAGTTGTCCATGACCATACAAGTATATACATATTTCTATGAAGAAAAATTTAATGCATGATAAGGAAAACTTAAGTAATCAGCCACCATTCTCATTCGTATTGCCACTATTCCTTGAGCTGAGCTCACAATTACCAACTACCCAATCCAGGGTCTTAGTGTAATCAACATTCTACATTAATGACGGGATAATAGAATATTGATTAGTCAATCTCCTTACCATATCTTTGATACCAAACATCTTCCAACCAAAACCCAATGTACTCACCGGCCAATTCTTAGGACTTAGCATCTGTGTTACCATGCGTTCATTCAGGCATAATTCAAACATACTTACTTCCTAGTTCTTGGGTCTTCGCACTTGTGTTACCATCTATTCATCGAGCCAAGGCTCGATATACTCACCGCCCAAGTACTTAGGACTTTTCCTTCACCTGTCATATTTCATAGCAACAACACGCAAGCACACATTCATGAAATGATACGTAACAATTTTTTTGGGTCATATGATTAATTATCTTTTTATTATCTTTCTAGGTTCCATGTAAGTATCATTTAGCAACTCAACATGAATTCATAGCATACAGTCCTTTTATTAAGCGTGAAGCTAAAGTTTTTTCGAAGGGTTCAATACTACTCACATTTATAAATGATTCCCACCATGATCGCATAGCCTTCCAAGTAATCCTTCGCATATTTGCATGTCCAATAGGCTTCATCAAATCTACTAGCTGACATAAGGCACCTTATAGGTCAGGGCACTACAATATATACCACTCATCCCTAAAATTTCAACTAAATTTATGAAACTTTCCAACGATCAACTTGCGCTATTAACATTTCTCTGCCATATCTCGATTAATTTCAAATGATGTATCATCTCGCCACAGTATCCCAATTTGATTCAAAATTTTACCAACCTTGTTCTGACGTCCAACACTCATGCAATTTCTTAGCACATGATACTCCTCTCCCGCGGCTTCGTTTGAATTCAGCATATCACTTAGCCGAAATCATCCATATATTTTAGGCGTCCTAAAAATATATGCATTTTAACCAAGTTCAGTGATAGAAAAATTGAACGAGCTACCGGTATAACTTTATTCTCGAACATTAGCAATTCCTCTTGATGTAACTACTGCAATTCCAAAATTTTTATTTGAAAATTTTCATAAAATAAAAATTGTATTAATTTTGAGTTATAATCCTTTCATGAATTTGAAGTTATTTTAAGGATAATATTATAAATTATAATATCATTTTTATATTATAATAGGTTAATTCAAATTCTAATTATTACTTAATTTAATTATTTTATTTCATAATTATTTTCAATATAAGCTTACTAAGCATAAGGCTTGGATAAAAGATTTTTCTTTTCCCAAGGATTTGATTCCTTAAACCAAATATAGCCTAAAATCACAGAGAACCAACAAGGTCGGCATAAACAAGCCCACGGTGCACATTGTGAACATCGAGCAAACAAACTCAAGTGAGATTCAGTTTTCAATCCCATGTATTATTTAAGGCAATTATTGGATTAGTTAGATATTAGCCACTAAGTGCTAGTTTGGTTAGCCACTAGTTGTTAATGAATTAGTCAGTTATAATTAGTTGATAGTATTCTCATCACCCATAGATCTGATGTAAATTACAAGTATTGCCATTATTGACTTGGAGATCACACTATTTCTTCCTATTAGAATAGTAGGACTTCTCAATATTTTTACAATAATTCCTACACTCAACCTCCCTCTCGTGCCTCTCCCTGCTCTGGCCGAGCCCAGCCTAAGACCGCTGCCGTCGACTACGAGCTCCGGCGATTGGCCGCCGTGTGCCGAGATTTGGTCACTTCATTGCGATGCTCCATCCTCTCTGCCTCCTCGCATCAGATCGGGCCACTCCCTCCTCCTCGCCATCATACCTCCATCACAGCGTTGCTCTGCTGTCTGACCCTTCGTCTCCACTCCAGCACCCGCCACCTAGTTTCGCCATGCCCGACCAATCATCACTCCACCACCACTAGCACCGGGCTCCGATCAATCATCCAACACACAGCTACTCACCTGAGTGAGTCATCGCTTGTTGCCGAGTCATCCAGTCGTCGACCCTCGATGCAGCCTCCGGTGTTCCTCGCCAACCAGAACTTCTGATAGCGTCTTTGGATCGGACCTTTTCGACCGATCTGTCGTCTTCTCAGGCGATCCCGCAAACGACAGCTCCGCCATCGGCTACGCCAGGTCCGACATACACTGTGCTATGTCGCGGCAGCTGGTCTTGCACGCCGCCTCGACTCTTCCACGACGAGTGTCGGCCGCGCTTGACGGATCCGACCCCGGCGACCGATGCCTTTCAAAGCTGGCACCGCCCCTCAGAACCGCTCTACGGCCGTCCGTTATGCCAGATATGGGTCGCTGACGAGCTCGAGCGATCGATTTCCTCGATCGTGTTTTACCGCCGCCCCACAACCAGTGATGCCGAGTCTGCCACGACCACCACGGTGAGCTATCTTCCCAATCATCCCTTTTTTCATCCTTCTTCTTACTCTCAACTATTTTCTCCTCATTTTTAGGCTGCTACTCCGTTCTCCTCTCTCTCTGAGGAGACTTGGGGTTTTAAACCCTAATAAATGGGTCAAGGGCTTCGGCCCGATAACAGTTTCTATGATTAAAGTTATTTGTTATTAGTATGGGTGTGGTCTTGTAAGTCCAGGATTGTTTTTACACAAAAATTGTTTATTACTCTAGGCTGGGTCCTTCGACTATCATTTTCATTTTCTTTAATAAAGCTTATATGGTGCTGGACAAGGCTAAGCCCAGAATCATTAGGATAATGATATGTGTATGTAAATTCTCTTTGGGCTTGAAACCCTATTATACTTTGGGTATTAAATCTATGAGTATGATTGGGTTTGAACTCAATCTATTTTTTTGGTTATTTTCCTGATAGAATTATTTTAGTGGAAATCTATTAGACTAATAAATTTATTTATTTTAGTAAAAATTTGGAAGCCATATTGCTATGATATTTATTACTATTTATAAATGTTTTCTATAATAATATTTGATAAATATTTGTTTGAAACCAAAACTATAAATGATGATTCGAGTAAACTACATTACTAGTGTAAAGTTTACTAGTCGATTTTGTGAAATAATGTAACTGATACTAATTACAAAATATTTTGCTAGTAGATACTAAGTTTTATTATATCTAGTATAAATATGGTTAGTAGTTTATAAATGACTAGTTAAGGATAGATGGCTAGATAATGTCATCATTAGAATTTAACCTATTCTTACCCTATTATAGGTGAACATTAGGACTCATTGATTGGCAAGGACGAAGGCAAGTACACCAACTCGATCTCTTTACTCTGTATTTTGTCTTGCTTCATGTTCTCATATTGACACATTGTACACACGATTGTTCATTGTTCATTGTTCATTGTTCATAGTTCATCGTTCATTATTAATCGTTTATTGTTCACTGTTCTTTACTTTTACATTGGGGTGTAGAAATACTACAGATATGTGACCAATCCTATTTTAGCTAGCCATTGACTAATAGCTTAGGTCTCACATCATACACGTAGGACTCTAAGCCATACCCTTATTCTTGTGCTCTTATTCCATTACTAGCCCAGCCGGTCACATATTCTGATAGTTATTTCAAATGCATTTTACACTGATAGTCTAGTTTATTATTTAGGATCTGGTACCATAGTTTTATCGTTATTCATGTACTACAGTTTATATGTTCCCGTGCTTGTATCATAGTTCATTGTGTAGCATTCAGTTTACTTTGTTTAGTGCTTCTTGTCGGGGTTGTACTTTGCTCCTTTCCTGATTGGATATGTTGAAGGTATCGAGACTTTCTACTTTAGCATTATGGGTGGCATGACGGGTTGATATTTAGCTAGCTTGGAGGCTTCGAAGAGATCAATGATGGGTTGGAACTTGTTGTACATGTTTACCTTTAAGTTTGATGTTTTTGTATTAAAAAGACTTGGTGATTTGTAATATATTTTAGCACGTATTTAGTTGCTATGATGTGATTTCATGATGTAACTTGAGATATTAGATACTTAGTACAGCTTACTACGTTGCCTCTTCCGACGTAGGCTGGGTATGTCCGACTCGTATTCGATTCTTCGGGAGCGGGTCGCGACACATATTTAGTGGTGGCCCATGTATATCAGTCTAATGGCGCCTAGGATTAGAGTACCATTAGGAACCTGCGATATAGGAATGTTCAATCACAGCTTAGGTCGATTGTGTGGTTATACATATTTACTATTTGTGTCTTCCTAAGTATTATATTCCTTTAAGTTTCTAAAATCCTTAGGGAGTAGGCCAAATTACTATTTTAGAAGTTGACTCCTATTTTTAGCCAACCTTTCATCAGTAACTAATTTTTCAAGCCTCCAAATTCCTTTAATGATTTTGTTGAACTACTTCAATCTGATTTTCTTGATCAATTCAAATATTCTAGAGCCCTAGACTAACTGCTTAGCTCAAACTTGTCTGTTTGGTTCCTTAAACTTTTTATTGATCATAAGGAATTATTTTCTCAAAATAATTTTAGTGTAGGTCAATATCCCTTAAAAAAACTCTAACAACAGAAATATTTTTCACTAGCTCTTCTACTCAATTTGAAGTCGTATTATTTCTATTAGTCAGAGTCAGGTTTGATCAAATCCACAAGTCTATGTCATCAATTCATTCAATAGGGTAAGGTCAGAGAACATATACTTACTTCATTTTTCTATCATTATTAGGACTTTTCGCACTCATGTTGAATTTTTATAAACTCCTTTAGAATTATAGCATCCACTTTTTCATAGAAGGGTTTTTTAGTCTTTTCAGCCATTTTGGGCTTTATGAGTGATTTCCTGAATATGTTGACTTATGATTGTGCTAGCAACTGGTTTAACCTTAGTGGACTTGTATAGGGGTCTAACCATGCATTAGGATTGTTATTTTCATTTTTAAAATTTATTTTTATGCATTAGATTATTTTTAAGGCTTTTATTTATTTATTTAGCCTTTTTGCATGTAGGCCTTTAAGCTTTTTGACTTGGGCCCATTTCTAATTGAGAAGGAGTTGGTCCAAGTGAAACCCTAACCCTTGGAGACCCCCTTGGCTGCCCAACACAGCAGCACCCCCTCCTCTTTTCATCATTTGTGAAAATTTTGAGCCTCCACAAAGAAACCCTAAAAGATTCATCTCTCCAAAATACCTATTTCCTTCATCCGGAGTCCGTTTATTTCCAAACGAACTCCGTTGTGCTCGTTGAGGAGAGGAGGATCTACTGGAGCATTTCTAGAGTGGAGATGGAGGTTTTTGCTGGAGGGAAATTAGCCGACACGACAACCGAGGAGCCCCGATCATTGAGTTTTGACACTCAATAGGTAAAATCCTAATCTACCATTGAAAATCTGGTTTTTTTTCTTCATTTTTGCATCCATATAGGTGCCCTAGCGTTGCCCACGAAATTTGGTGGGAGTTCGACTCCGTTTGATTGAGGTATCGAGCCCGTGTCGGTCCCTTACGGCACGTGTTCGACAAAATACCGCTTAGGATAGAAAGTTGTTGTTTTTCGTTTCCGACTTCATGGATGTTTAGATAATATAATTTTGATAAACTTTCATGAAGATGGATTTGATTTTGACATCGTTTCAGCGACGTTTCGGGCAACGGAAGCACGTGCACGGATCCCGTGTACGAGACCGTGCGTGCCCTGCTGTCCGCATATGATTTCGCGATGCACAGAGCGTATTTTTGCATGAAAATTTGTGAGCACGTGGGGGCAACCTCTGCCCCCATGCTCGTAAAATTATACGACTTTTTGTTGAGCGAGAGCGCGAAGAAATCGCGCGTGCACCGCTCAGCCACTGTGCTTTTAGCCTGTCATTTTTGTTGCGAAAACGGACTTTGTGCGCGCACATGACGCAGCGAAGACCCGTTCCAGGACCCAGAACATGTCGACCTAGACCTAGATGACCCATAGGGTGAACCCCGAGTCGCGGCATGTCCCGACGAGGGAGCAGCGAGGCCGGGACCGCACGCACGAGGACGCGCGGGCGCGCGCGCGCGCAGCAGGTTGTGCGGGTGACGGCGCTCAAACGAGCGAGAACGCAGGAGTACCACACGGTATCGAAAAATTCTGATACGCGTTCTGTGGACAAGACACAGACACATTTTCGAACCCGAGAGTATACGAACACATCACGTGGGTCGAGACCAACGTGTATGCCGAGTTTCGCGGGTTCATTTGGAGTATTTTGCATTTTGGGCCGTTGTGTGATTTGGGTTATTTTTCTTTAGTTTTCGATTTTTGAATTAAATGTGATATTTTGATTTCCAACTTCTTAGCTTCTAAAATCTGAGTTTACAGGACTTATATAGATTTTGGATTTGTGGAAACCAACCTTTGGCTTTGTTTCATAATTTTTCCATCATTTATGAATATATGTGTTTCTATATAGCTTTATGCATATATTTAACTATATATATATATATATATATATATATATATATATATATATATATATATATATATATATATGATTATTTTTTAACTATATAGATTCTATATATATTTAACTATATAGCTTTCCATCATTTATGCATATATTTAACTATATAGTTTCTATATATATTTAACTATATATATATATATATATATATATATATATATATATATATATATATATATATATGAATATATATATATATATAAATATATATATATATATATATATATATATATATATATATATATATATATAATTCTGTTGAAACCCATTCCTAATGCATATATATTGCGAATGGGTTGAGGGAGATATTATTCCAGATTTTAGAATCTTTATTTATCTCGCATCATTGCGTATCTTTCCATTTAAACGTTGTGTATATAGATACATATATATATGTAGTTTCTTACTTTGTATATATGGATATAAATAGTATATTATTTTGAGAAATTCTAAGGTTGCGTTTTACTGTTTTTAATCCTAGATTTACCTTATTTCAGTAAGCACCAGTACACACACACACACATCATCTTTTGTTAGAAATATGGTTTGGTTGTATTGTATATACACATGTGTGTATATACCTGTATGTATATATATATATTTATGCTTGTTAATTCTCTTAGATTAGATTGTAGTTGTGCATATAACTATAGGAGCCCTAGGACAGATTTGGTTTGTCATTTCGAGCTTAGTTTAGTCGAATTGGCCGACAAGTTGACCAAATTGACAAAAGTCAACTTTGGGTCAAACTTGATCCAATTCAACTCAAACGAACTCTAAATGACCTAGAATTTTGTGTATGACCTAGAAATTAGTAGACGGACAAGTTTGACTAGGTTTGACCAGCGTTGACCAGGTTTGACCAGAGTTGACCGAGGGTTGACTTTGACCGAAATGGACCTAGAAGCATATAGTCTTGCATTGTAGCTATTTCTTTTGATATTGTGGACTGGGTTGTGACATGTGTGTATTTTAAATAGGTTTACATTGCCCCAGTTTAGTTACACTTCATAATTAGCAGTTCGATTTGCTAGGCGAGTACATTCTTTGATCTTTTCATACTTCTTTGGATATGTTCTCTTGTTATAGACTAGTATACTTGATGCTGACACGACGTTCACATGGATTAGTACCCTATGGATCTTTTCATGCGATGTTATCCCCTCGGATACATCGAGTATATCATGTTCATGTATTTTATCATGGCCATCATGTACTCCATGTATTCATATTTATCCATGTGCACTCATATGTTATTCATGTACACTCATGACCATATGAGCTCTATGTATACAGTAGTTGTTATCCATGTGCAATAACATAACATGCATTGATCCTTGTGTATTGATTGGGGGCAGGGAGAGTGTAGTTGGTTATGTGATCATTATCCCCAGTAGGTATCCATGTGCACTCCATAGCTGTATCCATGTGCAATCCAGACCGTTTACATAACCAATTCATGGTCTGAATTATGTAGAAGGTTATATTTCTCTATTTATCATATTATATCTCAGTTTATATTCTCTCTCTTGTTGATTTCATTTACGGTGATTCATGTATAGTTTTCTATGTCTTGCTTTATATGTCCATTCCTGCTATGAACTATTGTGAGAGATGTGTGCTCGTTCCGTCTTGACTAGGCATGTTGAAAATTTTATAGGTATTGATGTGGAGTACTGCCCTACTTATTATGGCATTGGCTTAGATGACACTGGCGACATGGACCCTCAGGAGGATCCCACAGTCGCTGAGGACTTGTCTATAGTCTAGCTGAGACTTAGTACTTTATTTGTATTTCTATTTGAGACTTTATGAGTTGTACCTGAGATTTATTCAGGTGATTTACACCTAAACTTTTATCTGTGACTCTCTTGAGATTCTTTCTTCTATTCCATCTTAGCATTGTGATTGAGCTACTTATTATTCTACTCTCCATTCGGAGTTTATTTTAGACTGTGTTAGATACTGTGACTCAGGACAGCGTTCTACCGCCGACACTGTGGCGTAGGCTGGGCGTTCGTCACTTCTCGTGCCCTTGTACTGGGTGCGGGTCGTGACACGTTTTTAGTGGTGGCCCATGCAGGTCCCCAATCACAACTAGTGTGATTCGTAGTGGTACTCGAACTAGAGTATCATTACAGCCTATAGTAGGATATAGGATAAGTTAAGGTACTCAATCATATTAGGAAAAACTCTTATCAATTCTTGCTGTTAATTGTCTCCTTTTAAAAACAATTGTCCTTCTTTGATAAATTCGCTTCTTTTTCGGTAATTGATTCCTTGTTTGATCTGTCTTCAGGATGGTGGAGACACGATCGCAAGCGCTCTAGTCTCAGGGATACCACTGAGAGGTTGGCTACTTCTCGTCCGACCCAGCAGGCCCCAGGGACCACAGTACCTCTTGTTCCAGCTCAGGTGGGCCTATCTGCTACTTTTGGGGGTGCTCCTCCACCAGCTCCGAAGACTACCGCAGGAGTTCAGGGGATGCTACCACCACCGCCCCAGGGGACAATTGATACGGCACAGTATTTTGCTTTCATTCAGCAGATGATAGAGACGCAGCAATGTCAGTCAGAGGACATAAGGCAGGGCATTGATAATGCCCACCAGTTAGCGATGGTGGCAGTGGAGAGGGTGATTGCCCAACCTCAGAGAGGGCAGATTCAGCCATACCAGTCGAGGACTCCAGGTATTCAGGAGTTCCAGAAGATGAGGCCGCGGGACTTCAAGGGTACGGAGGGTATCCTTTACGCGGACGACTGGATCGAGCACATAGAGGAGATTTTTCGTCTTGCAGAGATACCGGCTAGACTCCAGGTAGAAGCAGCAGGCAGTATGATGCAAGACCTTGCCCGCACTTGGTACCAGACCGACCCCAGGGTTGGTACTACAGGGCAAACTTGGGAGGCTTTTAAGAAGCTTTTCAAGGAGACGTTCTTCCCTGATACTGTACTTGGCACATTAGAGACGCAGTTTGAGAACCTGGTTCAGGGGAACCAGACTGTAGAAGAGTACGTCGGAGAGTTCTGTCGCCTGGGCAGATTTGTGGAGGGCCTTATCGAGACAGCGAAGGCTAGGAGATTCAGGAAGGGTTTGGTCAAGGAAGTCAAGTCCTTAACTAAGAGCAACAGGAATGCTACATTTGAGGAGATTTTGATGGGAGCCATGGCAGCAGAAGATGATTTGGAGCTAAAACAGAAGAGAGGCCGTGATTCCCATGCAGCCGACAGCTGTAGAGGACATGCCAAGAAGCCCCATTTTCAGCAGCAGCATCAGCAGAGGTCTTTCCAGCAGCAGAGGCCATTCCAGCAGGCACAGCAGAGACAGGGTCAGCAGGCACCGAGACAGCAGCCGGCCACTACTTGTGACTTCTGTAAGAAGCCAGGGCACAGGTGGAGTGAGTGCAGGAAGAGGCTAGGCAAGTGTCTACTCTGTGGTTCATCAGAGCATCAGTTGAGGGACTGTCCTGAGGCTTTCGGGCGTAAAGGACAGGGAACAGGAACCAAGGCACCAGTAGAGCAGCAGAGGGGACCCTTACCGACTCACCAGCAGAAGTTTGTTCAGCACCAGCAGTAGACTAAAGGAGGCCAGCAGGGGCGAGCTTTCGCCATGGCAGTAGAGGATGCCGAGGCAGTAGGCGATATGATAGCAGGTTCTGTTCTTATCGACTCTTTTCCCGCATTCGTATTATTTGATTCGGGTGCTTCCCATAGCTTCGTGTCTGTATCTTTTGCCATTAGATACCAGCTTTCTTCTGAACCTTTGCCTAGGACTTGCAAGATCACGACTGGGGTGGTATTATCCTCGTCAGTGATGTTTGCAAGGATCGAAGAGTAGTTTTGGGAGGTCGAGAACTGGATGTAAGTCTGCTCGTGATGCCACTACCTAACTACGATATTGTACTCGGTATGGATTGGTTGAGCAGGCACCATACCAGTATAGAATGTCGCGGGGGTAGAGTTCTTTTCAGCATGCCAGGATAGCCATAGTTCGAGTTCACCAGGCGGGAGTCAGAGCAGTGCAGCAGAGTTTTCTGCAGAGCTTCAGCAGAGGAGAAGAGTGTGCAACATCTACTGATAGCTGAGTTTATGGATGTATTTCCAGAGGTGTTGCCAGGGTTGCCTCCGGACAGGGATGTGGAGTTCTCTATAGACTTGGTACCCGGTGCAGAGCCGATATCTCAGTATGTCTATAGAGTGAACAACAGTGAGCTAGTGGAGCTGAAGAAGCATGTGGATGAGTTGCAGGACAAGGGCTTCATCCGATCGAGTTCTTCACCTTGGGGTACGCCAGTACTCTTTGTACCGAAGAAGGATGGGTTGGTACGGATGTGTATTGACTACAGGGCACTCAATAGCCTCACGATCAAGAACAAGTACCCGTTGCCGAGGATCGATGACTTGTTCAATCAGCTGAACGGAGCGAAGGTATTTTCCAAGATTGATCTAAGATCAGGATATCATCAGGTAAAGGTGAAGAAAGATAATATTCCGAAGACAGCTTTCAGGACTCGGTATGGCCAGTTTGAGTTCATGGTGATACCATTTGGGTTAACTAACGCCCCGACGGTGTTCATGATATTGATGAACAAGGTTTTCCACCAGTACTTGGACAAGTTCGTGGTGGTGTTCATCGACGACATTTTTGTGTATTCGAAGACCCCAGAGGAGCATTTGAGAATGGTTCTGGAGACTCTCAGGAAGGAGCAGCTTTACGGTAAGCTCCCGAAGTGTGAGTTCTTCTTGGATCGAGTTGATTTCTTAGGTCATGTGGTGACCGGAGATAGGATCTCAGTCGACCCAAAGAAGATTAGAGCAGTTGAGGCATGGACAGCACCAAGTTCGGTCGCAGAGATCAGGAGCTTTCTGGGATTGGCAGGATACTATAGGAGGTTTGTTCAGGATTTCTCCCGGATTGCAGAGCCATTGACTAGGCTGACCCGGAAGGACGCAGAGTTTGTCTGGTCATAGGAGTGTCAGGTTACTTTTGATGAGCTGAAGAAGCGACTAACGACAGCCACGATTTTGATGTTGCCATCAGGATCAGGCGGGTTCACTATCTATAGTGACGTCTCAGGGAAGGGTTTGGGTTGTGTCTTGCAGCAGCATAGGAAGGTGATTGCCTATGCATCCAGGCAGTTATGTCCGCATGAGAAGAACTACCCTACCCATGATTTGGAGTTGGCGGCGGTTATTTTTGCTCTGAAGCTGTGGAAGCACTATCTATATGGAGAGCGTGTGGAGATCTTCACAGACCACAAGAGCTTGAAGTATGTGTTTACACAGAAAGAGCTCAACATGAGGCAGCGCAGATGGCTGGAGTTGATGAAGGACTTCGATATTTCATTCCGGTACCATCCAGGGAAGGCCAATATGGTTGTCGATGCCTTGAGTAGGTATCCGGTAGCTATGTGCTTGACGATGGATCGTCATCTATTAGCAGACTTAGAGAGTTTGGGGATCGAGGTGATCATGCCCGGAGTTCAGATACAGATGTGGGGCCTTCAAATTCAGTCAGACTTGATGGAGAGGATCAAGTCAGCTCAGTTTGACGATATTACTCTGCGGTGTATCCGAGAGCAGGTTCGAGCAGGATTGGCAGATGTGGATTTCATCATTACGGAGGACGGCACATTGAGGCACGGTTCCAGACTGTGTGTGCCTAGCGGAGAGCTTCAGGAGCAGGTTATGCAGGAGGCCCATCGCTCTCAGTATACTATGCATATGGTGCCAACAAGATGTATATAGACTTGAAGGAGCATGTATGGTGGTATGGGATAAAGTGGGAGGTAGCACGCTTCGTAGCCAGGTGCCTAGTCTATCAGTAGGTTAAGGCAGAGAGACAGAGGCCAGGAGGACTATTGCATCCATTGCCTATTTCGGAGTGGATGTGGGAGCACATCACGATGGATTTTGTTTCTGGATTGCCGCGTTCATCAGGAAGGAAAGACACAATTTGGGTCATCGTGGACAGGTTGACCAAATCAGCCCACTTTTTACCATTCAAAGTGGGGACGTCTACTGAAAAGCTAGCGGAGTTGTATATGCGGCAGATTGTCAGGATACATGGAGTTCCGGTGAGCATTGTCTCAGATCGGGATAGTTGCTTTACTTCCCATTTCTGGCAGAGTTTGCAGACTAGTTTGGACACTCAGCTCAAATTCAGTACTGCATACCACCCTCAGACGGACAGACAGTCAGAGAGGACTATTCAGACTCTCGAGGACATGCTGCGGACTTGTATTTTAGATTTTGGAGGATCATGAAAGGATCACCTGCACTTGGTAGAGTTTGCATACAACAACAGTTACCAGGCCAGCCTTGGTATGTCACCATTCGAGGCGTTGTACAGGCATAGGTGTCGTACTCCCTTGTTTTGGGACGATGTTGGAGAGCGAGCTTTACTGGGACCTGAGATGGTTGTGGACACAGCTGAGAAGGTAAAGCTCATCAGGGATCGACTTCGCATGGCGCAGGACAGACAGTGGCATTGGGCCGACAGCCATCGAAGACCTTTGCAGTTTGATGTATAGCTTAGACTTAGGATTAGAATCTTGTTTGTTTGTGTTTGTTGTTTGTGTGATTGTTTTAGTTAATTGAGACCATGCTTGTGCTAGGTTGGAGATATAGTATTCTTGAGGATTCCATCGACTCGAAGCACTATTCGTTTCGGTAGAGGAGTGAAGCTTAGCCCACGCTATGTCGGACCTTTCATTATCAGCAGAAGTTGACGTGTCATACAGACTGGACTTACCTTCTTCCTTAGCGGGAGTCCACAATGTATTTCACATATCGTAGTTGAGACGGTATATGGCAGATCTTAGACATGTACTGGACCATTCTGAGATTGAGGTAGGACCTACTCTCAGTTATCCAGAGCAGCCTGTGGAGATTCTGTACCGACGGGAGAAGGTGTTGCAGAACCAGTCGATACCCTTAGTTCGCGTAGCTTGGAAGCATCACTCTCCAGGAGAGTCCACTTGGGAGAGGGAGGGTAAGATGCGCGAACGATACCCCTATCTTCCAGTCTTGAGGTATGATTTTGTTCTTTCTTAATCATGCATTTTTTCTTTAATTTTGAGGACGAAATTTTTTTGAGGGGGGTAGATTTGTAGCATCCACTTTTTCATAGAAGGGTATTTTAGTCTTTTCAGCCATTTTTGGCTTTATGAGTGATTTTCTGAATATGTTGACTTATGATTGTGCTAGCAACTGGTTTAACCTTAGTGGACTTGTATAGGGGTCTAACTAGGCATTAGGATTGTTATTTTCATTTTTAGAATTTATTTTTATGTATTAGATTATTTTTAAGGCTTTTATTTATTTATTTAGCCTTTTTGCATGTAGGCTTTTAAGCTTTTTGACTTGGGCCCATTTCTAATTGTGAAAGAGTTGGCCCAAGTGAAACCCTAACCCTTAGAGACCCCCTTGGCCGCCCAACACAGCAGCACCCCCTCCTCTTTTCATCATTTGTGAAAATTTTGAGCCTCCACAAAGAAACCCTAAAAGATCCATCTCTCCAAAATACCTATTTCCTTCATCCGGAGTCCGTTTCTTCCCAAACGAACTCCGTTGTGCTCGTCGAGGAGAGGAGGATCTGCTGGAGCATTTCTAGAGTGGAGACGGAGGTTTTTGCTGGAGGGAAATCGGCCGACACGACAACCGAGGAGCCCCGATCATTGAGTTTTAACACTCAATAGGTAAAGTCCTAATATACCATTGTAAATCTAGTTTTTTCTTCATTTTTGCATCCATATAGGTGCCTTAGCCTTGCCCACAAAATTTGGTGGGAGTTCGACTCCGTTTGATGGATGTATCGAGCCCGTGTCGGTTCCTTACGGCACGTGTTCGACAAAATACTGCTTAGGATAGAAAGTTGTTGTTTTTCATTTCTGACTTTATGGATGTTTAGATAATATGATTTGATAAACTTTTGTGAAGACGGATTTGGGTTTGACATCGTTTCAGCGACGTTTCGGGCAACGGACGCACGTGCACGGATCCCGTACACGAGACCGTGCGTGCCCTGCTGTCCGCGTGTGATTTCTCGATGCACACAGCGTATTTTTGTGTAAAAATTTGTGAGCAAGTGGGGGCAAACTCTGCCCTCATGCTCATAAAATTTCACAACTTTTTGTTGAGCGAGCGCTTAGAAATCGCGCGTGCACCGCCCAGCCACTGTGCTTTCAGCCTATCATTTTTGTCGCGGAAATGGACTTCGTGCGGGCACACGACGCAGCATAGAACCATTCCAGGACCCAGAACATGTTGACCTAGACCTAGACGAACCGTAGGGTGAACCTCGAGTTGCGACGTGGCCCGACGAGGGAGCAGCGAGACCGGGACCGCGCGCACGAGTACGCGCGCGTAGCAGGCCGCACAGTTGCGGGGGCTGTGTGCGCCGCTTTGGCGCAGCACGTCACCGTGTCATCATGTCCTAAAACTACCACAGGACCCCCCCAGCTATGTGCACAAGCACGGGGCGTTTCGTTGTGTGTGCGGCACTCAAACGAGCGAGAACGCACGCGTACCACGTGGTATCGGGAAATTCCGATACGCGTTATATGGACATGACACGGACACATTTTCGAATTCGAGAGTATACGAACGCATCACGTGGGTCGAAACCAATGTGTATGCCGAGTTTTGCGGGTTTATTTGGAGTATTTTGCATTTTGGACCGTTGTGTGAATTGGGTTGTTTTTCTTTAGTTTTCGATTTTTGAATTAAATGTGATATTTTGATTTCCAACTTCTTAGCTTCTAAAAAATGAGTTTACTGGACTTATATGAGATTTCAGATTCGTGGAAACCAATCTTTGGCTTTGTTTCATAATTTTTCCATCATTTATGAATATGTGTTTCTATATAGCTTTATGCATATATTTAAGTGTATATATATATATATATATATATATATATATATATATAATTCCGTTGAAACCCATTCCTAATGCATATATATTGCGAATGGGTCGAGGGAGATATTATTTCAGATTTTAGACTCTTTATTTATTTCGCATCATTGCGTATCTTTCCATTTAAACGTTGTGTATGTAGATACATATATATATGTAGTTTCTTACTTTGTATATATGTATATAAATAGTATATTATTTTGAGAAATTCTATGGTTGCATTTTACTATTTTTAATCCCAGATTTACCTTATTTCAGTAAGCACCAGTACACACACACACACACACATCATCTTTTGTTAGAAATAAGGTTTGGTTGTATTGTATATACGCATGTGTGTATATACCTATATGTATATATATATTTATGCTTGTTAATTCTCTTAGATTAGATTGTAGTTGTGCATATAACTATAGGAGCCCTAGGACAGATTTGGTTTGTCATTTCGAGCTTAGTTTAGTCGAATTGGCCGACAAGTTGACCAAATTGATAAAAGTCAACTTTGGGTCAAACTTGATCCAACTCAACTCAAACGAACTCCAACTGACCTAGAATTTTGTATATGACCTAGAAATTAGTAGACGGACAAGTTTGACCAGGTTTGACTAGCGTTGACCAGGTTTGACCAGAATTGATCGAGGGTTGACTTTGACCGAAATGGACCTAGAAGCATATAGTCTTACATTGTAGCTATTTCTTTTGATATTGTGGACTTGATTGTGACATGTGTGTATTTTAAATAGGTTTATATTGCCCCAGTTTTGTTACACCTCATCATCAGCAGTTCGATTTGCCAGGCGATTATATTCTCTGATCTTTTCATACTTCTTTAGATATGTTCTCTTGTTATAGACTAGTATACTTGATGCTGACACGATGTTCACACGGATTAGTACCCTATGGATCTTTTCATGCGATGTTATCCCCTCGGATACATCGAGTATATCATGTTCATGTACTTTATCATGGCCATCATGTACTCCTTGTATTCATATTTATCCATATGCACTCATATGTTATTCATGTACACTCATGACCATATGAGCTCCATGTATACAGTAGTTGTTATCCATGTGCAATAACATAACATGCATTGATCCTTGTGTATTGATTGGGGGCATGGAGAGTGTAGTTGGTTATGTGATCATTATCTCCAGTAGGTATCCATATGCACTCCATAGCTGTATCAATGTGCAACCCAGACCGTTTTCATAACCAATTCATGCTCTGAATCACATAGAAGGTTATATTTCTCTATTTATCATATTATATCTCAGTTTATATTCTCTCTCTTGTTGATTTCCTTTACAGCGATTCATGTATAATTTTCTAAAGCTTGCTCTATATGTCCATTCCTGCTATGAACTGTTGTGAGAGATATGTGCTCGTTTCGTCCTGACTGGGCATGTTAAAAATTTTACAGGTATTGATGAGGAGTACTGCCCTATTATTATGGCATTGGCTTAGATGACACTAGCGACTTGGACCCTCAGGAGGATCCCACATTCGCTAAGGACTTGTCTATAGTCTAGCTGATACTTAGTATTTTATTTGTATTTTTATTTGAGACTTTATGAGTTGTACCTGAGATTTATTCAGGTGGTTTACACCTAGACTTTTATCTGTGACTCTCTTGAGATTCTTTCTTCTATTCCATCTTAGCATTTTGATTGAGTTACTTATTATTCTACTCTCCATTCGGAGTTTATTTTAGACTGTGTTAGATACTGTGACTCACGATAGCGTTCTACCGTCGACACTGTGGCGTAGGCTGGGCGTTCGTCACTTCTCGTGCCCTTGTACTGGGTGCGGGTCGTGACAAGAATTCTTAGGGACAAAGTTGAGAAAATATTTGATGACCTATTTTGACGTGGAAGATGCACACTGCAGTTATTTATCTGGATTATGGAGAACGCGAGTTTACTGCAGTCAGTTGTGCACTGGCGAGGCATGAGCTCTAAGTCGAAGTAATTTCAGGTATTCGTAGGTTCTTGAATATGATTGAATCTGTGTCCTAAATTCATAATATTTTGGTATCTTGAGTTATTCCGACAATATTGGATAAAGTTGATCGAATATTCGGTACTATATCATTATTTGGGGCATGGAATCAAAGGTTCACTGTTGCCAGATGTACACTACACTGGCGAGGCATAAACTCTAGGTAAAATGACTTCGGATATGTGTGATTTTCGGATACTATTGAGACTATATCCATGTTACCATGTTTGTCCTCTTATCGTCATTGACCAGAAAATTATCTTGAATTGTTTAAACTTGTCTTATTCAAAATCTTAATGTCTAATCCCAGTTTCAGAACTCATTTCAATTACCATGTGTTCCATATAGAAATTACCACTTGATTTTCTAAGAACTCCTTAGGACCATTCTTTTGATACATTTTGGCCCAATCTCTTCCATGGTTGACTCTTAGTGTATTACATGTATTTTATTATTCGACCCATATTTGATGTATATGTATATAGCTATAAATATTAGATAGCATATATACAATTATAGATGTGTGTATATATGTATATGGTTGATGGCTATATAGATATACAGGAGGAAACATAGATCGTTAGTTACCTAGCTCATTTCTAAAGTATCCTTGAGAACTAGCATTTTCAATTAGGATAGTTAGTTAGGGTAGAAAGGTAGTATATAAAGTTTTGAGTAAGTCAGTTAGTAATAAGTCTGGAGGAAATTATAGATTACAGAATGTGTGATTTATTTGGGAGCAAGATGATTAGATTATAAAGATATGTTTATGCATGTTCTATATTATAACCAATGTTTGATTTTTCTAATATTCTTATGGTTTTTCTTTTAAATTGTGATTAGATTTTCTCATACCTTATAATTACCATCTTGATTTCAATAAAAGCATATACTAGATTTCACTAATGATTATGTCACTTTTATTACATTCATTACCATATTTAGATGACTCTTTAAACCATACCAAGAGGATTTTGATCGTAGCTAGATTTTATTTCTAACATTGATCGTGTCTTGATGATCTTGATTTGGCTTAATCATATCATGATAATTTTTTTAGTTCAGATTAGATATTATGTATACCTGAATTATTTTGATCATGTCTAACTTGATAATGATCATATTTACATGATTTTGGTCTTTTATTCCTAGATGATTTTGATCCTAAATGATTTAATTCCTTGATCATGCTTCAAAGCAATTATAGAATTTGGTTTTATTTATTCTAAAAAAATTGATTCATGTTCAAACAAATTTAAAAAAAAAATTTGTCTTGATAATACTTAGTCATTTCATTCCTATGTCGATCATATTGTAGCCGTTATCACCATGTTAGTCATTTGACCATATCTTGGATAGATAATGTTTTTTTAACCATGCTAGTAATGCCGAGATGACTTTGATTTTGGCTTGGTCATTCCTAATTAATTTTGGTTCTTTTGGTCATAATTAGGTTATACCTAATAATTTTTATGCATGACTAATCTTTGATGTTTTGATCATATATATGATTTCAATTTTACTCTTGACTTATTTTGATCAAATCGTGTTAAAATGATTTAATCATGCTTCGAAGCAACCCTAGAATTTGATTTTCACTTATGTTTAATTTTGATTTTGGATAAAGCTAAATTTTTAAATTTTTGTCTTATTCTTACTCGTATCATTTTTATTTTAGAAATTATGACCCTATTGGCTGCAACTATATTAAACCTAAATAATTTTGACCATGATTTAATCGTTTAACGATTTAAAATTTAGTTATAGTCGTTCTAGTTATGCCTAAACTATTATTCTCTTTTAAATATTTGACTTAGGTCACAATTATTTGGATCATATTTAGGATTTGAAGCACGACTATGCCATTTTGGTACTATTTTTACTATGCCTAATTTTGATTTATATTATCATGTTTAGGATTTATTATGTCTGGATTTTAAACTTTGATCACTACTAGAAACCTTGAGTCTACTATCCGTACTTAAATTTGGATTCTATGTGAACAAATTTAATTGCTTTCAAGTTTTCGTATTTGGCTAATCTTAATAGTGCCTATTGTGTCGTTTGAAATTTCGAGGACAAAATTTTCGTAAGGGGGGTAGATTTGTAACTACTATAATTCCAAAATTTTTATTTGAAAATTTTCATAAAATAAAAATTGTATTAATTTTGAGTTATAAATCCTTTCATGAATTTGAAGTTATTTTAAGGATAATATAGTAAATTATAATATCATTTTTGAATTATTATAGGTTAATTCAAATTCTGATTATTACTTAATTTAATTATTTTATTTCATAATTATTTTCAATCTAAGCTTACTAAGCATAAGGCTTGGATAAAAGATTTTTCTTTTCCCAAGGATTAGATTCCTTAAACCAAATATAGCCTAAAATCACAGAGAACCAACAAGGTCGGCAAAAACAAGCCCACAGTGCACATTGTGAACATCGAGCATACAAACTCAAGTGAGATTCAGTTTTCAATCCCATGTATTATTTAAGGCAATTATTGGATTAGTTAGATATTAGCCACTAAGTGCTAGTTTGGTTAGCCACTAGTTGTTAATGAATTAGTCAGTTATAGTTAGTTGATAATATTGCTCATCACCCCTAGATCTGATGTAAATTACAAGGATTGCCGTTATTGACTTGGAGATCACTCCATTTTCTTCCTATTAGAATAGTGGGACTTCTCAATATTTTATTACAACAATTCCTACACTCAATCTCCCTCTCGTGTCTCTTCCTGCTCTGGCCGAGCCCAGCCTATGATCGCCGCCGTCGACTCCGAGCTCTGGCGATTGGCCGTCGTGTGCCGTAGAGATTTGGTCACTTCACTGCAATGCTCCATCCTCTCTGCCTCCTCGCATCAGATCGGGCCACTCCCTTCTCCTCGCCGTCACACCTCCATCACAGCGTTGCTCCACTGTCTGACCCTTCGTCTCTACTCTGGTACCCCGCCATCCTGTTCCGCCATGTCCGGCCGATCATCACTCTACTACCACTACCGCCGGCCTCCGATCAATCATCCAACACATAGCTACTCACCTAAGCGAGTCATCGCTTGTTGTCGAGTCATCCAGTCGTCGACCCTCGCCGCAGCCTCCAGTGTTCCTCGCTAGCCACAACTTCTGACAGCATCTTTGGATCGGACCTTTCCGACTGATCTATCGGTTTCTCAGGCGATCCTGCGAACGACAGCTCCGCCACCGACTACGCCAGGTCCGACGTACACTGTGCCATGTCGAGGCAGGTGGTCTTGCGTGCCGCCTCGACTCTTCCACGACGAGTGTCGGTCGCGCTTGACAGATCCGACCACAGCGACCGAAGCCTTTCAAAGCTGGCGCTGCCCTTCGAAACCGCTCTACGATCGTCCACTATGCCAGATTTGGGTCGTTGACCGAGCTCGAGCGGTCGATTTCCTCGATTGTATTCGATCGCCACCCCACAACCAATGATGTCGAGTCCGCCACGACCACCACGGTGAGCTATTCTTCCCAATTATCCCTCTTTTCCGTCCTCCTTCTTACTCTAGACTCTTTTCTCCTCATTTTGAGGCTGCTGCTGCCGTTCTCTCTCTTGAGGAGAATTGGGGGTTTTAAACCCTAATAAATGGGTCATGGGCTTCGGTCCGATAACAGTTTCTATGATTGAAGTTATTTGTTATTAGTATGGGTGTGGTCTTGTAAGTCCATGATTGTTTTTACACAAAAATGTGTTTATTACTCTGGGCTGTGTCCTTGGACTATCATTTTCGTTTTCTTTAATAAAGCTTAGTTTTATGTTGCTGGACAAGGCTAAGCCCAGAATCATTAGGATAATGATATGTGTATGTAAATTCTCTTTAGGCTTGAAACCCTATTAATACTTTGGGTATTAAATATGAGTATGATTGCGTTTGAACTCAATCTGTTTTTTTGGTTATTTTACTGATAGAATTATTATTAGTGGAAATATATTAGACTAATAAATTTATTTATTTTAGTAAAAATTTAGAAGCCATAATGCTATGATATTTATTACTATTTATAAATGTTTTTTACAATAATATTTGCTAAATATTTGTTTGAAACCAAAACTATAAATGATGATTCGGGTAAAACTATGTTACTAGTGTAAAAGTTTACTAGTCGATTTGGTGAAATAATATAACTAATACTAATTACAAATATTTTGCTAGTATGATACTAAGTTTTATTATATCTAGTATAAGTATGGTCAGTAGTTTATAAATGACTAGTTAAGGATAGATAGTTAGATAATGACATCATTAGAATTTAACCTATTCTTACCCTATTAGAGATGAACATTGGGATCATTGATTGGCAAGAACAAAGGCAAGTACACCGACTCGATCCCTTTACTCTGTATTTTTATTTTGCTTCATGTTCTCATATTGACACGTTGTACACACGATTGTTCATTGTTCATTGTTCATCGTTCATTATTCATCGTTCATTGTTCATCGTTTAGTGTTCTTTACTTGTACATTGGGGTGGGAAAATACTACAGACATGTGACCAATCCTATTTTAGCTAGGCATTGACTAACAGCTTAGTTCTCACATTGTGCACGTAGGACTCTAAGCCGTACCCTTATTCATGTGCTCATGTGCTCTTGTTCCATGTACTACCCTAGTCGGTCACATATTCTGATATTTATTTTAAATGCATTTTACACTGATAGTCTAGTTTATTGTTCAGGATCTGGTACCATAGTTTCATCGTTATTCATGTACTATAGTTTCATGTTTCCGTGCTTGTACCATAGTTCATTGTGCAACACTTCAGTTTACTTTGTTTAGTGCTTCTTGTCGGGGTTGTACTTTGCTCCTTTCATGATTGGATACGTTGCAGGTATCGAGACTTTCTACCATAGCATTATGGATGGCAGGACGGGTTGATATTTAGCTAGCCTGGAGGCTACGAGGAGATCAGTGATGGGTTGGGACTTGTTGTACAGGTTTACCTTTAAGTTTGATGTTTTTGTATTAAAAAGACATGGTGATTTGTAATATATTTTAGCACGTATTTAGTTGCTGTGATGTGATTTCATGATGTGACTTGAGATATTAGATACTTAGTACAGCTTACTATGTTGCCTCTCCCGACGTAGGCTGGGCGTGTCCAACTCGTGTCCGATTATTCAGGAGCGGGTCATGACACTTGAGTATCTCGTACAGTCTAAACTTATTATTCATTCTCCCAATCAACTATTAACAGAGTAAATATTGCTAGTTCCAACTTGATTAATTTCCCTCAGCCGATCCAAAAATTTCCATAGCATTTCTTTTTAGTTATATCAAGTCTTCCAACGAATCTAGAGTTCCCTTTAAGTCTTATTGTCATCCATACCACCAAAATTTGATAAAGCTAATTGCCATATTTTATTTTCATACCACAGTTCTCATCGATCAACTCATGTACTCATTATTGTTCACATCCATACACTTTTATTTGCAACTCGTAGATTTTTCGATTATGATCCATCCCTTGAGTCGTACCATCATTCCACTCTAGTAAAATTTCTCGATGTACTCAAAATTTTCTTACATTAATCAAGCCAACATATTATCATCTCACATGTGCAACTCTTATTTTCAGCAGCATTAATTCCAATGGTCCTTTTCAAAATTGCATTCGCTCTCGTCGATCTCGACTACATATACTATCTCATTCCGTCATATACTTATTCTCAATTTCGATCTGATTATACATCAATAAATTTATTTTGACTGTCTCAAGGCACTACCATCAATTTGGCACAGCTCAATATGATTCAACCAACCAACCAATTCAATCCAACCAGTTCTAACAATTTTTGACATTCGGAATAAAGGCAACCAAGTGTTTGAAGCCAATATGATCCGTCATCCCATCCAACATTGTAATATCAACTTTCCAATTTCTATTCTATTCCAAAATTTACTTTACGACATCTCTCATTCATTCAGACTATACCTATGCAACATCAATAGGGACATCCTAAGGGTCTCCAATAGTCAACTTAGCATACGGTCAAGTCTCTACGATCAGCTATTCTAAGCTAAAACATACATTCGGCTAACTCATCTGAGATGGATAGCTAATAGGGACATACTTATCTCTTATCTTAGAGGCAACCAATTCTTATCATAAGGACTCTATCTTATATCAGGGACAATCTATGATCCGATCAATCTAAGGAACATGGGATGCTACCCCAATCTTATGAACCTATTCCCAACACGAACCACTTAAAATATCGTAGCCAACAAATCCAAAAATTAGGCAACCAACCGACACTCTAGGGTCAAGTCTATCTACCCGTACTCATCCTTGCGTCATACCCAACAAAGTTATTCTAGCCTTACCCACAACCGACATAATCTATCCGACAATTCTTATGGGTCAATCTTGAAGCCATCATATAAAACTTTATCAATCGAACATCCGTATATTCAGTTTTCACTTGCATAGACGCAACATCACCGGCTCAATCTGATTTGTATTCTCATATCATACTCAAATTGTGTCTATTCAATCGGGCCAACTATTTCGAGTCATAATTCAATATTGCTACCTCAATAGTTTATTATTTATAACCTTTTTCCTTCGGTCTCTTCGCGACTTATTCAAGTTCTATATTTTTTGGTCACCGATACGGTCTGTACTCTTTAACCAACATAATAAGGCAACTGTATATTCGTATTTCTTCCGAAAGCATCCTTTTTATGAATTTTTTTTGCTAGCACCAAACATGGTCATCTCTTAGCAATTCATATTAACCATCAATATTCGTTTTGCATCATCTCCTTGTGATTCCATAAGAAGATTCATTATTCGTACATCGATCCAATCACTATGGCACCAATTATTTAGCATTTGTACCTCGGTCATCTAGTTGAATATGACACAACTTATTTACCTAAGTTATACTCCAACAATTCTATATTCTACCCAAACTTAGCATTCATGCAACAACATTATACGCCGACCGGGTCCATTACATGTTACTGCATCTCAATACTTAATTGTATCCCAGCCATCCGACTCTCATAAGGAACATCTACTCTTTCATGCATCAAGGGACAAGTTTTCAATCTCTATGCCTCAAAAAATTAAGGGTCATAACTTGTTAATTAGGGACACATCAAATTTTCTCAAGAACAGCTGCACAATATGCTAAGGTCATCTATTTCCTCATGCCCATTCTCTATTTTTCGGTCGTTGATGTAATTCTCTGCATCTTCTAAATCATTCGTAATATTCGATAAGTGCCTGACATCACCATCAATTTGTTAATGTTCAACATGCAATCCCTTCAACTCAATTCCAACATCATTCTATATTTGATCTATATTTGTTCTTCCAAAATCTATTGATAGCAACATCCCACCATCGTTACTGAGCCTACAATCCTTTTACCCAACTGATTCAAGTCATCGCCTGAATCTATAATTTGTACTATTCCCAAACCAAGGCATTTATTTCATATTCTCAACCTTTTATTACCTAACATCATGCTAACCATCACAACTTGCAATGAGTTATTCAAACTTAATTATCTATGTACACGTCTAATCGTCATGTATCAATCAAAATCCCAACTATGACTCGATACTACCCAATACCTTATAAGTAAAGCATCAATACCATGAACAGGGTGAAGGGACATCTTATCACTAAGAGAGGAGAGCCATATACCACTCAGAGTTCAAGCCATCACCGACACAATATTCCTCTTCGTATCAAACTAACATCAATTTTGGACTATCCATCCTGCTATGGCTCTGTCGACCATAAAATACCAACTAATTCTCTCGCATCTGAAACATAACCAAGCCAACACACATAAGCCAACTCGAAATTCTGTCGATTCCCATTCACTGAAGTCATGCACAAATTCTGTTCCAATATACCATATTTTCACCCACTGTCGATTGCAACAAACAATCGGCTTCTATGAATCCCATACTTAAGACATCAAGCACACAATACCAACTTATTATTGCATCGTATTATTGTTATTTGTTTTGGTATCATTAAGAATTTATTACAGCACACAAATCATAGCCCATATATTTAGACTTATTGTATAGAACACCCAGTGAGCGGCTAGAAGGATCAATTGACTTTCTATCAAGGGAGTAACTTCGAATAATTTGGAAACAATACTGACTATTCGTGAAAGCACTTTGAGTCATCGTAGAGGTAACTTTGATTTCATTGCAAAAGTAACTTTGAGTAATCACGAAAGCAATGTTTGAGTCATTGTGGAAGCAACTTTGAATCATCATAGTAGCAACTTTGATTTGAAATAACTCGAATAAGAATACAAGGACGTAAAGCCGTGCTCTGATACCATTCTGTCACCCGTCGATCCCGAAGAATCAAAAACTAGCCACTAGGCGTGATGCCGTATAACTCTTGATTTGTATAATGCAAAACTATTACAGTTTCTGGTATTTCTCAGAAAACAACGACAGCGTAGCAAAACCAAGAAGATACATTAAAGTCACAACAAGATATGAAGAAATGTATCACTTTGTAACGCCCCAGTCCTAAAATACGTAGGACCAGGAATACAAATACATGCCAGCAGTACTTCACCAATGGGCCATGCTACACAACAAGCCAATTAGCGAAATACTTAAGCTGTGAATCATGATAACATCCCAAAATACAACTCAGTCCACAGGTGCATATATATATATATATATATATATATATATATATATATATATATATATATATATATATATATATATAATCACATCCACAGAGTCCACAAAGTGATCAAGAATAAATAAGAAAATGTCTCAAATATCCAGCAATAAAAGTAATAAAGTCTATGCGGGTAAAACATCCCAAAGTCACAGAAATAGAAAGAAAGTACAAATCAACTATAAGTCTGATGAAAAGAAAAGGAAATAATGTAGAAAGACTAAATATGAAGATGATATGATCACGAAAAATCCTCTGGCACTATCTCGTCCTCCTGTGCCGGTACGCCTCCGGTCTCATCTCCCGAACCGTAAATCTCTGGGTAGACTTCAGCTTCGTCTAAGCCTGGGAAATAGCCAGGTCCTCAGAGGACTAGCAAGGTGCATAATATACATGCCAAGGTACATCAATAAAAATATGAACTAAGGCAATCTACTGTATCCATCTATGTGCTATGCAAGTGATATACTTTTCTAGAATACCAGACCCCTTCCACTAAGGCTCACTAGCACCTCAACAGGGTATTGTCCCCAGTACCTGTGTCGTATCACCAAGGACAATCAATTCTCGACAGTGATAATCCCTTACTTTGCTACAGAGATAAAGATCATGAAACAACGGGCCACACGACAATAGGTCTGATATTATAGTCAAGTTCTCCCCAATCTCCATGTCTAGAATCTAGCAATGTCAAGTATGTACAATCATCTCGAAAGTGAAAGCAATACTGATAAAGAAATCTGGAATGCTAACACGAGGTCAATACCAGGAATAGTCATGTAAATCTCGTATCATGAATGTGTCGGTGTCCTGTGGTCAATTGTGTCAATGGACACATCAGTATGTACGTAATGTCTAATGTCAATACTCGATATCACTATCATGACATCGGCACCCGTCTATAAATGGACACTAAGTATCAATGTCCTACGTCATGCAATGCTAATAAAAAAATAACAAAAAAATAGAAAAGAATATTATGTAACGAAGGCAAGGCACACTTGCCTATAACTACTGTCTGCGGGTAGGCCTGACCAACTCCGGTATCCTTGTCGATCCTTCCAAGATCACCTATAATAATACATTATATATATCAACATACCATATATAAATTATATGAGTATTTACGCCTCCTAGTTGTCATAACGTTGCTACGACACTACATCTATTATATAAGTACATATAGGTACCAAATCCTCTCGTAAATACTTTACAATTATAACAAAATAACATATTTAAATTCTGAAATTAATCTATAAATATTTATATATTGCTATAATGATATTTTCAATAGGGGAACCCTTTCACAAGAGGTCTTATGTCAATGCCATATATGACTTCCTCAATTCGACACATTAATTTAGTCCCGAAACAATGATTAAAATAAATTAATAAATTCTACAAAAATCCCAAAAATTAGTTAAAATAGTACTTATAATGTTAAAACTTGTACAACATAAATTTTAATATGGATTCATGGAGTTTGGACACAAGGAAAACAGAATTTTTCGGAGTTCGGTGACACGACAAATGTCCTAAATTTTTAAAAATAGCAAACGGATGCGAAACCTAACTTTCAGATATGCGTCGAAAAGGTATTGATGTCTAAATTCTAAATAAAAATATAGAAAGGTTAGAAACTGAACTTAGATATGCGAAAAGTGGCCCGTAACAGAATTCATTAGTTCTATATATCCTGTCATAGAATCAATGCTACGGACAAACCGCTTGGAACTAGGAGATCCTGCGATCAGAGGTTGGAGTAGACATACAAAGTTAACTCTCAGATTTGGTTTGAGGAGAAAAGGATGAGAAAAAGTGGATGAAACATCATCTACAAGTCGACTAACCTGCTGTGACGTTTCAGACTTCGATTCGACGAAGTTTTGGCCCAAGTAGCGTGTCGTGCACGTCTCTAACGGCCGCAAGGTTGCTCCTACATTTTCTAGGGTGGAAGAGGATGTTGAGAGGGACATCCAAGTGGTGGTGTTTTGTGCAGAAATTGAGGAGAAATTATATTTTGTGAAGAAGGGGGGTCGGCTAGGGTTTCGGGTTTGGAGTGATGGCCGCTAGATTTGGGGGGATTTGTGGAGTAGTGGACGGTTATGAGAGCGGGGGATGGTTAGGGTTTGATAGGTATATATATATATATATATATATATATATATATATATATATATATATATATATATATATATATATATAGTGTATGGGCTTTGGTTTGATCTAATTTAGATAGTAATTAGTTCTCCAAATCATACCATTATTAATAGGTTTTCTATTTTGGTTAGATGTTTGACCAAGCCAAATATATAAGGGAATATTACATATGGCTGCAATTAAACCTCTAAAATTCTCTTAAATATATGTATACTTGGTTTTGGTACTCCTAGTTAGGCTCTAACTAGTAGGGTTGATTAGGTTAGGGTCCGAGTAGCACTACTAGTCAAATTGGACTCAAAAATCAATTTAATGAGTCTCATGTGCCATTTACAAATAAGTAGCACACGAGAACTCGATTGGATGGGACACCCTAGGCATGTGCATTGGAGACTCAAAATGGATCAAAATCATATATTGGGTCATACGGTTTTGATCTATGTCAAGTCCAAAAATCAAATTGGAAGTTGGCTTAAAATTATGTCAATGGCTCAAATTGGCCTAAGTTGGCCCGAAATTGCGCGAAGTCAAACCAATGTTGATAAGAAAAGTTGGATGGGACATGATATATCCAACTCAAGGTAGAAGATTTTAGAATTCAAATATGGAACTGGATTTGAGAAAACAATATTTGTTGTGCTTCAAAAATCAAAGCTACGATAAACTACTAACATAGTCATCATTAACTTTAATAAATTAAAATATCCATATAATTAATTAAAAATAAGTAAAAATAAGATCCAAAAATGAGGGGGCTTACAACCTACCCATCTTAAAAAATTTCGTCCTCGAAATTAAAAATAACACAATTACAAAAAAAACTTATCATAAGAATTATTAAACTAAGACTTACCGACATATACGAATAAGTGGGGATAACGCTCATGCATAGAATCTTCATGCTCCCAAGTTGATTCTTCCGAAGAATGGTGTCTCCATACAACACGAACCAGTCTAATCGTTTGCCCTCTGAACATCTTCTCACTCATATCCAAGATACCTACCGGCTGCTCTTCGTATGATAAACTGGGTCCCACCGCGATCTCAGAGTGATCAACCACATGACTGGGATCAGTCACATACCTCCTCAGCTGTGAGACATGGAATACATCATGCAATCCCTCTAGTGATGGGGGTAATACAAGATGATATGCCACCATTCCTACACGTTCAATGATATCGAACGGTCCAATATACCTTGGACTCAACTTCCCTCTACTTCAGAATCTAATGGTGCCCCGCGTCGGTGAGATCCTCAGAAATACATGCTCTTCCTCCTTGAATTCCAGTTGTCGACGATGTATATCGGCCCAATGCTTCTGTCGGTCTTGAGCTGCCTGAAGATGACTCTGAATCCACTTTACTTTCTCGACTGTCTGCGTTACAAGCTCTGGTCCAAGTATCTGTCTCTCTCTAGCCTCTGTCCTCTCGCAATGTTTTTGAAATCTTGCATCTGTAGGTAATGCTATCTTTATTCAATCCTCAAGTAACAACTGTACTTCAAGATTGGCAAGTACTCCTTGCTGTCCCAGCATAATGACTTCTATTTCAAGCTCATGAAGATCCTCTAATAACTGTGAATGAGCTGCCAAAAAATATGCAGTAGGCTTCCTACTCAAAGCATCTGTCACTATGTTCACCTTGCCAGGATGGTACTGTAAGTCTATATCATAGTTTGTCATAAGCTCCAACAACCGCCTCTGTCTCATATTCAACTCATTTTGTGTGAAGACATACTTCAAGCTCTTATGATCCGTCAATATATCCACATGCTCTCCGTACAAATAATGACTCCACATCTTCAATGCAAAGATCACAACTGATAACTCCAAATCATAAGTAGGGTAATTCTTCTCATGTGCCCTTAGTTGCCTCGATGCGTAGACTATGACCTTCTGTGTTGCATCAAAACACATCCAAGTCCACTACCCGACGCATCACTATAAACCACGAATCCTCCCGATCTAGAAGGAAGCGTCAAAATAGGTGTTGAGGTCAATCTCTTATTCAATTCCTCAAAAACCTTCTAACATTCTTCTTTCCACTAGACTCATGATTCTTACGTGTCAACCGTGTCATCGGCTTTGCAATCTGTAAGAAATTATCCACGAACTTGCGGTAATACCCGACAAGTCCGAGAAAACTCCTAACCTCTTCAACAGATGTCAGTGTCGGCTAAGACTCTACGATAGCTAACTTCTTCGGATCCATTGAAAGTCCTTCCCCGAGATAATATGTCCGAGGAAAGGAACTCTACCGTACTTACTAAGCTTGGGCTATCGCTTCTTCTTTCTCAATACTCCTAGTACAACTCATTCTATCGTAGGTATAGTATTATAACATATTCAATGATACTCGTCAGTTCACTCATAGAAATTTGTCCTAATAGGCTCTATGCATCCGATATCCAAATACTTATACTCGACTCATAATCTTACTAGGATCCATCTGTAAGAAACTTATCCGTTTCTAGCTACCCAATATCACAATCACACCAATCTAGCTTAATTATATTCTATAATATAACTATAAGGTTTATCTATTTTAGTCATCTAATAAATAGAATGTAACAGCAACCAATGACTGGATCAAACAAACCTATATACCAACTTCAAACAATGGTAGGGTCAAGCAAAGAAGGAAGGTTTGTCGAATTATCTCCAAGAAAGGTATGAGGCCAAACAAGATGCATAGGACGTAGTCTAGGTAAGACTCAAGAACCATATATCTCCGTTATTATGTCACATAAAGTTACTCCCATGCCAGTGTGCATCGGGCTGCAAATAACTTTCTTGTTCCACAATACGATGGATGGCTGTAGTGCACATCTACCATGCCAGGTAATACAAGTTCTTGAGCTTATCTTGGACAAATCCATGAAATTTTTTTGAATTAAGTTTTTATGAAAATTCAGGAATAATGTCAACATGCATAGGATATGGTTCAAGTAGAATTTGAGAAACATATGTATCCATGATGCCATTATCTGAAGTCTTGCCTCGTCAGTATTTCTTAGGCTACAAAAACTTTAATTTCGTAATATAAGGATAAATATAGCTTCTCAAACTTTTCCTTGGACCAATCATAAGGCAGTTTCCAACAAATTAGCGAAAATGAACGAGAAGATTTACTCAAGAAGTCAATAGGAAAGGGTTTAGTCAAATCTCGATTAAGGAAGAACACAAAAGCAATCATATTAAGAAATAAGATAACATGAAAGCAATCATGCTGAAGAGTCTGAGAAAAGTCTATAATCATGTTTGTGGATGTTTCCTCAAGTTCTATTCCTTAATTGGTTGCAGGCTCATAATAGTATGACTATCCTAGGTATCTCTACGACTTCGCTAAATTCACGAAGACTCTACCTGCACCTATGACTTCTAGTGTCTATGCACTTACTGATGTGATAGTAGCAGGAAGATACGCCCACTCTGAAGATCCATCTTACTAGCACTAATAAATAAGGATTACGTTAGAACATAATCAAACTGGATGTAAATCAAGAAGTCAAGTGAGAGTTCGAAATAAAGTCAAGGAAGGTATCAAGCATGTGGATGTGATCATATGGGTCTTTCCAATTCTAATTGCAGGCTCACGTCGGTACAATAACGTTACCGAAGTGATTAAAGTAGACCTGTATTGTAATGCCCCTCTCCGCACGGTGCATTATGATGAGTCATTGACTCGAAAAGTTGCGTTGACCCGATGAAGTATCGATGCGAATCGATGCAAGAGTTACGTTGGCCAAAGGTAAGCTTTGAGTCGGTTGGAATCTATGAATCGAATCGATACAAAGTATAAGTCCCGATTGAGCAAGTGCTGATATTAGTTGATCTGGTGTGCAGGCTATGCCTTTATGCTGGATTACGGATCGTGGCATGGGCGCGATAGGCCAAATCAACCGAGTAGTTCAAAGGAATGGCTAAGTCCGAGAGTTAGCTATGCGACCAAGTTATGGAAGCGAGCCGCTTCAATCGGCGAGACGACAAGGCGTATCGACTTAAGGTGGGCGGGTTCTTGACTCTCTCTTCCTATTCCTTCACGTCTAATAAAATATGTCCGTGCATGCGTAAGACGTTATCGACGTTAGCGAGCGTGGCTCGGCGAGTAAGTGTCTAAATATGTGTTGAACACTAAGATAGAACATTGAACAATCGAACAATTGAAGCGACGAGCATCAAGTATACGGGTCGCGGTAGGGCAATGATGGTAGAACATTGAAGAACGATATTGAGATGTGCATCATGTGCACGTCTTCGAGAATATTGAACACTAGGCATAGAACATTGATTACGGCGCTGAGCGTGCCTTCGTGTACGGAAGCTATGAAATGACTGAATAAATATGGAATTAGACTATGAGAATAACTTACGAATGGTACGCACTGAATATGAGTACGAGACGACTAAGCCGTTGGACGTCGTACATCAATATAGATGTGTTGGGGCATAACGCCAACGGAGCTCCCCATATGGATGGTGGATTATGTTTATGAGACGCGAATATGTTTATGGTACGGAAAACCGTTTATGGAACGAGACTATGTTTATGAAATGAAGGATTTGGTTGGAATGTTATGTGTATTTGCTATGGCGCGTATTGCATGGTCAATGGACTCGGATGGCCCGTGCACAGGTACGGCTTCACTCGGACAGTTACGACCGGGGCACCGGGACCGTTCGGCCTAGGAGGGAATTATGTGTGGTATTTATGGTGCACATCATTCGGACGGATTACGACCGTCTAGTGCTGTAATAAGCTATGATATCCATAAGTTTGGGATCCTACGGATACTGGACTAGCAACCCATATCGAAGTGATCGTAGGCTTAAACATAAGAGATGCCAAGTCCATTACGGTGCGAAACACCGTAACCTTCATGTAGATAGGGCCGGTGGGCTGAGATGAGAGTTGGGTGCAGGCGCCGGGCCTGCGAACCTTATGCATTGTCTAAGTTTATGGTCGGAATGTTACGTGAATTATCTGGTTTCTTACGTAAGTTCTAACCAGTACAGGCTAAGGAAATATGACGGAGATGAGCACAAACACTATGTTTACGTTCATATTATGCCTAACTGTATCTGCTGCAGGAACATGGTAGTGGACACATTATGGTAAAGTTGCTATGCATAAACATTGCCATGAAACTGATCCTAAGGCTAAGTAGAAAGATCATCAAATAATGATGCATGTTTCACTAAATGACTTAGTATTTGGTTTGGGTGTGAGCGGGTCTTGTTCAGTACGAAGCGAGAACGAAAGTACTAATCTTCCACTAGTTTATGTGCAGGCTCAGGTTATGATCAGTTCGGGGCGGAGCTTGGCTTGGACGTGCCGAGGTATAGAGTCCTTGGCGTTCAAGAGGAGCAACCGCATATGTGTTCGGATTTGCGACATGGAGATGTTCGGCCGAAGACTACTTGGTGGCTATAAAGAGGCATAATGTATGGAACAATGTATTTCTTTGTGAGCTAGAGAGATCATGAGCGTTGTAGCCAATTGGCATATATGTTAGGCTATTCAGAGCCTTGTAACCTTCAGTTCATTATGAATAAAAGAGATTCTTATTATATTTTTTTGTTTCCTTCCACTGCTTATGTTATCGACTTTGAGATGAACAATATGTGAACCGTTATCTTGCCTTGTACGAGCGCAACTCCAGGCTCGTGCGGTATCACACCCCAGCGAGGATGATGATTCGGGTAAAATCTAGGAAGGACGAGCGATTTTCCGGATCGGGGCGTGACAAGTTGGTATCAGAGCGGTTCCATCCTTTGGACCGTACAAGAATCTCTTTGGCCCTCAGTTGCTTCGCTATCAAATTCAGTTGACTCTAAGTTGTTTCCGCAACCGCGTGGCTCATGGATCTGCTCGACGCTACATTGGATGTTCCATACAATAAGTCTATATTAAGTGAGTACGTTTGCCACAAGTACGTCGTGACTATCACGTGATCTCCGGGTGCCATCGGAGAGTGTTGATTGCACGAAGTGCAACGGGTTATGGGATGTTGGTCGCACGAAGTACAACGAATATGGTGATGTTGGTTGCACGAAGTGCAATGATATACGTATTGTTGGTCGCACGAAGTGCGAGAAGTTATGTGTTGTCGGTCATACGAAGTGCGAAGAGTTATGTGTTGTCGGTCGCACGAAGTACGAGAAGTTATGTGTTGTTGGTCGCACGAAGTACTAGGAGTTATGTATTATTGGTCGCACGAAGTGTGGGAAGATATGTGTTCTTGGTTGCACGAAGTGCAGCGAGTCGAGATATGAGGCGATGCGTGTTATGTGGCTATGTGTTGTTGGTTGCACGGAGTGCAGCAAGTCGTGAATTGATCGCTGCATCAGTGCAACGAATCGATATGGTATGATGTGTGTTGTATGGCTATGCGGATGGATAGCGATATGTTGCACGAGATTGAGTAAAGACCTTAAGTACCGAGAATGAGTTGTTGTACGAGTTGCAATGAGCGAGATCGGAAGATCGCGGATGCGATAGTAACGAGTCGAGTCGGACTCTAATGTCGAGTTGTAGTAGGCGAACGTTTATGTTGGCCGAATGTCGCGTTGAGATGTGAATAAATGAATGTTGCGGGTGTGATCGGTATGATCGCCATGATACGGTTAGATCGAATGTATGTCAAACTTGAGCGAACGACTATCATGTTGGTTCAGTTATTGTGCCAACTCGAGTAAGAAGAACGCTAGAGCTGGGATCGGAAAGATCGCCATACGGGATAGTTGATTGAGAAATAGATATCGGACCTATGCGGAATGTGATGCCGAGTAATGACTCGATTTCGAGTGGTATATGCAATACCACTTGTGCGAGCAAGTATAGCAAAGTATTGTATCGATAACGATAGGCTCGATCTTGAGTGGTATATGGAGTACCACTTAACGATAGCTATGTTAAGCCACTTGGTGACTTGTGATAGATTTCGTCGAGACGATTATGATGTTACGATATGTTTGTCCTCAACGGACAAAGTAGTGACGAGACTCGGATAGGAATGACTTGATAGAAGTCGATGCAAGTTTGCTTCGACGACTTGAGTTGAGCGATTATGCGTGAAGCCGTACCTATGGAGGATACGTCTGACGAGGATTCGTTAAGTGTAAGTCGAACGATAGGCTGAGCATAGCAAAAAAATGTACGTTGAGGAAATGGTCGAACCGGTTGAATTTATGTTGAGTTAGTACGGAAGCTTGTTCGAAACGTATTGAGTAGGTACGGAGAAATCGTACGAACAGATTTGGGTTAGCGCGAGGAGTCGGTGTACGACTTTGGAAGTGCGAGTTAGGGATATGAGAATGGATATGTGAATTGGAAATTGTGTCGCGAGTATGGTAGTTAGTTATAACAGAATGAATCTTGATGTGTGCAAGACTTGATTCGTATTCGAGCTCGGATAATGGCAATAATTGCAACGTGTTTGAGCTTATGAGAGAGGAAGATGTTCAAGTTATGCATATCGACGAAGGTATTGAGGCGTATCAAAGACGATATGCAATAACTCGGGGATACTCTGATCGAATGAACGAAAATTATGTTGAGCATTATTGTTGGATGAATATGATGCAAGTTAAGTTATAGAAATTTGGATGATAACGGTAGGAGTGCTTCAGAGAATTGAGAGTGGATGGATATTGCTTGGATGATAACGAAAGTGTCTGGATTACTTCGCGGATCACCACTATGTTGACATTCTTGTCTTGAGCGAGTGCAACACCAGTCTAGCACATGCGTCACGTCAAATTAGAACGATCATTCCGCGTAAGCGTTGGTATGGTGATTCATCCTGCGGGGATGATCGAACTTGCGAGGCGTGGCAAATTTGATATAGACTCGTGGTTTGATGCGAAGGTGGAATTGAGGATTGTGCGATAAGCCTAGAAGTGTGTCAGATATTGGCCGTGAGTGGATAGACTCGAACGGAGGCGAACAAATATTACTCAGTTGTGATATTGTTAACGGTAGTGCCTAAGTGATTCGAGTAGTAACGGCGCGCAAGCGCATGAGTCATTCGAGTAGCAACGACGCATCAGTTGCGCGGGAGTAGATAAGTTATGGATTGATATGTCGGATTGGGTAAAGTTCCATAGGAATTATCGAAAATTGATTTGGCTCCGCGATAGGATATAGCATGGTTCGTTGTAACTGTCCCTCGTTGATGATCTTCAATTATCGAGCGTAGTTTCGGGGCAGATGACCCTAGAAGACTTGACCGCCAAATCAAATGAATGTCGAAGTCCCATAGGATGACCCTAAAGAAGTCGTATAAGAAATTTTGTCGAGGATGAGGAATAATGTAGTGCATGTTGAGGATAAGTCGAAGCGAGCGAGTATCGTATTTCGAAAGTTAGCGAGTAGCCTTCGACTAGATCGATATGGTTAGAAAGTTTATGATCGATCGAATGGATACATGGATAGACTGGGTTAGTCGTTGATCGAGTAGATGTGAGGAACGTGCTAAGCATAGCGACGCGATAAGGCGATTGTAAGAATTCTGCAATATGCGAGAGCAACGAATAGTAGAACAACCCTAAGAGTTATGTCGTAGATCAGTTTGAGTAACGGTTAGGCGATGTGTTTTGAGCGCGCTATCTATGTTACGAAACAAACTAGTCGGGATTGAATCGAAAATTGAGTAAAGGATTCTTACTCGATCAAGAATCGGAGATAGGCGTGTCGTAAGAGACCTTGGGTCGAAAAAATTGTTGCCTTTGAGCATCATAGACTCAAGTTGACCTCCTGTGTCGGAAGCGATTAAGCATGATGTATGGATAAGTTACCTAGCAGGGGTAGCCCCAGACGCGATGCGTAGGTAGTTTGAGAACGTGGATCTTGTTAAGATAATTGCGTGCGAGACTTAGTGCAAATGTTAGGCAAAGAAATTTGGGCATGTTGGACTTAGTCCATGTCATTAAGGCCAAATGTTATGAATGATTGTATGAAAGACTTGGGTTACGTGAGAGATAGGAAAACGATTGGGCGAGTAGCGTTATGGAGAATTATTGTGATCGGATGCGCAATGACTCGATACAATGCATTCGTTAGATGGTCGTCGAAGAAACTTATGAGATCGAAGTTACGGGTTTAAATCAAGTTATGTGCAGAGATGTATGGAAGAGGATCACATGTTATGGGATGATACATACGAGAAGGATTTGGGAATAGGCGTTAAGACATGACTAAGTCGAGTACAGACTGATTGGTGCTTGAGGATTTAAGCGAACTTGTTAGTTGTCCCGATGATCCTATAAATAAGCTTGGCTGAAATGCATATATTGGTAGGATGCCTAAAATATGTGTATGATCCAAACTAAGTTCTATGATTCCAATGATAGTAGCACGAGATCGTAAAACGATCTATGCGGGGCACTTGGATTAAGTGTTGGTTTCGGTTCGAAGACGAACCTGATTTTGAGTGGTATATTATGTAACGCCCCGCTCCGTATGGTGCATTATGATGAGTCGTTGACTCGAAGAGTTGCGTTGACCCGATGAAGTATCGATACGAATCGATGCAAGAGTTACGTTGGCCAAAGGTAAGCTTTAAGTCGGTTGGAATCTATGAATCGAATCGATGCAAAGTATAAGTCCCGTTTGAGCAAGTGCTGATATTAGTTGATCTGGTGTGCAGGCTATGCCTTTATGCTGGATTAGGGATCGTGGCATAGGTACGATAGGCCAAATCAACTGAGTAGTTCAAAGAAATAGCTTAGTCCGAGAGTTAGCTATGCGACCAAGTTATGGAAGCGAGCCGCTTCAATCGGCGAGACGACAAGGCGTATCGACTTAAGGTGGACGGGTTCTTGACTCTCTCTCCCTATTCCTTCACGTCTAATAAAATATGTCCGTGCATGCGTAAGATGTTATCGAGTTAGCGAGCGTGGCTCGGCGAGTAAGTGTCTAAATATATGTTGAACACTAAGATAGAACATTGAACAATCGAACAATTGAAGCGACGAGAATCAAGTGTACGGGTCACGGTACGGCAATGATGGCAGAACATTGAAGGACGATATTGAGATGTGCATCATGTGCACGGCTCCGAGAACATTGAACACTAGGCGTAGAACGTTGATTATGGCACTGAGCGTGCCTTCGTGCACGGAAGCTATAAAATGACTGAATAACTACAAAATTAGACTATGAGAATAACTTACAAATGGTACGCGCTGAATATGAGTACGAGACGACTAAGCCGTTGGGCGTCGTGCATCAATATGGATGTGTTAGGGCATAACGCCGACGGAGCTCCCCATATGGATGGTGGATTATGTTTATGAGACGCGAATATGTTTACGGCACGGAAAACCGTTTATGGGACGAGACTATGTTTATGCAACGAAGGATTTGGTTGGAATGTTATGTGTGTTTGCTACGACGCGTATTGCATGGTCAATGGACTCGGATGGCCCGTGTACGGGTGCGGTTTCCCTCGGACAGTTACGACCGGGGCACCGGGACCGTTCGGCCTAGGAGGGAATTATGTGTGGTATTTATGGTGCACATCATTCGGACGGATTGCGACCGTCCAGTGCTGTGATAAGCTATGATATCCATAAGTTTGGGATCCTTCGGATACTGGACTAGCAACCCGTATCGAAGTGATCGTAGGCTTACACATAAGAGATGCCAAGTCCATTACGGTACGAAACACCGTGACCTTCATGTAGATTGGACCGGTGGGCTGAGATGAGAGTTGGGTGCAGGCGCCGGGCCTGCGACCCTTATGCATTGTCTAAGTTTATGGTCGGAATGTTGCGTGAATTATCTGGTTTCTTACGTAAGTTCTAACCAGTACAGGCTAAGGAAATGGGACGGAGATGAGCACGAACACTATGTTTATGTTCATATTATGCCTAACTGTATCTGCTGCAGGAACACGGTAGTGGACACATTATGATAAAGTTGCTATGTATAAAAATTGCCATGAAACTGATCCTAAGTCTAAGTAGAAAGATCACCAAATAATGATACATGTTTCACTAAATGACTTAGTGTTTGGTTTGGGTACGAACGGGTCTTGTTCAGTACGAGGCGAGGACGAAAGCACTAATCCCCCACTAGTTTATGTACAGGCTCTGGTTATGATCAGTTCGGGGCGGAACTTGGCTTGGACGTGCCGAGACATAGATTCTTTGGCATTCAAGAGGAGCAACCGCAAATGCGTTCGGACTTGCGACATGGAGATGTTCGGCCGAAGACTACTTGGTGGCTATAAAGAGGCATAATGTATGGAACATTGTAATACTTCGTGAGCTAGAGAGATCATGAGCGTTGTAGCCGATTGGCATATATGTTGGGCTATTCGGAGCCTTGTAACCTTCAGTTCATTATGAATAGAAGAGAGTCTTATTGTATTCTTTGTTTCCTTCCGCTGCTTAAGTTATCGACTTTGAGATGAACACTATGTGAACCGTTATCTTGCCTTGTACGAGCGCAACTCCAGGCTCGTACGGCATCACGTCCCAGCGAGGACGATGATTCGGGTAAAATCTAGTGAGGACGAGCGATTTCCCGGATCGGGGAGTGACATGTATGGGCCACCACAATAAGATATGAAGCAACGTATCACTTTATTGATAATTGTAATAGATTACAAGACTTGCAGCTAAATGCAGAGTTTACAATAGATTACAATACACTTGAATAGCCAATTAGATATATGTTTGCTATTTAAGCTTACAACCGAACATGTCAACTTTACTTACAATCTCACTAGTATAACTGAGTTACACTGTTCCAAACATTATGTCCCGTATCGCAGAAGACATCATCTTATAAGAAGATCTTCTGCGCACCCATCTGATTCATCGATGCCAAGCATTAATCAAACAATTTTTTCCATACACAAGCACCTGAAATATTGCCCACAATGCGGATGAGTACATCATCTATGTACTGGCGAGCGGTGTTGGCCCAACTCACCTAAGAAGACAATACTAAGTAATCATGTTATAGAACATTATTAAAAGTGGTCTTTCTAGCTGCCTTAGGGTCAACTAGTAGTTCATATCCGACATAAGTAAAGCATGCGCATCATTCTTAGCTAGCATAATGTAAAGCAATATAGTATCACCCTTTTTGGTGAGTTCATACCTATGGTCGTATAGCTATCCGTGTACATTTATAATACTTACTCTGACTGCATAAGACATTGGTAGGAACAACATCATATTTATCATAGTTGTCACCGTCTAGGTGATTCTTACCAACAGCCGACATCCTTCACTGTAATTGAGTAATAACTTACTATGCATGCATAACACATTATTAGCACTCGACCTATCTATATGAAGGTCACTAATGATACGCCATCTTAGACATATGGTTAGACGGCTCCCCTTCATCGGCGGGTAGCTAGCCCAATCCGGAAGGTTCCCGAATTACTGTGCTACTAGCTTCAGCACTGTGCTACTACTTCAGCACGAGGTTCCCCCCAGGACGAATCGGTTTCCGAGGCCTCCAAATACAGTTCGAGGAACCACCTTGTCGACAAGTTGTCCATGACCATGCAAGTATCTGCAACTTATCTATGAAGAAAATATATAATGCATGATAAGAAAACTTAAGTAATCAACCACCATTCTCATTCGTATTGCCATCTTTTCTTGAACTGAGCTCACAATTATCAACTACCTAATCCAGGGTCTTAGTATAATCAATATTCTACATCGGCGATGGGACAATAGAATATTGATTACTCAATCTTTTCCCACATCTATGATACAAAATATCTTCCAACCGAAACTCAATGTACTCACCACCCAATTCTTGGGACATAGCATCTGTATTACCATACGTTCGTTCGAACATAATTCAAGCATACTTACTGCCCAGTTCTTGGGTCTTAGCACCTATGTTACCATCAATTCATCGAGCTAAGGCTTGATATACTCACCGCCCAAGTATTTGAGACTTTTTCTTCACCTGTCATGTATTTTATAGCAACAACACACAAGCACACCATTCATGAAATAATACGCAACAGTTTTTTGGGGTCATGTGATTAATTATCTTTCTGGTTTCCATGCAAGGTATCATTTAGCATCTCAACATGAATTCATGGCATACAGTCCTATTATTAATGGTTCCCGCCATGATCGCATAGCCTTCCAAGCATTCCTTCGTATATTCGCAAGTCCAACAAGGCTTCGCCAAATCTACTAGCCGTCATAAGGCACCTTACAGGTCAGGACACTACAGGTGGCAGACCCACAAGATAGGCAGTGTCCCAACCTCTTCCTGCAGATGTCTGTATTGTGCTCGGGCCTTTTCAGTAGGCACAGATGGGCGCTTTCTGCTGCTAGTGTTGGGTGCCTTGTTAGGCATCCTGGCCTACTAATGAGGTTGTTGGGGTTGAGGAGGCCTGTAATTGTTGGGCTTCTTGGAATTTCCATGGAAGTTACTAGGTCCCGAAAAGTCTCTCTTGGGATGAGCAGACGAGCTGGCCTCGATTTTTTGTGCCACCTTTAACATCTTCTCATAAGTTTTGGCATCATTTGCAATAAATATGGTGCGAAGCACCTCTCATATTCTGTAACGAAATCTCTTGGCACGGTCTACGGGGTCAGCTACCATGGAGGTGGCAAAACGACTAAGTCGACTGAAGTCTACTACGAACTTCTCGATTGTACGGTTCTCTTGCTTTAATTTTTGGAATTGCCTCCCCATAACTTCTAGAGCTTCCTCCAAAAAGAATTTCCTCTTGAACAACTTCTAGAATATGTTCCAAGCAATCCCCTAGATCTGGAACCGTGGTTCATTTCTGAACCAGATGCTGTCACGCCCCGACTCGTAGAGTCATTTATTCACACATTTTATCTCTTAGAATCGATCATCCTCGCTTGGGCGTGATGCCGTACAAGTCTGGTATTGTACTTGTACAAAGCAAAGATGATACAAAATTGTTAATTTTCAAATAGGAACACATTGCAGTGGCAGAAGCAGACAAATTAAAGTTAATGAGGACAATCTTTCTTATTGAATAGAAATACATAACATCTTTATAGCAGCGGAGATAAAAGAATAACTTGAAGTCACACAGAGATATATAGAACTTTATTGATAATTGAAGAAGAGTACAAGACTTTGATTTGAAATACAATGCTTACAAAACATCTTACTTTACATTGAAAGCCAACTTAACCATGCTATACAGCTTACATTTAATACTTGGATACATTGGATTACAACTCGATACACCAACTTAGCTTACAACTCATTGGTACTACTGATTACAATATTCCATACATTATGCCCTTTATAAACAGAAGACATTATCTTGTACAAGGAAAGCTTCTGTATACCCAACAAATCTTCGATGTCGCGGGACCAATCAAGCCAATCTTCGTGTGTAGAATATTCCAAGCACGAGCACCAGCACACAAAACATGGGTCAGCACATCATCTATGTCCTGGCGAGCAGAATCCAACCCACTCGCCTAAGCCAACACTAACTGGTCAATTTTAGCAAGCATTTATTAGAATGATCTTTCTAGTGGGGTCTAGCATCAGTTTACAGTTCATGGGCAATAATCATAGTGAAACATGTAAACATATTCTTAGTAGCGTTCATGTGAAGGCATCCTTAAAGCATACTGGGTGTTATCATGAAAAGGCATCATTGAGGCATCATTGGTTCTAATATCTTGAACATGTTATGATAATTCTCATAGAAGGCATCACTTAGCATGTAAGTTATGTTAAAGCAGTTTCATATCAAGGCAACATATTGACATACTGAATTTAGCATGTTAAGGAGGCTCTCATATAAAAGGCAACATCATAACATCTCTTGTTTAGCATGATTAAGCAGACCATTCAACCAACATATGTTGCATATATTATATTTAAGTAATTTCTTATCGACATTCGATTCCGCATACCTGCATAAGAATACAGAATAAAATGATATACTTACTCTGTTTGCACAAAACATTCATTAGCATGCATCCTGACTACATGACCACTGGTGCTGCGCACCATTTAAGGACTTGCCATATAGGACTTCAAGGGTATCGACACACCATTCACCCGGGTTGCAAGTCCGAAATGAATGTCTCGATACCAATCATGCCACCAAAGAATGCTGTATTTCCTCCTAGGCCGAATCGGTCCCCAGGGCCCTAGGAACCGTCCGAGAAAATAATACCTTGTATACAAGTTTGCCCATGATCATGCGAATGCGTGTCTGACTCGATCGTGTTCGAAGTCGCATGACAAAATATTAAGATAAGTAAAGACAACATTTTATTATCTCATCTTTCCAACATTTTCACCTGTTTACTTGGTGATCTCAACGATCCCAAGCCTCATCATTTCTCATTGCATCAATCATTGCAACATTTCTTATATCATTCCTTTCAAAGAGGAACGAACAATATTTCATTCATCTCGATAAGACCTACAGCAATTCATTCATTTCATAGGGACCGTATTCTTTCTTTCATTGCTTATAAGGAAACATGCAACAGCAAAAGTTATGCAGAAGATACATGATTGAGGTGTTTCATTCCGTTCTTTTGTGTTAATAGCATAACCAGTTCATTAAACGTGTATCATTCACTTAGCATCTCATTACTCACGTGATTCATTCCTTTCATCAACATTAAGCATAAGGGGCATTATCAATTCATTCTCAGGCATCAAGTTACATTAGCAGTTCGAGTGTAATTCGTTCAGCAGTTCAATATTCATGTGATGTACATTTCAATAATTCTCAGCATAAGCATCTCTATTATTCAGCAATTAAAACATGAGATATTTAGGGATAATTCATAGCATCACATTATTTTATTTATTAAGTATGCAAGAATAAGGCGGAAGGAGGATAGTTCTACTTGCCTTGCATAACGGTCTTCCTGCTCTGATCACACTTATTCCACTAAGCGTAGCTCTACTAGCGAGCCACGTTCCAATATCCATTTCGTCTAGCCAGCTAAGAGAGACTGCATCAGTCTCAATTCTCCTGATTTCCAACCCATGTAACGGTCTAACATTCTGATCGAATCCAACAAGCCAATCAAATGCCTCGTACAGAGTGGGGGCATTACATAATATACCACTCAGAAAAAGTTTTGTCCTTGAAACTTAAGGAAACAACTCATCTACTAGATTCACTTAGTCACAACGAGTTATTCATTCAGCTTTAATTCAATATTCAGTTCATCACACTTGGTCATTTCAAAATAGCTATCCAACTGTACCATTTTAATCCATCAACGATTCGATCTGTCTTCCTCTTTTTTAATTACTTGTAACTTTTGATTGATTTACTAACATTTTCCTTGCATTCCTATCTTGGTCACAATATATCACTTCGTTTGGATCTATACACATATTTTAGGCGTCCCCAAAACATATGTATTTCAGCCTAAGTCCGCGTTAGTACGATAAATTCTTCCCATAATGTTATCTCAGTCGCAACCTATCACTTCGGTTGGATCTATAGACATATTTTAGGCGTCCCCAAAACATATGTACTTCAGCCAACTTCCATATTAGTGCGATTCGATCAGCTACGATATAACTCTCTTTTCTAAATCTGACTTAGCATCCTTCCAATTGACTTATTACTTCATCTACTTGCCACAATTACTATCTTCCAGGCCACAATACTTCACATCAGGGACAGCTCTTATCAAAGCACAATATTTCTAACATTCGGTCAAGGGTCCAACTTAGAGCCAATCGTATCAAGAGTTCACAACATGCAATCATATTCCTTCCCCAAATTCGATAATATTTCTTACCGAGGTAATTCATATTTTCTAAAAGATACAATCCGACGTCACCCACTATCGATTACCCGAGTCAGGGTATAGTTCTATACAACAGTCAAGGTTAACCCAGCTATCCGACTATTGATACCGATCCAACATTCTCGTCATGAGCAGTCAATTCCATCTCATGAAATAATTCAGTACTCGATACATATAACTCAAGTCTCATCCCACGATTCTAGTTCCTGCTATAGGCCGACACATAATCCTTAAGGGTCAAACATCTCTAAGGTTCATGTTGAAGTATACATTTACAACATATCATTCTTAGGTCATACTCATCACCATCTCTCGTTCAATGCCACAAGGTCATCCTATGGGTCTCCAATGGTCACCCTATTATTCGGTCAAGTCTCTATGGTTAGCTATACCGATAGCTAAACCTAATCATTCAGGTGACTCCCCTAGAGCAGACGACTACTAGGGATCATACAAATTTCTTACTCTCAGGGCCAATAAGCAACCGACAGTTCTAGCGAACTCTACCCAAACCTATGGGTACCAACTCAGTCTGAATAACTAATCGCCATTTTAGGCTATGCCAACAATGATAAGTCATCAACTGGTCGCTAGGGTCAAGTCTATCTATCCAGGGTCTTCCTCAAGGAAATAGTTCCCATAAAGGCTCATTCTAGACTTACCCAACAATCGACTAAGATCAATCTATCAACATTACGGTCAATCCCAACCCGACATACGATGTTTATCGTTCTAATAATCCATGAAGTAAACTCCTAATGATTCAATTTCTATTTCAAATCCTTTGTACTCACACGAGCCCATAAGCCAAGGCTAACTATTCAGGGGTTATCGATTCTGATAGTCTTAACATAACTATGGAATCATACTATTCGATCTGTATGACAGGGTCACACCGCTAAGTCATAAGCCAACAATCTATATCCCAACCAACAGTCACATATACCGATATTATCCAACACGTTTGCCATTTCTCAATCCCATTTGTTTTTCAATCATCAAACTATCTTATGGACATTCTTAAATCTCATGCAACAAGGGTCGAGTAGTTCATTCCATTCAATCCGACAATTCATGTATCAACTAACCATTCTCTATGCAACATAATTATTCAGGGTTGTTGTTTGTTACTTTTCTAGTACAATTCAATTCCTCAGCATTCATGCACATATGCAATGACTATCCTTTGGTGATCAAGATGGATTGACATCAATTACACCGTAGGGTCAAGGCACAGATTTCTAATATTCCTTTGGTCACCGACAACGTTTCCAATACATCCAGCTTAGCAATCAACTTTGTATTAGCCACATATGATTTGTATCCCACCAATCGAAATCAACATTCAAATATTATAATCCACAACATTCTCTAGCCAAATCTATTTACCCATAGCATATTAACTGTCTTACTAGTCTGAGTCATCATTCGACAAAATAATTTCTAACAAAATCACCCGCTATAATTTTCGACAATCTCGCTTCCCAGCATAACACCACCGTCAAGGGACACTCGAGTCATCTAGCAACAATACATGACTCCCCGCTAAGTCTCGGTACTACTCCGTACCCACAGATAGTCTCCTTGCTATCCTATGGAAAGGGTCAACATACATCTCGTTCTGAGGTGGTAGAGACAATATACCACTCAGAAATGAAGCCATCCTTAAACAATACCAACTCAATCTATTCCAGACATTTAGGATCTATAATGATCACAAAACTTAGCCAGCATCTCGGGGTCTCAATATCACAGGCCAACACTCTTAGGGTCTCAAAAGCACTAGCCATCACCCATGAGTCAACTCATCTGTTCTATTGAACTCATCCATCAAATGTTTCATTCCCAATTCTTTTCCAACATCACAAGCAATTCTCGACTTATTACAACATGCATAGCCACTTTTCCTTATTCCCATAATTCCAAACAGCATTCACAATATAGCATACTATGGCATCGAGTCATTATTGGGTTATTTGTATCCAAACCAACAACAATCATTCATTCAGGGGTATCACAATGTATATAGACTTATTATATGGAACATCCAGTGAGCAGCCATGAGGGTCAACGAACTTTCAGACATAAACAATATAGGATGATTTCCGAGCAACAACAGCATAATCGCGGAAGCAATTTTTGATTTAATCGCGGAAGCAACGTTGAGTGATCGCGAAAGCAACTTTGGTTAATCGTCGATGCAACTTTGATTTGAAATGAATCAAAGAAGAGACCAAGGACGTAAAGCCGTGCTCTAATACCAATTTGTCACGCCCCGACTCGTAGAGTCATTTTGTCACGCCCCGATTCGTAGAGTCATTTATTCACACATTTTATCTCTTGGAATCGATCGTCCTCGCTTGGGTGTGATGCCGTACAAGTCTGGTATTGCACTTGTACAAAGCAAAGATGATACAAAATTGATAATTTTCAAATAGGAACACATCGCAGCGGCAGAAGCAGACAAGTTAAAGTTAATGAGGACAATATTTCTTATTGAATAGAAATACATCACTTCTTTATAGCAGCGAAGATAAAAGGATAACTTGAAGTCACACAGAGATATATAGAACATTATTGATAATTGAAGAAAAGTACAAGACTTTGATTTAAAATACAATGCTTACAACATATCTCACTTTACATTGAAAGCCAACTGAACCATGCTATACAGCTTACATTTGATACTTGGATATATTGGATTACAACTCGATACACCGACTTGGCTTACAACTCACTGGTACTACTGATTATAATGTTCCATTCATTATGCCCTTTATAAACAGAAGACATCATCTTGTACAAGGAGAGCTTCTGTATGCCCAACAAATCTTCGATGTCGCGGGACCAATCAAGCCAATCTTCGTGTGTAGAACATTCCAAGCACGAGCACCTGCCCACAAAACGTGGATCAGCACATCATCTATGTACTGGCGAGCAGAATCCAACCCACTCGCCTAAGCCAACACTAACTGGTCAATTTTAGCAAGCATTTATTAGAATGATCTTTCTAGTTGGGGCCTAGCATCAGTTTACAGTTCATGGACAATAATCATAGTGAAACATGTAAACATATTCTTAGTAGCGTTCATGTGAAGGCATCCTTAAAGCATACTGGGTATTATCATGAAAAGGCATCATTGAGGCATCACTGGTTCTAACATCTTGAACATGTTATGATAATTCTCATAGAAGGCCTCACTTAGCATGTAAGTTATGCTAAAGCAGTTTCATAGCAAGGCAACATGTTGACATACTAAATTTAGCATGTTAAGGAGGCTCTCATATAAAAGGCATCATCATAACATCTCTTGTTTAGCATGATTAAAAAGACCATTCAACCAACATATGTTGCATATATCACATTTAAGTGATTTCTTACTGACATCTGATTTCGCATACCTGCATAATAATACAGGATAAAATGATATACTGTTTGCACAAAACATTCATTAGCATGCATCCTGACTACATGACCACTGGTACTGCGCACCATTTAAGGACTTGCCATATAGGACTTCAAGGGTATCGACGCACCATTCACCCGGGTTGCAAGCCCGAAATGAATGTCTCGATACCAATCATGCCACCAAAGCATGTTGCATTTCTTTCTAGGCCGAATCGGTCCCCAGGGCCCTAGGAATCGTCCGAGGAAACAATACCTTGTATACAAGTTTGCCCATGATCATGCGAATGCGTGTTTGACTCAATCGTGTTCGAAGTCGTATGACAAAATATTAAGATAAGTAAAGGCAACATTTCATTATCTCATCTTTCCAACATTTCTACCTGTTCACTTGGTGATCTCAACGATCCCAAGCCTCATTATTTCTCATTGCATCAATCATTGCAACATTTCTTATATCATTCCTTTCAAAGAGGAACGAATAATATTTCATTCATCTCGATAAGACCTGCAACAATTCATTCATTTCATAGGGACAGTATTCTTTCTTTCATTGCTTATAAGAAAACAGACAACGGCAACAGTTATGCAGAAGATACATGATTGAGGTGTTTTATTTCGTTCTTTTGTGTTAATAGCATAACCAGTTTACTACTCATGTATCATTCACTTAGCATCTCATTACTCACGTGATTCATTCCTTTCGTTAACATTAAGCATAAGGGGCATTATCAATTCATTCTCAGGCATCAAGTTACATTAGCAGTTCGAGTGTAATTCGTTCAGCAGTTCAATATTCATGTGATGTACATTTCAATAATTTTCAGCATAAGCATCTCTATTATTCAGCAATTAAAATATGAGACATTTAGGGACAATTCATAGCATCACATTATTCTATTTATTAAGCATACAGAAATAAGGAGGAAGGAGGATAGTTCCACTTGCCTTGTATAACGTTATTCCTGCTCCGATCACACTTATTCCACTAAGCGTAGCTCTACTAGCGAGCCACGTTCCAATACCCATTCCGTCTAGCCAGCTAGAGAGACTGCATCAGTCTCAATTCTCCTGATTTCCAACCCAAGTCACGGTCCAACATTCTGATCGAATACAACAAGTCAACCAAATGCCTCGCACGGAGCGGGGTATTACAGATGCTCTCCAAGTCCCATATCTAAAGTGTTATGGCCTCAACCTTGAGGCCGTCTGGAAGTCGAGTGATGCTAAGAAGACGCTCCATGTCTTCCAGCCATTCATCAGCATAGATGATGCCCTTGGTTCCCTCGAAGGGTCGTGGTCCCAACTTTTTGAAGTTCTCGATGGTACCAACCTTGACCTGGGCAGTAGGCCTCTGGTCAGTCGGAGTTGCATCTCCTTTCTCTAAGGCATCGATGGCTACATTGCGGATGTTTTCCATGCTCTCTCTCATAATCACGCTCTGCTCGCAGTGAGCCTCAGCTTGGGCTCTCTGGGCCTCCAGAATACCCTAAAGTAGGGTTAGGAATTGGGTAGGGTCAACAGGCATAGCTCCTATAGGTGGAATGACAGATGGGACCACACCAGTAGGAGGAGGTGGTGGCATGGTCTGGGAAGGAATAGGTGACGCGGCATGAACTACGGAAACATAAGCAGTATGGGGAGGTATTGGACGATGGGGATGAGTGGTAAACAGTAGTGGAGGTGGACCAGTCGCTGACACTGCAGGCCGGTGCTCTGAGGATTCAACCTGTCACGACCCGTACCCTAGAGTTAGGGCACAAGAACGTAACAACGCCCAGCCTACGCCGCAGTGTTGGCGGTAGAACGTTGTCCTAGGTCTCAATGCATCTAACAGTATAAGACTAAACAGTTTATACTCCCCGAATGGGGGTGACATAGCAGAATGTAAACTCAATCACATCTAAGGTAGAGCATAACGGAAGATAGATAAAACATGAAATCCAAAAGAGATACAACAGATAGAAGTCTAAGTGTCTAAGATACAAACTCAGAATACATCTCAAAACTCAAATACAGTAATCCATAAATACAACTCAAGACGACTGAAAATAAACTATAAGAAAACCTTAGCTATCTATACAACCTCTATTGTCTCCTCTAGGCTAGCAGGCAACCTCCAGGCTATCTGTAAAATTTATCAACAGGTCCAGTCAGGACTGGAGCGAGCACAGTACATCTCAATAGATCATAGCAGATTAGAAAATATAATCATGCAGTAAAATAAGATACATGAACTGAAGAAATACAGTATATAAACAGATAGAGAGAACTGTAATAGAAATATCTACTATAAGTAGAGAGCTAATAGTGACTAGTGAGTCAGAGTAAAATATAAACATGTGAATGGCATAGGAGATTCATGACTACAGCTAAGAGAGTGATTCATGACTACAACTACTTGGATAATATTCACATGCCTATTTCCACTCCCCCATCCCCAATCAATACACAAGGATCTGTTCAAGTAATGTTAAGATTCGTGAAACTTCACATGGCTCATAAAATGAGTGATACGTGAAGGTGATTTATGATAGCTCTGTGAACATAAGAGTACATGTGTCACAAGCGATTCGTGAATCAGAGGAAGCATAGAGATACGTGATGATTCGTGAAACGCATAAAACATGCAGTATCCGATGCTCCCGAGGGGGATAACATCTCATGAAAAGATCCATATAGTACCAATCCGTGTGACCAACGTGACAGTATCAAGTAAAGTAATTTAAAGCAGGAAAATAATTCTAAATAGGATATGAAATGATCAGAGAATGTACTCGCCTGATAACCTGAATAGCTGATAGGTATAGGGGGTCCAATTGAAGCCACAGAGTCCTATTTAAAGCAACACAGGTTACAAGGTGTTCAAGTTGTAATAAAAGAATCTCTACAAGCAATCTATTATTATTCTAGGTTCTTCTAAGTCAAAACAACTCTAGGTCAACTCCGGTCAATAATCTAGTCAAACTAGGTCAAGTGTTGACTTATAGTTGACTTTGGGTCAACTGGTCAACTCTGGTCAAACAGGGTCAATTCTAGTCTAATTATTAAAGATATAAAGTGTACTTCGTTATTCGTACGTCGAAAATTACGACACACAAATCGAGATAAGATGATCAACGATAAAGTTGATAATCTTATTACAGTGATCTACGTGTCCATCTTGTCAATTTTAGCGATGTGAGATCACTAGAATTGACTGATCTCAGTTTCATTGTACTAATCCCGAAATACGAATATTATAAGAATTAATTATTAAAAGATTATAAAATAAGTTAAACTTAGAGAAACTATCAACAAACATTGTCGGACAATGAAATAAACATCGCCAACGTGTTCAGAATGGTCAAATCAGCTAGGATAGCCTACCCATCGGTCTAATTTGGATACAAGGGCAAAAAGGTAATTTCGGGTCAAAACGGTATCCGTGTCGGAGCCGTTTTGCACCAAAAAACGTGCAAGAAAACAAGTCTACAAAATATAACAAATTATATGTCCACGAAACCAGAATGATAATACGAACCCAACGGTTTCTCCAGAATTGGATTCTGTTGACCCGATCTCAATTTGGTCCATTGACCAGAACTTAGAATTTCGGTTTACACGGAAATACGTGCCGGAGCCAATGTTCTCAAAACTCAATAAACTACATGTCAACGAGTCCAGAATGACGATACGAATTCAACGGTATATCCGTAATTGGATTCCGATGAGCCGATCTCAAAATGAACCGTTGACCCGGATATTGGTATCCGACTTGCACCGAAATGCGTGCCGGACCCAATGTCCACCAAAACCTAGCAAATTATATGTCAACGAGTCCAGAATGACGATACGAACTCAACGGTATATTCAGAATTGGATTCCGATGAGCCGGCATCAAAAAGTCTCGTTGATCCAGAATGTGGGATCCACTTTGCACCGAAAAACGTGTCAGGGCCCACGTTCTCCAAATCTAACAAATTTTATATGAAAACATGCCAGAACGACTCCACGAGTCTAATGGAGGTGTCAGAAATAAAATCTGGAGTCCCGTGTTCAAAAATGGAATTTTACAAGTTGGGAATTACGAATTCGGACGACCAACTTTGGCGTCGAATTCAACCAATCAAACAAGCTTACAATGAAACGAAACTGGAGGGGTAGCAAGAGGGTTATACCAGCTTCGCATAGGAACAGGTAGCACGCCAAACGGAGCTGCGATGGAGGAGATATAAGCTGACGAAGTTGGCCCCGCGAAGCTGTCCAAATTTAATACAATTTAAACGGTCAATTTGGTGGCCGGTTTTGATGTATCAAACGATAAAATTAATAGATAAAAATTGACATGAGTGAAGGTGGATATATCAAGATTGTGATGGAGCAAAAAAATCGCCGATCCAACGATCGAATTTTTGGGAAAATACGCACGAAGTTGCTGCCAAGGAACGCCAAAATAAACTCGATTCCGCGCGCGTCACGACGGGACGTCGTGCAAAACGCACGAATCGCCTTGACGGCGCGTCCCGGAGGACGGTGGCCGTCAGGGGCTACTCGCCAAAGTTCGACGCACGGCCTGGGGGCCACGGCGGCCCGTGCGGCGGCACGGCGGCGCAAGACGGCGGCCCGTACGCGCGTGCGCGCATGTGCATGCGGCTGTGCGGTGCTGCCACTGGCGCGGCCGTGGTCGGCCAGGCCGACGACGGTGGAGTGCTGCGCGGCCTCGACGAGGGTCGGGCGGTGGCGCACCTCAATGAGGGTGGAGGTGGTGAAGACCATGGTGATGGTGGTGACATGGCGTAGTGGTGGTGATGGTGAGGTTATCCAATAGAGAGGAGGAGGAAGGAGGAGAGATTGCTTGGGTGGCCGACGGCGAGGCCACGCCGGAGTAGGGGTCGGGCCATGTGGGAGTGGTGGTGGTCATGGCATGGTGTTGCTGTTGGTTGTTTTTGGTTTGAGTTGTGGGAAATAAATGTTTAGAGAGAGAGAAAAAGAGTACTAATAATTGAAATGAGAGAGAGAAGAGCCTTCCCTAGGAGTTAGGGCCGGCCAAGTAGCTGTGAGATGTTGGGGAGTTGATTTGTAGAAGTGAATGGATGAGATTTAATTAGGGGGGAATCAATGGCTAGGATCAAATATAGCTAGAATAGGTCATTCCAATAGGGATTAATATCAATAGAAAATTTCAATAAATATAGAAAAATAGGTAGAAGAGTAATTGATATTTTTGGGCAAGAAAGTATGAGGGTGTTATGATGGAGAGTAACATGGAGCTGGGCTAGACTCGGTGGAGCCGGATTGGGTCAAAACCGGACATTGTGTAAAAATCAAATTAAAATTAGGTATCGATGATCACGAGCAAATAAGTAGCACATGGGAATTCCAATAAATGGAACACAAGTATCGGACGGGTAGTAGGCTCAATGTGGGCTATGTCCATAATTGGGGCTGACAGGTTTTGGTCGACAGGGGACCCACAAATCAAGTTGGAAAATGAATGTGACGCCGTGGGGTGAAATAAAATCGGGTCACGTGTCAGAAAAGTTGTGCAAAGCAAATGGAGCACAAAATGGCGTGTCTGAGTGGGACACGAAGGTCATGGGTGACGAAAGAAAGTAGATCATGCATGATGAGTTGGTTTCAAGAAACTGACTGGTCTTGTGCTCCCAAATGAAAAGTCACAGTGACGTGCTAAAAATGATCAAGGAAAAGAGTAGGAAAAATAATTAATAATCAAATGGTCTAAATCGACCCAAAGTTCAGCGAAGCAAAAAGAGTACAAGGGATCAAGTTTGGATGCGACACTATATTCCATCATGAAGGTAATCCTGTCCACTCCAAAACTCATGAAGAAGATTTCCAGAGTTGAACATCCCTGACACTCCAAATATCAATGGCACAGAAAAGTATACTTAAAGATAAATAACAGAATAAATTATTTATCAAAACTAAATAAATCAGAAAAAATTTAAAAAAACAACCCGAAATTTAGGATGCTCACATCCTACCCACCTTATAAAAATTTCGCCCTCGAAATTAAAATGTTCATAATCCTTCTAGGTCAAACCCCCACAATCAAATCCCAGAACTTAAATAAAACATACCATCAAAAGGACGACATACAGGGTCATGGCATACGGTGGTAGTAAAAGTCTCATCTAGGTATACTAGTCATGCTAACCGAAACGGTCATAGGGTATCAAAACACACAAACAGTCTAGGGTGTTAAACCGAAAAGACACTGAATACAAATCATCAAAACTGTAAGACAGCCTACCATCCTACATGAAAACTGGTACTCATAAAAAGTAAAGATAACTACCGATTATCCATAAAGGGTTCAGAAAAATCAAAACTAAAGTTAAAGAATAAAGTCACTTGCATGGGAATCAAATCACAATATATATATTAAGAATATTTAGTTTCGATACGATCTAAGTTGATCAAATTGGGAAAATCAAGATTTAGGGAATATGGAGGACAGTTCAACAAAGTCTGAGAACGAGCATACAAGGATGGAGATTCAGGTCGTAATCAAATTTAAGTCAATTGAGTACAACCCAAGATAAGAAAAGATAATCGAAGTTGATTTGGTCGTGATTAAGGAAACTAGGATTCAATGATATTGAAAAACCCTTTTTAGGGAAAAACAAGAAAGATTTCGTACGAAGTCAGTAAATCATCTCTCTCTCTAATACTATCAATTTACCATTTGCTAATCATATTTTCTCACAAACCCAATATAAAATCAACCTTCATATGACTACGTACCCTCAAAAATTTTATAACCTTCAGTCATCTAAACTTTTACCATGATCACCAAAGACAAAATTTCAAACTTCTAGAACATTTTCCACGAAGCATACCCCTCTTAATTATGTATCAACACTTATTCATTTAATCAAATTTCCAAATTCCTTCACATCGTTCTAAATTAGATCGAAAACCTCTAAATCAAGTTTATGAAATCCTTGTACTTGTTTAAGTCAAGTCTCGTATTTACTCAACTCCAATACCACTATGTCATACCAAATTTATTCTTCTTTATAAATCAACCTTCATATTTCTTCAACGTTCACCTTCAATTATTATCCTTTTTGAATTCTAACATTTCTCCCAATCATCTAAAATAATTTCTATAATGTAAAATCCTTGTGTTCCCTCTGTCTCTAGTCACCCTCTTACAATATCTAGTTCAACTTCACATAATCATAGAATACAATTAAATTCTCTTTTCCATCTCTAAATTTCTTCATAGCCTTGCAATAGTTCCCAAGAATAAATAACCAAGATTTTCTAAGTTCTCAAAACTAGGTTGACCTCTGGTATCCTCATTAGTTTTAAAATACATCCATGAATTATTCATAACCATCTTTCTGTAATTGTTTCTAAATTGATAACATTTATCACTCGATTCCATTCTAAACCTTTACCACAACTTTCTCTCAATTTTTTTTTCATAATTGACATCCAACGTTCTGATTCCTACAAATCATTCTATGATAACCATTTACGTCATTTTTGCACTAGATGATTTATGTCACTTTCTCAACATTTCTCAAGTAAAAAGATATGAAGATTCAAGAGTTTTCAAGGTATAGCTGACAGAATTATATATGAGACAGGGAATTGATGTAATCATGACAGTTATATAAGACAAGAATGATGGAAATAAAATATTGGCAGGAAGAGAATGATAAAAGAATCTGTTCTGCCTATCTGTTTAAAAGAGGAACCCATTTTGAAATCAGATCTATAATATCAAATCCAAATAAGGTCTAGCAAAATTATCGGTTTATTGTATTAAGAAGAAATTTGTAAGAAGTTACACAAGGGTTTATAAAAACAGCTAAACCTACTCCTAAATTAAATAATAAGAAACTAGACAAAACAAACAAATAATATTTTTTTTTTGAATTACTGAAACAAAAGTAGAGAAAACATGTTCAAAAATATTTAAGGTACAATCTGATAATCATATGCGTCTATCCAAAATCACTCTAAATCCTCGTCATACTGGTAAGCAAGGCTACGATAATCACAGAGTCCTTGACTTAGGCACATACTTCTAGAATCATGATATTTAACATTTTCGCGATGCCGCTAGCTTGGCTGCGAAAACCTTAAATTTCCACAATCGAGAAATATATCCAAGTCAACTATATGTCCTCACCATGCTAGCTAATATGACTGTAGAAGACTAGATTCCATAACTTAGATGACCTAGCCCATATAATTTCATCTTGATAAAATTTAATTAAATCAACAATGAATACCCAAAATTAAATTTATCAACGAACATCAAGATTCAAAAATGAACAAAATCCTCCAAGTCATATAAATACAAACTCGGATGCTACAGTTAACATCAAGATTCAAAATTCAACAATCTTCCCTCAAAATCAATAAATACGAACTCAAATTCAGCAATAATCCATCAAATTCAAATTCAACAACAGAAAATAAAGATAAATCAAATTAAGGGAAAAAGAGTTTTCAAATCGAAGTTAAATAAGATTCTCAAGGGTCGTCCCAGGAATCTCTCAAGGGTTCTAAGTGTGATTGAGTACCTTCAAAATATATCCTATTCCTACTGCAGGCTGTAGTGGTACTCTAGTTCGAATACCACTACATAAACTCAACCTGCATGGGCCACCACTAAAAACGTGTCATGACCCGCACCCTAGAGTTAGGGCACGAGAACATAACAACGCCCAGCCTACGCCACAGTGTCGGCGGTAGAACGCTGTCCTAGGTCTCAATGCATCTAACAGTATAACACTAAACAGTTTATACTCCCCGAATGGGGGTGACATAGCAGAATATAAACTCAATCACATCTAAGGTAGAGCATAACGGAAGATAGATAAAACATGAAATCCAAAAGAGATACAGCAGATAGAAGTCTAAGTGTCTAAGATACAAACTCAGAATACATCTCAAAACTCAAATACAGTAATCCATAAATACAACTCAAGACGACTGAAAATAAACTATAAGCAAAACCCTAGCTATCTATACAACCTCTACTGTCTCCTCTAGGCTAGCAGGCAACCTCCAGGCTATTTGTAAAATTTATCAACAGGTCCAGTCAGGACTGGAGCGAGCACAGTACATCTCAACAGATCATAGCAGGTTAGAAAATATAATCATGCAGTAAAGTAAGATACATGAACTGAAGAAATACAATATGTAAACAGAGAGAGAGAACTGTAATAGAAATATCTACTATAAGTAGAGAGCTAATAGTGACTAGTGAGTCAGAGTAAAATATAAACATGTGAATGGCATAGGAGATTCATGACTACAGCTAAGAGAGTGATTCATGACTACAGCTACTTGGATAATATTCATATGCCTATTTCTACTTCCCCATCTCCAATCAATACACAAGGATCTGTTCAAGTTATGTTAAGATTCATGAAATTTCACATGGCTCATAAAATGAGTGATACGTGAAGGTGATTCATGATGGCTCTGTGAACATGAGAGTACATGTGTCACAAGCGATTCGTGAATCAGAGGAAGCATAGAGATACGTGATGATTCGTGAAACGCACAAAACATGCAGTATCCGATGCTCCCGAGGGGGATAATATCTCATGAAAAGATCCATATAGTACAAATCCGTGTGACCAACGTGACAGTATCAAGTAAAGTAATTTAAAGCAGAAAAATAATTCTAAACAGGATATAAAATGATCAGAGAATGTAGTCGCCTGATAACCTGAACAACTGATAGGTATAGGGGTCCAACTGAAGCCATAGAGTCCTATTTAAAGAAATACAGGTTACAAGGTGTTCAAGTTGTAAAAAAAAGAATCTCTACAAGCAATCTATTATTATTCTAGGTTCTTCTAAGTCAAAACAACTCTAGGTCAACTCCGGTCAATAATCTAGTCAAACTAGGTCAAGTGTTGACTTACAGTTGACTTTGGGACAACTGGTCAACTCTGGTCAAACAGGGTCAATTCTAGTCTAATTATTAAAGATATAAAGTGTACTTCATTATTCGTACGTCGAAACTTATGACACGCAAATCGAGATAAGATGATCAACGGTAAAGTTGATAATCTTATTACAGTGATCTACGTGTCCATCTTGTCAATTTTAGCGATGTGAGATCACTGGAATTGACTGATCTCAGTTTCGTTGTACTAATCCCGAAATACGAATATTATAAGAATTAATTATTAAAAGATTATAAAATAAGTTAAACTCAGAAAAACTATCAACAAATATTGTCGGACAATGAAATAAACATCGCCAACGTGTCCAGAATGGTCAAATCAGCTAGGATAGCCTACCCATTGGTCCAATTTGGACACAAGGGCAAAAAGGTAATTTTGGGTCAAAACGGTGTCTCGGAGCCGTTTTGCACCGAAAAACGTGCAAGAAAATAAAGCTACAAAATATAAAAAAATTATATATCCACAAAACCAGAATGACGATACGAACCCAATGGTATCTCCAGAATTGGATTCCGTTGACCCGATCTCAATTTGGTCCGTTGACCAGAACTTGGAATTTCGGTTTGCACGAAAATACTTGCCGGAGCCAATGTTCTCAAAACTCAACAAACTACATGTCAACGAGTCCAGAATGACGATACGAACTCAACGGTATATCCGTAATTGGATTCCGATGAGCCGATCTCAAAATGACCCTTTGACCCGGATATTGGTATCCGACTTGCACCGAAATGCGTGTCGGACCCAATGTCCACCAAAACCTAGCAAATTATATGTCAACGAGTCCAAAATGACAATACGAACTCAACGGTATATCCGGAATTGGATTCCGATGAGCCGGCGTCAAAAAGTCTCGTTGACCCAGAATGTGGGATCCACTTTGCATCGAAAAATGTGCCAGGGCCCACGTTCTCCAAATCTAACAAATTTTATATGAAAACATGCCAGAACGACGCCATGAGTCTAATGGTGGTGTCAGAAATGAAATCTGGAGTCCCGTGTTCAAAAATAGAATTTTATAAGTTAGGAATTACGAATTCGGACGGCCAACTTTGGCGTCAAATTCAACCAATCAAACAAGCTCACAATGAAACGAAACTGGAAGGGTAGCAAGAGGGTTATACCAGCTTCGCCCAGGTACTGGTAGCACGCCAAACGGAGCTGCAGTGGAGGAGATATGAGCTGACGAAGTTGGCCCCATGAAACTGTCCAAATTTAATATAATTTAAACAGTCAACTTGGTGGCCGGTTTCGATGTATCAAACGATAATATTAACGGACGAAAATTGACATGAGTGAAGGTGGATATACCGAGATTGTGATGGAGCGAAGAAATCGCCGATCCAATGGTCGAATTTTCGGGAAAACGTGCACGAAGTTGCTGCGACAGAACGCCTAAATGAACTCGATTCCGCGCGCGTCACGACGGGACGTCGTGCAAAACGCACGAATCGCCTCGATGGTGCATCCCGGAGGACGGTGGCCGTCAGGGGCTACTCGCCAGAGTTCAGCGCACGGCCTGGGGGACACGGCGGCCCGCGCGGCGGTACGGCGGCACGGCGGCGCACGACGGCGGCCCACGCGCGCGCACGCGCCTGTGCATGCGGCTGTGCGGTGCTGCCACTGGCACGGCCGTGCTCAGCCAGGCCGACGACGATGGAGTGCTGCGCAGCCTCGACGAGGGTCGGGCGGCGGTGCACCTCAACGAGGGTGGAGGTGGTGAAGACCATGGTGATGGTGGTGACATGGCGTAGTGGTGGTGATGGTGAGGTTATCCAATAGAGAGGAGGAGGAAGGAGGAGAGATTGCTTGGGTGGCCGACGGCGAGGCCATGCCTGAGTGGGGGTCGGGCCATGTGGGAGTGGTGGTGGTCGTGGCATGGTGTTGCTGTTGGTTGTTTTTGGTTTGAGTTGTGGGAAATAAATATTTAGAGAGAGAGAGAAATAGTACTAATAATTGAAATGAGAGAGAGAAGAGCCTTCCCTAGGAGTTAGGGCCGACCAAGTGGCTGTGAGATATTGGGGAGTTGATTTGTAGGAATGAATGGATGAGATTTAATTAGGGGGGAATCAATGGCTAGGATCAAATATAGCTAGAATAGGTCATTCCAATAGGGATTAATATCAATATAAAATTCTAATAAATATAAAAAAATAGGTAGAAGAGTACTTGATATTTTTGGGCAAGAAAATATGAGGGTGTTATGATGGAGAGCAACATGGAGCTGGGCTGGACTCGGTGGAGCCGGATTGGGTCAAAATCAGACATTGTGCAAAAATCGAATTAAAATTAGGGATCGATGATCATGAGCAAATAAGTAGCACATGGGGATTCCAATAAATGGGACACAAGTATCGGACAGGTAGTAGGCTCAATGTGGGCCATGTCCATAATTGGGGCTGACAGGTTTTGGTCGACAGGGGACCCACAAATCAAGTTGGAAAATGAATGTGACGCCGTAGGGTGAAATAAAATTGGATCACGTGTCAGGAAAGTTGTGCGAAGCAAATGGAGCACAAAATGACGTGTCTGAGTGGGACATGAAGGTCATGGGTGACGAGCGTCTCGAGTAGATCATGCATGATGAGTTGGTTTCAAGAAACTGACTGGTCTTATGCTCCCAAATGAAAAGTCACGGTAACGTGTTAAAAATGATCAAGGAAAAGAGTGAGAAAAATAATTAATAATCAAATGGTCTAAATCAATCCGAAGTTCAGCGAAGCAAAAAGAGTACAAGGGAACAAGTTTGGATGGGACACTATATACCATCATGAAAGTAATCCTGTCCACTCCAAAACTCATGAAGAAGATTTCCAGAGTTGAACATCCCTGACACTCCAAATATCAATGGCACGAAAAAGTACACTTAAAGATAAATAACAGAATAAATTATTTATCAAAACTAAATAAATCAGAAAAATTTAAAAAAAAAATAACCCGAAATTTAGGGTACTCACACAGCCTCCTCAGAAATGTGGCCAGAACGGGTGGTTCTTCCCTTTGCCATTCTCCAGAATGGTAAGGAAGTAACATAAATAACAAAATTCAACTAAGTTACACACATTAAAAAAATATTTGAATAAAAATCGATCTTATGTTGTGACGAGTCATACTGTTTCAATGTTCTAAGCATTCTAATTATTTCTAGTCAGTTTTTCTAAATTTGTTTGTTGGACCTGTATGGGCCACTACTAAAAATATGTCACGATACGATCCTAGGATGTTTGGGTCGAGTCAGATCATGCCCAGCCTACACCGTAGTGAGACAGCGGTAGTAAGCTGTCTGGTCAATAGTGGAACTGTCACTCCCCGTTCCCAGAATGCGTATTTTAATACGTATATTGCCTGAATGTATTTATTTAGCATTTATCATGTAGTATCCTATATTTAAATTCCTAATAACTTCATGTTAATTAATTATCTGTATTTTATTCTCTGCACTTTATTTTTCTGCAATTCTATTAGCTGTTCTTTAATTTTCATGTTAATTTATTTCCTGCAATTATATTTCTGCAATTTTGTTTCCGTACTTTATTTTCTGTATTTTATTTCCTGCTTTAGTCTTACTTTCGGGTTAGCCTTATTGGACCCATTGGACCCGGCCCAACTCCCACCTACCACCACCTTTCTATTTAACTCACCATCTTCCTTCTCTCTCCTCATTTACTTTACTTCTTCACCATTACTCTCTCCACCTACCAAATCGTAGGCAAGTACCAACTTGCTTCTTGATGGATCTCCATTATTATTGTTCCATCATCCTCCTTATTTGATTCTAAGTCTTTTTAGTACTTAGCATTTTCAATTTCCATGGCTAATTTGTTGTAGATCTAAGTTTGTTACATTTTCGGGTTTCTTTGGTTTTGATCTAGTAAACTTTGTTATCTTCAAGTTTTGAAGGTTCCATGTTGTAGAGAATTTCGTTCTACCCAATTTTGACCTAAGGAAGTTCGAATTTGGACTCTGGATGAAGGTTTTTATGGAACTTGGAAGCTTGGGTTTATGGTGTTCTTCTTCTCTGAAACTTGGAGAAGAAGAACAGTACTTGACTTGATCGCATGAATAATTTATGCGGCAAGTGATTCCCAGCCGCATGGGTTGTTTCCTTCTCAGCCGCATGAAAAGTTTCTACCCGGCCGCATGGGACTCATCTGAGCCCAGCCGCATAGGGAGTTCTCCTAGCCGCATGGACTTTCCCCACTTAACCGCATATGCGCCCCCGCCTTTCTTGACCGCATGGCTTTCTCTCCAAATCCAGCCGCATGAACCAGACTCACTCGCTGGCCGCATGAGGTCCTGAACCTTATAGCCGCATGAACTCCCCCCCCCTCGCCAGTCGCATAAGCAATCTCCTTGACCCGGCCGCATGGGGTTCGACTTTGTTGAGCCGCATGGACTCATTCCCGCCAGCCGCATGGGTATCCTTCCCGCTGACCGCATGTGTCTTGCCTTTTTCGGCCGCATGAGCCCAATTCATCCTAGCCGCATGGAACATCCCTTCTGCTTGCCGCATGGGAGCTAGTCCCACTCGCCAGCCGCATAGGTTCCTGCCTCTTCAGCCACATGTGCCTCTACCCCCTGAGCCGCATAAACCCGACTCCTTTCCTAGCCGCATAAGATCTATCCTGGCCGCATTAGACTTAGCCGTATGTCTATTCTATAGCCCTGAATATTGATATTTTATTAGATATTTTACGTCCATTTTATATCCTTACGCCTTTTTGCATAACTTGATAAATCATGATATGTTAATATTTCTATTAATTATAGATTGTTACGTGGGATGTACCATGTGTCATGAATTGAGTTATAGATACCCGGATTGACTGGAATTAAACCCTGAGGGTTGTAGACTCGACCCCACTGAATACCAGTTGACTTTCATGCCTTGATACCATTGATAATAATTGTTAGCTTGACTAAAATTGATCATGCGTTCCTAGTTGGAACTAAAGAGGCTGGCTAGTCGTCTTATTGAATTGAACGAATGAGACACGTTCATATAATGAACTATTGTAATCGACTGGCTAATCTCGAATATTGGCATACAGGCACATGCAGGCTTTAAATTATTTATTTATTTATTTAGTTATTTTTATCTTCCAAAAACCAGCATGTGTACTTTATGGTCGGGCATGATTACCGTAGTTAGATTTGATTGTTGCATTACGCTATGTAAGACCTGCAACCTAACCGTACTGGTATCGTTGTAGGGTTATGCATACCGTACCCCGTACGAAAGTACTCATTTGAATGACCATGATCCACGGCATGGGACTTCACTCAACGTAGGGACTATTAAGTCAAATAAAATAATGATGGCATGGAGAGAATGGATTCCCGAATTCTTATATGGCAGCCCCCTTGGAACGAGTAGTACCCGACGGGCCGGCTGGTTCCCACAGATACTGTAAATCTGCCACACGGGCAGGGAACAGTATCTGCTTTTATTATTATTGTATATTGTATATTGACGAGCGTCCTGCTAGGACTCGTCTAATTCATGCATGGGCCAATTGATTGACTGGATAGACTAGCCTTGCTTGCACATAGTAAGAACTGAGGAATCCCTAATTGCATTATTCCAGGATAACTTGGAACACACAGTAGCAAGCCGTAGTAGTTGATTGGCCGTTCAAGATGATTTGTTTGTGTACTGTACCTACTCTGTTACCTAACTGGGATGATCAGAATGTCAGGACATGACGGGCCAACTTCTGTCCTTGTTTGGTTGGGAGGTTGGTTCGAAGTGTCTTGATGTGATGTGAGTCCTAGTAGCAAGCAGAGATCTATTATTATATTCTCTTACTTACTGGTTTAGTCCTTCATATCGTCCTCCCTTGTGGTACTTGCTATTAGAGGTCTAACCTCTCTGGTTTTGCATGGCCAGATTTAGAGCCAGTCCCCGAGGATCCAGCTTACTTCTACCTCCAAGATGGTCAACACTAGAAGGATGATCGCAGGAGGACTCGAGTGGGTTTTCTTACTTTCCCGCTCGTTTTGTTAAATACTTTATACCTTGCCGTTTGGCACCGACATGTTAGTCGGATTGTCTTGTACTTACTTTTTACATAATTGTAACTAAAGTCAGGCTGCAGCTGATAACAATTGTGTATACATTTGCTACATCAATCTGGCAATGTTTTGTAAAGCCAGATATCAAGAACATTTTGACAGAGCGTTTGGGACGCCTTACTGCTTTATCTTACATGCTCTATATTACTGCTTCTTGTTCGAATGATTGAGACAATAGATGTGTAGTGACCATAGTGAGACTTTCATGTAGTATGCACCCCCATGTCTTTAGACATCATTGATCGTATTATACGGTATTCATCTACCCGTAATACGTAGCTGGCTGAGTCATTCCCCCGCTCTCCAGTATTCTGGTTCTGGGGCGTGACAAGGTTTTAGTGGTGGCCCATGCAGGTCTCGTTTCAGACTTGTGGGGTGTTTTGATATATAGGATGTCTCAATCACATATGTTCTCCCTTGATCTCATGATTCGTTGTTATCAACCCTTGCTTGACATTCCGGTATTCTTTGACTTCATTGATCCTTCATGTCCGGTCGTTTGATTCTTCTCTTGTCCCTTTTCTTAGGGGCACCTCGTCCGCATCTGTCAGAGCTGGACAGCAACAACATGGATAGCAACATGGACAACCTGACCATGTTGGTCAGCAACAAGAGCCGGTACTAACTCAAGAAGCTACCCAAGAAGAAGTGATAGTGGAAGCAGCAGCTGGATCGCAATATCCAGATGTTCTACCACCACCAACAGTTCCACCTACCCCTACGGAGATGGACACACCGGCTCTTCTGGAGATCATGAGAGGGATAATGGCCACTCAGCAGCACCAAATGTTAGCCCAGCAGCGTATGCACGCTCAGTTGCAGGAGCAGAATGTACTACTCAACCAAGGATTACAGACGGCATTGGAAAGAGGGACGACGCCAGATTCAGGAGCGGCAGCCCGGTTTTGCAAGTACAACCCCCGCCGTTTCGAGGGCACGGAGGATGCCATCTCAGCAGATGCATGGCTTAAGGATATCGAGGCTATCCTGACAGCCGCTAAGGTACCGGCAGAAGAACGTGTGGATCTAGTAAAGTTGTTACTTCAGGATCTCGCACGTGATTGGTGGGAAGCAGAGGAAGTAGGCATCAGACGTCCTGTAGCTTGGGACAATTTCACAGCAAAATTCAAGACTAAGTACTATAGAGTTGTGGCACAGTTTGAGCTATAACAGAAGTTTATCAACCTCAGACAGGCTGGCAAGACGGTAGATGCTTATGCAGCAAAGTTCTGCAGATTGAGTAGGTTTGCCCCAGAGATGGTAGCAACGGAGCGCCAGAGGGCGATGAGGTTCCAGCAAGGGTTTCATCTTGAGCTCTTGCAATTGATAGAGGGGCACAATTACCAAACTTTTGATGAAGTATTGACGGCGACTCGAAGGCATGAGATCACCATTCAGAGGCTTACAGTAAGGACTGGGGGTCAGAAGAGATCCCACAGTCAGATTGAAGGAGGAGGGGGAGCAGCACCCCGAACAACAGTACCATCCCCTGGCATTCGTATCCACGATATGGCGATACGAGGGCCAGCACCACCCAGGCAGCAGCAGCAACAACAACAGAGGAAGAACCAGCAACCCCCGGCGGACTGCACTTATTGTGGGAAGATGGGGCACACTAGAGATGTGTGTCGGACATTGAACGGACTGTGTCTGATATGTGGAAATCCAGACCATCGGGTTACCACATGTCCCATGAATTCGAGGGCAGGAGGACCAGGGCAGCAGTTTCCTGCTCTGCCAGCACCAGGGGCAGGCCAGTATCGAGGACCAGCATTGGCAGTGAGGCCGTTGGCGCAGCGTCCGTTAGTATCACAGGCTCAGATGTTTCGGCAGCAGGGACTGCCGATACAGCAACACCAGCGTAGACCACCCCAGCATCATCAAGGCAGGGGCCAGCAGCAGCACCAGGCTAGGCCGCAGCATGGGAACCAGCAAGGAGGTCGAGGGCAGGCATTCACACTGTCCTTGGAAGAGGCATTGGCATCGGAAGATGTTGTGGCAGGTAACATTCTCGTTGCCTCATATCCCGCAGTAGCATTGTTTGATTCGGGAGCATCCCATTCATTTATATCTGCACAATTTGCGACACGACTAGGAGTGGAGTTCGAGGCATTGCCAGGGAGGTTGAATATACTCACTGGTAATGGGCTCGTGGGAGTTAGTAGAGTCAGTCTAGCATGTAGTGTTGTAGTGTGTGGGCATCCTTTATCCGCCCGGTTGATAGAATTTCCTGTTGGAAATTTTGACGTTATCTTAGGCATGGACTGGCTGAAAGACAGTATGCGACAATAGATTGTCGTAGTGGGAGTGTATCTTTTGATATTCCAGGCATGGAGAGGTTCACCTTAATCAGATCAGAAGCAACTCAGCAAGAGCAGGGAGTAGTAACAGCAATGGAAGAAGTTCTCCGAAGGTAGTTGAAGAATTTCTAGACGTATTTCCCGAAGAACTTCCAGTTCTACCACCGGTTAGAGATATTGAGTTCAGAATAGAATTGGCACCAGGAACTAAACCAATATCAGATCGGGTTTATAGAATGGCGGATTCAGAGCAGGCCAAGGTATATCAGCATATAGAGGAATTGAAGGAGGAGAAGTTTATCCAAGCTAGCGTGTCACCATGGGCAGCGCCAGTGGTACTTGTAGGGAAGAAGGATGGATCATCCAGATTATGCATTGACTACAGGAAGCTTAACGCGGCAACAGTAAAGAACAAGTACCCATTACCCAGGATCGACGACTTATTTGATCAGTTGAGCAGGGTTAGAGTTTTCTCCAAGATAGATCTTCGTTCAGGGTACCATCAGGTGAGGGTTCGGAAGGAGGATATTCCCAAGACAGCATTCAGGTCGAAGTATGGGCATTATGAATTCTTAGTAATGCCGTTTGGTTTGACCAATGCTCCAGCCATATTCATGGATTTGATGAATCGCATCTTTATGCCGTATTTAGATCAGTTTGTCGTAGTGTTTCTCGACGATATTCTTGTGTACTCTGCTAGTAAAGAGGAGCATAAAGACCACCTCCGAAAAGTGTTGCAGGTTCTGAGAGAGAACCAGTTGTATGCCAAGCTCAGCAAGTGTGAGTTCTGGATGGACCACATTTCATTTTTGGGTCATATTGTATCAGGAACTGGAGTAGTAGTGGATCCCAAGAAGGTAGAAGCAGTAGAGAGTTGGCCAGTACCCAAGACCGTAGCTGATGTACGGAGTTTCTTAGGATTGGCAGGATATTACAGAAGGTTTGTATCAGACTTTGCGAGACTTTCAGCACCCATGACCCGCTTGACACGGAAGGATGTGTCATTTGTCTGGTCGGCAGAATGCCAGGCATCATTTGAGAATCTGAAGCAGAAGTTGATATCAGCACCTATTCTTACATTGCCAGTGGGACCCGGAGGTTTTACTGTATATTGTGATGCGTCAGGTAAAGGACTTGGATGTGTCCTTATGCAACATGGGAAGGTGATAGCATATGCATCTAGGCAGCTTCGAGACCACGAGAAGAATTACCCAATTCATGATCTGGAATTGGCGGCAGTAGTGTTTGCTCTGAAGCTATGGAGGCATTACTTATATGGCGACCGAGTGGAGATGTACACAGATCATAAAAGTCTGAAGTACATCTTTACTCAGAAGGAGCTGAACATGAGGCAGAGAAGGTGGTTGGAATTGATCAAGGATTATGATGTGGAGCTTCAGTATCATCCAGGCAAGGCTAATGTGGTAGCAGACGCTCTTACCAGGAGAGGCGGCACATTTATGTTAACAACGCAGAAGCATATCTTAGAAGACCTTCAGGAAATGGGTATAGAAGTTATACTTCCTAGCGATGTAGGAGTTCTAGCAAGTCTACAAGGCCAATCTGACTTGGTAGATAGGATCAAGGCAGCTCAGGCACAAGACCCAAGGATTCAGAAGCTTAGGGCAGAATGTGAGTCAGGGCTCAGGAAGGAGATACAAATCCACGAAGATGGTACACTTAGGTTTGGATCACGTCTATGTGTACCTAGTGGAGATATCAGGCAGGAAGTTATGGCAGAAGCTCACAGTTCTCAGTATTCTATACATCCTGGAGGGACCAAGATGTATCAAGATATCAAGCAGCACTTTTGGTGGAACGGGATGAAGAGGGAGATAGCTAGGTTTGTTTCCCGTTGCTTGGTATGTCAGCAAGTGAAGGCAGAACAGCAGAGGCCAGCTGGATTATTGCAACTGCTTCCTATCCCGGAATGGAAGTGGGAGCATATTACAATGGACTTTGTGACCGGTTTACCGAGATCACCAAGTGGTAAAGATGCTATTTGGGTGATAGTGGATCGGCTTACAAAGGTAGCACATTTTCTTTCTTTCAGAGTAGGGCAATCTACAAAAAAGTTGGCAGAGTTGTATATGCAACAGATAGTCAGGCAGCATGGAGTCCCTGTCAGTATTGTGTCGGATCGAGATACCCGCTTTATATCGCATTTCTGGAAGAGCTTACATCATAGTCTGGGTACCAAGTTAAGGTTTAGCACGGCTTACCATCCACAGACGGACGGGCAATCAGAAAGGACGATTCAGACTTTAGAAGACATGTTGCGAGCTTGCACTCTAGATTTTGGAGGATCTTGGGAAAGCCACCTGCACTTAGTTGAGTTCTCATACAACAACAGTTATCAAGCCAGTATCCAGATGGCGCCATTTGAAGCACTATATGGTAAGAAGTGTAGGTCACCGCTTGCATGGGATGATATCGGAGAGAGGAAGATGTTAGGCCCAGAAATGATTGTTCAGACGGTTGAATTGGTTAAGGGAATTAGAGAGCGACTTCGAGTTGCGCAGGATCGGCATCGTCATTGGGCGGACCAGCATCGTAGGCCGCTAGAGTTTTCTGTTGGGGACCACGTGTTCTTGCGGATCTCACCTACTCGTGGGGTCATTAGATTTGGCGTTCGCGGGAAACTGAGTCCGCGGTACGTGGGCCCATTTGTTATCCTTGAACGGATAGGCAATGTTGCTTATCGTTTATCACTCCCGCCTTCGTTACGAGAGGTGCATGACGTGTTTCATGTATCTCAATTATGTAGGTATGTATCGGACCCAAGCCATGTCCTCGATCATTCTGAGTTGGTTGTTGGTACCAACCTGTCTTACGAGGAACAGCCTGTGTCTATTTTGGACCGAAGAGAGAAGATACTCAAGAACCGAACAATTAGTCTTGTCCGTGTTGCTTGGGGTCATCACTCCTTGGGAGAGTCAACGTGGGAACGTGAAGATGATATTCGATCACGGTATCCACACATGTTTGACTCACAAGGTATATCTTTTTCTGTATACCTTGATTGTCTTGATCCCTCATGCTTATCACCTTATGGGTAGAATTGCTTGATATCGTAGATTGATGGATTTACATATATGTTACTTGCTATGGGCATTGTAAAATGATTGCTTGATTGAATTGCTTGTACTTAGATTGGTTTAGCCCCGACGTTTCTATCTTGCTTGAATTTGAAATTCCGAGGACGGAATTTTTTCAAGGTGGGTAGAGATGTCACTCCCCGTTCCCAGAATGCGTATTTTAATACGTATATTGCCTGAATGTATTTATTTAGCATTTATCATGTAGTATCCTGTATTTAAATTCCTAATAACTTCATGTTAATTAATTATCTGTATTTTATTCTCTGCACTTTATTTTTCTGCAATTCTATTAGCTGCTCTTTAATTTTCATGTTAATTTATTTCCTGCAATTATATTTCTGCAATTTTGTTTCCGTACTTTATTTTCTGTATTTTATTTCCTACTTTAGTCTTACTTTCGGGTTAGCCTTATTGGACCCATTGGACCCAGCCCAACTCCCACCTACCACCACCTTTCTATTTAAGTCACCCTCTTCCTTCTCTCTCCTCATTTACTTTACTTCTTCACCGTTACTCTCTCCACCTACCAAATCGTAGGCAAGTACCAACTTGCTTCTTGATGGATCTCCATTATTATTGTTCCATCATCCTCCTTATTTGATTCTAAGTCTTTTTAGTACTTAGCATTTTCAATTTCCATGGCTAATTTGTTGTAGATCTAAGTTTGTTACATTTTCAGGTTTCTTTGGTTTTGATCTAGTAAACTTTGTTATCTTCAAGTTTTGAAGGTTCCATGTTGTAGAAAATTTCGTTCTACCCAATTTTGACCTAAGGAAGTTCGAATTTGGACTCTAGATGAAGGTTTTTATGGAACTTGGAAGCTTGGATTTATGGTGTTCTTCTTCTCTGAAACTTGGAGAAGAAGAACAGTACTTGACTTGACCGCATGAATAATTCATGCGGCAAGTGATTCCCAGCCGCATGGGTTGTTTCCTTCTCAGCCGCATGAAAAGTTTCTACCCGGCCGCATGGGACTCATCTGAGCCCAGCCGCATAGGGAGTTCTCCTAGCCGCATGGACTTTCCCCACTTAACCGCATATGCGCCCCCGCCTTTCTTGACCGCATGGATTTCTCTCCAAATCCAGCCGCATGAACCAGACTCACTCGCTCGCCGCATGAGGTCCTGAACCTTATAGCCGCATGAACTTCCCCCCCCCCCCCCCCCCGCCAGCCGCATAAGCAATCTCCTTGACCCGGCCGCATGGGGTTCGACTTTGTTGAGCCGCATGGACTCATTCCCGCCAGCCGCATGGGTATCCTTCCCGCTGACCGCATGTGACTTGCCTTTTTCGGCCGCATGAGCCCAATTCATCCTAGCCGCATGGAACATCCCTTCTGCTTGCCGCATGGGAGCTAGTCCCACTCGCCAGCCGCATAGGTTCCTGCCTCTTCAGCCGCATGTGCCTCTACCCCTTGAGCCGCATAAACCCGACTCCTTTCCTAGCCGCATAAGATCCATCCTGGCCGCATTAGACTTAGCCGTATGTCTATTCTATAGCCCTGAATATTGATATTTTATTAGATATTTTATGTCCATTTTATATTCTTACGCCTTTTTGCATAACTTGATAAATCATGATATGTTAATATTTCTATTAATTATAGATTGTTACGTGGGATGTACCATGTGTCATGAATTGAGTTATAGATACCCGGATTGACTGGAATTAAACCCTGAGGGTTGTAGACTCGACCCCACTGAATACCAGTTGACTTTCATGCCTTGATACCATTGATAATAATTGTTAGCTTGACTAAAATTGATCATGCGTTCCTAGTTGGAACTAAAGAGGCTGGCTAGTCGTCTTATTGAATTGAACGAATGAGACACGCTCATATAATGAACTATTGTAATCGACTGGCTAATCTCGAATATTGGCATACAGGCACATGCAGGCTTCAAATTATTTATTTATTTATTTAGTTATTTTTATCTTCCAAAAATCAGCATGTGTACTTTATGGTCGGGCATGATTATCGTGGTTAGATTTGATTGTTGCATTACGCTATGTAAGACCTGCAACCTAACCGCACTGGTATCGTTGTAGGGTTATGCATACCGTACCCCGTACGAAAGTACTCATTTGAATGACCATGATCCACGGCATGGGACTTCACTCAACGTAGGGACTATTAAGTCAAATAAAATAATGATGGCATGGAGAGAATGGATTCCCGAATTCTTACATGGCAGCCCCCTTGGAACGAGTAGTACCCGACGGGCCGGCTGGTTCCCACAGATACTGTAAATCTGCCACACGGGCAGGGAACAGTATCTGCTTTTATTATTATTGTATATTGTATATTGACGAGCGTCCTGCTAGGACTCGTCTAATTCATGCATGGGCCAATTGATTGACTGGATAGACTAGCCTTGCTTGCACATAGTAAGAACTGAGGAATCCCTAATTGCATTATTCCAGGATAACTTGGAACACACAGTAGCAAGCCGTAGTAGTTGATTGGCCGTTCAAGATGATTTGTTTGTGTACTGTACCTACTCTGTTACCTAACTGGGATGATCAGAATGTCAGGACATGACGGGCCAACTTCTGTCCTTGTTTGGTTGGGAGGTTGGTTCGAAGTGTCTTGATGTGATGTGAGTCCTAGTAGCAAGCAGAGATCTATTATTATATTCTCTTACTTACTGGTTTAGTCCTTCATATCGTCCTCCCTTGTGGTACTTGCTATTAGAGGTCTAACCTCTCTGGTTTTGCATGGCCAGATTTAGAGCCAGTCTCCGAGGATCCAGCTTACTTCTACCTCCAAGATGGTCAACACTAGAAGGATGATCGCAGGAGGACTCGAGTGGGTTTTCTTACTTCCCCGCTCGTTTTGTTAAATACTTTATACCTTGCCGTTTGGCACCGACATGTTAGTCAAATTGTCTTGTACTTACTTTTTACATAATTGTAACTAAAGTCAGGCTGCAGCTGATAATAATTGTGTATACTTTTGCTACATCAATCTGGCAATGTTTTGTAAAGCCAGATATCAAGAACATTTTGACAGAGCGTTTGGGACGCCTTACTGCTTTATCTTACATGTTCTCTATTACTGCTTCTTGTTCGAATGATTGAGACAATAGATGTGTAGTGACCATAGTGAGACTTTCATGTAGTATGCACCCCCTTGTCTTTAGACAGCATTGATCGTATTATACGGTATTCATCTACCCGTAATACGTAGCTGGCTGAGTCATTCCCCCGCTCTCCAGTATTCTGGTTCTGGGGCGTGACAGGAACTCATATCACAACATCTAAATTTGCGAAAAATTAAAAACATTTTTATTCAATCATCAAACACAGACGTCTTAGCCGAAGCTACAAGTAACAAAATGCTGAAACAACTTAAGTTGTAACTAAAAATTACAACTTCAAATACTGTTCTGAAAGGGAAACTAAGCAAATAAAACAAAACAACTCCAGGCTATCTAAGTAGCCGGTTTAGGTGCCTCTGGGGCAGTGTTCTCCAAGGTGGGTTCTAGTGGTTCCTCAGAATACAAGTTGGGGTCATAGTAGCTATTGAATAATAGCTCTTCGT
>JANAVB010019794.1:2667499-3054355 GCA_029216955.1 Iris pallida
TGTTTGGATGATGCTGCAATGAATCAGCTTCTTTTTTTCTAAGAGCATCATTAGTAAGGCCCATCCCATTTTCTAGATTCTAGATTTAGAATGTAGGAGCTCATTTTGTAGAATAATAAGTCTCATCTCTAGTTCCAATTTCTACAATTTCGGTCCCAATCCATCCATGAGTGCTAAGGGTTGGGCCTCCCAATTTCTAGATTCTAGATTGTAGAAACTCGTTTTGTAGAATAGTAAGTTCCAATTTGGAGCCCAACTTTCTAGATTCTAAACTTTATATTATTTTTTTCCTACATTAAATTTTGACCACACAATTTTTGGGACCAGAACTCACTTTATCATTTCTTACTATTCTCATATAAACCCAATCCATTCAACATTTACCTTTTTTTTGAATTTTTGGGCTCCAAATTACATTGGAGAGTCCCAACTACTAATGATGCTCTAACTTATATTGTTCCCTTAAGCAACCTCTAAAAAAAGAACATGAAGAGATTTGCAGGGATTTTGGATGTATTGGGAAGAAATTCAGGCACGCAACAAGTGTTCGCGTCGCGCAAAATTAAGATGCGGTAGTTGGCGTGACGTCCCATCACCAATCAATCCCCCATGCCCGTCCCCGATAATGGGAAATATGGGAACCACCTCACCTTCCATTCTAATCGACACACCATTCTCCATTATCATATCCAATATAATAATCTTACTTTTGCATGTCTAGCTGATGTCATATTTTAATAAAAATTTATATTTCATATATGTCCATTATCCTATTATTAAATTTTAGATTCCACCATTAAATGAATTTTTTTTTGGCTTTTTCGATTCGGACAGAAAATTTATGTCTTGTCACGACCCGATTCCAAGTTATTTGGGTCAAGTCGGATTATGTCCAGCCTACACCGTGGTGAGACGGCGTTAGTAAGTTGCCTAATCAATAGTGGAACTCCAAGTCACAACATCTAAATTTTCAGGAATTTAAAACTTTTCATTAAAACAAACATAAAAGTACTTATTACAAACGTCAAATGTTGTTCTGAAAAGGAAAATGCTAAGCAGGAAATAAGGTAACTCCAGCTATCTAAGTAGATTACTCGGGTGCCTCCGGGGTAGTGTTCTCCAAGTTGGGTTCCAGGGACTCCTCAGGGTACAAGACATGATCATAATAGCTATTGAAGAATAGCTCTTCATCCTCAAACTCGTCTATGATGAAAATTGGATTTCCAGTCAGTGACGTAGCCAGGATTTAGGTACAACGGGGTCAAAATCGACTAGTAAATTTCCAATCCTAAAAAAATGCAAAGAAACTAATAGCAGAAATTAGTCGAAAAATATTTTAACAAAGACATTAAAATAGTTGCATTACATCATAAGTCATAGCCGACAATAATTGTTTACAATAATCTTCTTCGAGGCTTCAATTTTTGAAAATGTTGCAAGATGCCCTTATTTTTAACTTTTACGAAAATGCCTTGCTCAATGTATGTCTCCAAACAATCATTCATATTTATCTCTCATTCGATTACGAAGTGTATTCTTGATAACCTTGATCGTCGAAAATGCTCTTTCAACGGTTGTTGTTGCAACGTGCAAGACTAGAGCCAACTTTTAAAAACAAGTACACCAATGGATATGCTTCATTCTTTTTACGCTCAACTAATTTTTTAGCAAGCTCATCAATCCCTTTCAAACCGAAGAAGTCATCATCATAACGGATATCCTCTATAAAGTTCTCAAGTTGTCCCAAACTGCTGTTGCTTTGCTTTTGGGGTTTTTTTTGGCTCAAAGAGAAGGGAGGGGCCATCTAATTGTCTTTGATTTTTCCTCATGTGAGTAGGGTCACATGGCTTTTGAGTTTTGACTACAACTCACTTCACTCACTTGCTTCACCCGCTGGCTAGCCTGGCTTACAAAAAAAAATCTCACAAATTTTTTTCTTCAGCGGGGTCATGTGACCCCGTTGGCCCTCCTCTGCCTCCGCCAATGTTTTCGGTAAGGAATGAACAAGTACACAATCCTAGCATTTTAAGCAATAGTTGAAAAATACATATTTGAAATAATTAAAATATTTGATGCAAGGAAACAATTAAAATATTTTGATGCAATGGAAACAATTGAAATATTTCATGCAATGAGACAATTGTTATTTGAATAGGTAGACACTTATGACTGGCTGGTAGATTCAATTTGTATTCTAACATACGGTCCGGCTTTAGCACACGTGGAAGTGTGGCTTCAGCTATCCACAATAATTCAAAGGGAGTTTGGTCATAAGTGCTACACTACTCCCCAATTTTTGAGTCAATATTTGAGTTCACAGAGAAGAACTCCGTGGTGCAATGTGTCAATATGCAATAAGAAAAGAAATAAACCAGAATCCAGTAGTGTACTTGCCTTAAGTTTTGTAAAAAGAAAGATGGAGTGAAAGAGAATCTCAGTCTAGTCCTCAAAATCCTGCATTTAATTAGAAGGACGTCTCAGTTCCAATATAACCATTTCTAGGTGTTCTAGTTATAATCTCTAATATTGGTCCTAGTCAATTTTTTGCTTTCATAATTACACTAACAAGTAAATTACTCTAACGCTACTTTTTTTTACTTATTTATCAATTTGTATAAAAGAGTCCGTTTGCATTTATTTGGAAAGATAGACATCTCGATTTATTTTGGAAAACTTGTGCTTTATACGATATATATATATAACTATATTTTTCTTTTTAATGATAAAAACGTTTAAAAAAGTTGATATATAAACTCGAATTTAAGGCATTCTAATTTATGTGAGAAAACATTTATTTTTCATTTTAGAAAATAATATTTCCAGTTTCATTTATAGATAAACTAGCGTGCGATACTATCAACATAAAACACAAAAAAGAGCTACGCTACTCCTAAGCTACGCAATACAGGGCTCAGAGAAAGAAAGAGAAAAATAGGCTTATGTCCTTACAACACGTTTATGAAAAATAAATAAAGAAGAATAAAAACCCTAATCTACTCTGCAGCGTTCTCCTACAAGCCGGGAAGCGGTCTAGTCAGAAGGCACAAGTGCCCTGCACCAAAAATACAAAATGCCAAGTAACAAGTTCTAAAAAGTCTAAAATAATCTAAAGTCACAAGGTAGGGACATATAGAGTATCAGACTTGGTCACGCAATCACATGTTGCTAATAGCTTACGCCTCAACGTACGGGAATACCCAGTAGCATTTGCGTTTCGTTAAAGGCTCATTCGACCGTTACGGTCGTCGCCAAAGTGGATACAATTAACCAAAAATATGACAAACATAAATAAACCAATAAAATGTAAAATATACATCTATATAAAGGCATATTTTGTAACAGCCAGGTTTTCAAAAATAACGTTAATATATACATATATATTTTTAAATGAGTCACAATATAAGAGTATAGTTAAACATAATTTTCCCTTTTAAATCCAATATATAAATACATTTATATGAAAGGAGTCCCACTTTTAGATTAACAGAACTAAAACTACAGAACTAATTTTTATAACAACTACAGAACCAAATCCCAATAATACAGAACCAAATCTCGAACACTACAGAACAAAAACCCAAGTCCGAAATCAGACTACAAACCAAAATTCCAACAGAACAATCAACAAAACCAATTGGCCAGAGCTAATTTTCATAGAACTAATTTCTGGGGTCGAAATCGGACTAACGATTCCGTAATAGTTCCGAGTACGAAAACGGAACAAAGATCCAAGGATTGTTCCAAGTATCCACACAAGCAACATAAAAAGTTCGAATCCCGTAATGGGATCGAGACTGGTGATCACAGACTAAGCTACGATATGCTACGACTACTCGGATAGAGATTTATACCGAATAATCTGATGACAGAATCCAAAGGGTGGCCTCGGACTCTGATCGATGCGTCGTCACTGGCTCGAAACCTCAGGAACACGACGGACACGACAGAGTATTCCGGTGTTCGGAACGACGACAGCGTGGGCCGTGGGCCGCGGGTCACGGTCCAGCGCGAAGGAGCGCGTGAGACAGAGGGTCAACGACGGAGGGACGCGTGCGGGACAGGAGGTCATTGCGGGACGGTCGCGTGTCACTCCTCGATTCTGCAGAGTTATTTCACTCTCATTTAACTCTTGGAGTCGATCGTCCTCGTTTGGGCGTGATGTCGTACAAGTCTGATATTGCACTTGTACAAGTGTCACACCCTATAACCAGAATATTGGAGAGCGGGGGACAGACACAGCCAGCTACGTACATTGAAGTATAACCCACCTCGATATACGGTCACGGCTGTCTAGATGCATGAGGGTTTAACTACAAGCCAACAGTCTTTTATGGTCAAGAACAAGTCCAGTGTCTTAATCTCAAGCAAGCAAGTAAATATTACAAGATATTAGATCATCAGACATACAAGGTAAGGCATCCCAAACATTTCATATTCACATGATCATGAAGTTAGACATACAAAATACGAAGACTAGCAAGAGTTTAAGTCATACATGATCAACCCTAGGATTTGTCAATCATGTTACAGCCCTTAGGCAGACAAGAATGTAAATTTAACACAAGCTAACACTTGCTCGGCGGCTAAACATCTCAAAAGAATAATTTACAATAGAGTGGGAGAGCAAAATAAAACTCACTCGTTGCCAGGGTTGCGACTAGTGTTCATCATCTGGCTGGAAGGCTGGGAGATCCTCGGAAGCTACTCCAAAATTTGGCCATACAAAACCAGCTGGGTCAGACCCCAGAAAGAGCAAGTGCCACAAGGGAGGCTTCACTTAAGAACTAGAACCAACATATTATCAATTGAAGACATAAATGATAACAAAAGACATGAGTTAGAAAAAATAGGGTAATAAACGATAAGATAACTAAAGGACTATTCCGGTAACCAGGTTACAACCCGTAAACCAAACAAGGACCGGGGTTGTAACCCTTCACCTGAACAGAGCTTAGTCTTCTATCATTTATCGACAAGAGTAAAGCATAACAGTAATGCATCGAAGTAATCATATGCTAGCACTATCGAGATAAGACTAGACTGGACCTCATCCATCAATGACGGCCAAGCAATAAGTACGGCTTGATACTTTAACTAATTACGGTTATCACATGCCCAGTTACTACAAGATGCATTTGAGATATTCTCGAGTCACAAGCCCTGTAGCTATCCAGGTTATCCAGACGAGGTTGCTTAGAGTTATCAAGAGTTTAAAGAATCATTAGGTGACTTAGAGTGCAACACATGGCAGTGTGATATAGTACTTATGATTTCAAGAAGTGCCCCACATGACAGTGGGCTGGAAATGTGCCCTACTCATCGATAGACGACAAGTCCACTCAGGTGTGGCCGGGATAACGGGATCGCCTGTAACTGGGAAAATCTCTCTATATGAACTACTGGATCAATCTAGTCATTAACCTAGTCATATTCATTATGAATCCCTGGCCGTGGTAACCAGGAATCCATGTCCTAGACATGATGCAAGATGAGACAGGTAGCTTGTATAATCATAATCAGGAAATCAATCACGGTGTCAAGACAAGTGTTACTTCGCAAGTCAGGGTAGCTGTCGCAACAGCCTTTCAAGATTATCATGTCATGTTAGGTTACTGGTTACTTGTCAAGATTTCTTGTCAGGAGTGCGCCTCAATGGGCCACTATCAAGATTGTACATGTCTTATCAAGTTACTTATCATGTTAAGAGGGCTTCTCAAAAGTGCGCCTCGATGCGCCACTATCAAGATTATCATGTCGTGTTCGTGTCGTGATCGATACTGGCAAGTCATGTTATGCTCAACAAGTTATCGAGTCGGGTTGCCACAAGATAGGTAAAGTACAAGTTACATACAAGATCATAGCATATACATCAAGAACAAGGAGAACATACAGGGGGCAAGGGACAAGGGGTATTATGGCAACAAGTGGCGCTGGTCAAGTGGCTCCAAAAAAATGACAGGTGGTACGAAGGCGGGGACATGTGGCAACAAAGCTAGGTTGTGCCATGCTAGGGTACGCCAGGTCAAGTTATGCCAGGGCCCAAGGGGGCGCCATGTCAGGTTGCGCCTAACTGGGGTACGCCAGGGCCCAAGGGGGCACTGGACTAGGTTACACAGTGCTAAGGAGCGCACACTGGGTCAGGTTGCATCGTGCTAAAGAACGTGCGCTGGGTCAGGTTGTGCCGCGCTAAAGAGTGCACACTGGACCAGGTTGCGCTGGGTCAGGTTGTGCCACGCTAAAGAGTGCACGCTAGACCAGGTTGCGCCGGGTCAGGTTGCGCCGCGCTAAAGAGTGTGCGCTGGACCAGGTTGCACTATGCTAAAGAGCGTGCGCTAGGTTAGGTTGCACCAGGCCCTGTTCTTCTTCCCGAAACAGCAAAGAAGAACCCATGGAACCCGAAAACTTCAAAATGCCATAACTTTCTCAAAACAAGTCCGAATTGAAACTTCCAAGGGTCTAAACTGCATAGAACGAGATTTCCTACAGCTTGGGAGATCCATCATGGAAGATCCAAAACTAAGAAAAATAAGAAAAGATCAAAACTTAGATCTATAAAAATTCATCCATCAAAATCGAAAATTGCAAGTTCTAAAGAGGCTTAGCATCAAGTAGAGAAGAGAATGGAAGAATAAAATGGAAGATCCATCTTGAAGCAAGTTGCACTTGCCTAGGATTTCTTTGGTGGATTAGAGGAGTAATGGAGAAGAAGAAGTAAATGAAGAAGAGTTATGGAGGAGAGAGAGAGGATAGTTGACTTATATATCAACTCTTCTCATGATGAACCAAACCCAAATAAACCAAGCCAAGCCAAGACAAGCCGAACCAAAATAAATCCAGGACAACTAAACCAAGATTAGGCCAAACAAGACAAGTCTGACTATGGGTCACCTGACAATTGTCAGAAATCGTATACGTATCCTAAAAAATATGTATAACGGGAAACGGGAGTGACAACAAGGTAAAGATGGTATATAATTGATAATCTCCAACTAGAAATACATCACAGCGGCAAAAGCAGACAAATTGAAGACAATGAGGACGTTCTTACTTATTGAATAGAACACATTATTTGAATTATAGCAACAGAAATAAGCAGAAAACTTGAAGTCACACAGAGATATGTAGAAATAAGCTGTCTTTATTGATAATTGAAAATAGAGTACATGACTTGTAATGAAAGACAAAGTTTACAACATATCTCACTTTATATTGATAGCCAACTATACAAATGCCGTAAAACTTACATTTGATACTTTGATACATTGGATTACAACTCGATATACCGACTTGGTTTACAACTTACTGGTACAACCGATTACAATGTTCCATACATTATGTCCCTTATAGACAAAAGACATCATCTTTTGGAAGGAGAGCTTCTGCATGCCCAACAAATCTTTGATACCGTAGGACCGATCAAGCCAATCTTCTTGTACAACACTTCCCAAGTACAAGCACCTAAAAAAAGTGTCCACAACGTGGGTCAGTACATCATCTATGTATTGTCGAGGAGAATTGAACCCATTCGCCTAAACCGACACTAGGTGGTCAATTTAGCAAGCATTTATTAGAGTGATCTTTCTAGTTGGGGCCTAGCTTTAGTTTACAGTTCGTGGACAATACTCATAGTGAAGCATGTAAACATGTTCTAGCAGTGTTCATATGAAAGCATCTCTTAATCAGCGTTTGAGTTAACATGCATTGAACAGGTTATAACAATCTTGTAAAGGTATCGTTTACCATATATGTCATGATTGAGCAGTGTTCATTGCGAGGCAACATTGTAGCATTCTGCTGTTATCATGTTAAGCAGTATGTAACATTTCTTGTGAAGGCAACTCTTAGCAAAGCAATACTTTTAGCATACTAAATTTCACATGTTAGGCAGGTTCTCATATTGAAAGGCAACATCACAACATCATTTTGTTTAGCATGTTAAACAGGCAAGATAAACCAACATATATATTGAATGTATCACATTTAAGTCATTTTTTTACCAATAGCCGACTCCTCGTACCTGCATCAAATACAGGTTAGCAAATATACTTACTCTGCCTGCATAAAACATTCATTAGTGTATATCCTGACTACATGACCACTGGTGTTAGTGCACCATTTAGGATGTTGCCATATAGGACTTCAATGGTAATCGACGCACCATTTTATCGGGTTGCGAGCCCGAATGACATGTCCAGATGCCACGTACCATTAAAGTATGTTTACACTTCCCCCATGGTCGGATCGGTCCCCCTAACGTTCCGGGGTACCGTCCGAGGAAGCAGTCACCCCTTGTATACAAGTTGTCCATGACCATGTGAATGCGTGTCCAACTCGATCGTGAATGTAAACGCATGGTAAAAATATTGAAAGTGAGTAAGGTAAAATTGTGCATCATTTTATCTCATCTTATCCATGTCGTCTTCAACGACTTATTATTTCCATTACCAATATTTCTACTTGGTGATCTTGGCGATCCTAAGCCCCATCATTTCTCATTGCATCAATTCCTTCCTTTCGTATTTTATCAACTTTAATACATTGAAGCATTATCATATCATTCAGTTCTCAAGGGGCATGTAGCATCTCATTCATTTCATAGGGACAATATTATCATTTCGTTGCTTATAAGAAAACAGGCAGCATTTCATATCTTGACAACAGTTACGTGCGTATTTTTGCACAAAATATCTTTTTGAGCGTATTTTTGCACATGAGACCCCTGTTTGTGTGCATAATTATGCAAAGATACTTGTTTATGTGCAAAATTATGTAAGGACCCTGTTTTATGCAGAATTGTATAGAGATCCCAGTTTGTGCTCACAAATTATCCAAAGACCCTTTTTTGTGTCTATAATTGTGTATAAGCCTATGTTTTGTGCAGATTTGTGTAGAGATCATATTTTGTGCGTAGAAAGACTATCATTAATTGTTTGACCATGTTTCTGACTCGATTACCTGAACACGTGCTGGTACTATTCTAAGTGTGTACCGAGGTACAATCTATATGAGTGCACTGGGGTGCGACTCTCTGTGATACCTGATCCTGCCTATTATATGTCAGTACATTCCTGATCCCAATACAGTCATGGTAAATGGTCAGTAGCATTGATGTAGTACGATGATTATTGCTTAATATATTACACTAAGGATGAATTCATACTTAGGGTATACGTACTACGATACGACATCTAGGAGGATGAACATGTGACCACGATATGTGATCCCAAGACCAATATAGTGTTAAACTAGAAACTTGAATTTGTAGAAGCATTCAGTGAGAATAGAATCTCGAGATCGTGCATCACAAGTCACCCAGGCCTTGTCCTGGCATGCAAGTTTGTCATGCCCCAGTCTACCCTAGCACCACAGTATTATATATATCATCCACCATAGTGGAGTGCAGTATCTGACTATTGAACTGAAACCGAGCCAGTCTCTCCCAATAGGAAGGTTATAACTGTTACTGATTTTATTCAGCCTGGCAGCCTAGCAAGGAACGGACACTTACTGTTTATTGTTTATTGCTACTTTTATATATTTGGTTTGGCTAGCCCTGCTTGGATATGGCACGATCTGGGAATTCCTATATATAAGCATTTTTGGGATAACCCATGTCCTTGTTTGGTTGTTGGTGTTAGGTTGTATCTGGTTTCTGGTTGAGCGCTCAAATGCAGGGTGACAATGGAGTTGGTAATTTAGTTCCACATCGGTTGGAAGGTGGGATCATGTGTTGTAGATAATTAGAAGATTGGATCAGGCCTTACATGATAATTCTCTTTTAAGGCATATAGCCCCAATTCAATATCGTACCTCATGGGCCAACTCCGTTTCAGGTCACACCGCATTCTTTGCAATTGCTATCAGAGTCCATGGTTACGGGACAGGCTTGGACAGCTCTAATTACTTCGAGATAGATGGTGCTGAACGTTTATACACATACACGGATATACAGACTCTCTTCTCAAGGTGGAGTATGAGTATCAACTATATGACTTGGCTTCAAAGGTGGGTTTGACGAGCCCAAGGTGGAGCAAGACGTTGTGGTTGGCACACAATGGTAGTATGGATGAACGTGTCGGTTTGGTTATGTGGTCGAACTGATCGAGATGGCAATATGTCGGATCTCCTGGGTGCTTGGCTGGCTAGAAGGAATAAAAAAGGTAGTAAGGATTGTTAAGGTTGTTCGGCAGACGAAAATGAACAAAAAGGTAGCAGGGGTGCTAAGGTTGTTCGGCTAGCGAGAAGGGACAAATGTAGCAAGGTGCTAAGGTTTTTCGGCTAAAAAAATAAGCTAAGGTGGAGATTGTTGTGTTGTATCTCATTTTCGGTTGAGCACTCAAATGAGGGGTGACAATGGAGTTGGTAATTTAGTCCCACATCGATTAGAAGATAGGATCATGTGGTATAGATAATTAAAATTGGTTCAGACCATACATAAGGATTCTCTTTTAAGGCATATGAGCCCAATTCAATATCGTACCTTATGGGCCAACTCCAGTTCAGATCACACCGTATTTCCAACAGTTGGATTGGGCCATTGTGCTCGACAGGCTATGAACCAAAGTTACGACACAGAAGTCTATGACCTGATCATGATCATAGGACGTATTTTATCATGGCATGATACCACATCTCTTGTCCTTGTTTGGTATAGTGATATCATATTGCCTCGGTGTTGGGATATATGCCTTTGCTTATGTTCTATCCTTATTATGTATAATTGGTATTTATCTTCTTCATTTGTGCTTCCTTGTGGAGCTTGCTATTCGGGGCCTAACCTCGCTCGTTTTATTGGCCATATCTCATAGCAGAGCTTGAGGATCCAACCTTATGCTCGAACCATGGTGCACACCAGGAGCATGGGTGTCAGGAGTTATGAGTGAGTTTCTTCTCCTCCACTCCGATATTTTAACATTTTGTACTTGGTTTTTAGCCACCGACACCTGTTTAGCTAGTTATTCTAGGCATTTAGTTCCCTTACATAATTGTAGTTAAATTAGACTGTAGCTGACTATGGTTATGAAATATTGGCTCTCTATGCTAGCTGACACTCTTATAGCTAGACTCATGAATCATTTTGATGAAGCGGTAGAGACACCTTACTGCTTTATCTTATATAATTATTAGTTACTGCTGCTTTCTTTGATTGATTGAGATATAGATGCTCTGTGAGGCCATATGAGTCTTGATTGTAGCAAGCACCCCCTTGTCTCTTGACATCCATAATCATCGTATGACATCTTCGTACCTCATATATGGTAGCTGGCCATGTCCGTCCCCGTATTTCAGTACTGGGGCATGACACCTTCCATTGGCCCATCATATTCGTCCCTCATACATTCCATATCAAGAACACCATTAATGCGAATACGCTGCCCTGTAATTTCCATTCGACTCTCCTTTAGGTCTTGTAGGGAGTCTTATCTCTGTGTATCATATAATTAAAAATACAGTAAATTGGCGACGGAGGTTTAGCGACGGATTATGTCTGTCGCTAATAGTGATGGACAACCGACTAATTATCGATAGTTTGTCGTCGAATAACAGCCAATAATTTTTTAATTTTAAGGGTAAAACTCGGTCGCCAACAGTCGCTAAATCGTTGAAAATATAGCGACGAAAAAATGGCGTCGCTAGGTCGTCACACATTTGTCAAAATTTGGCAAAAAAATATTAAAAAATTGTCGCAAAATTTGACGACCAGGTAGCGACGGATAGTCCGTCGGCCAACTAAGGGGGGTATAGCGACGGATATATCCGTCGCTAATTCGTTGCTAAATACCCAGTCCTAACTTAAAATGAACCGACGGAGAGAACTTTTCATTCCTTCCAAAATTTTCTCTCACCTCTCTCTCTCTCTTGCGTGCAGGTCTCTCTCTCTCATCCAGGTACCCTCTCTCTCTCTCTCGGGGTATGGGTCAGTGGTGATGGAGTCGACGGTGGTGGGGGTCGGCGGTGGTGGGGGTGGTGGTCGCAGGGTACGAGGGATAGGGAAACGGAGGAGGGCCGGGGGTGTGGGTCTGTGGATGGGGATCGGCGGTGGTGGGGGTCACGGGGGAGGGTGTAGGTTAATGGAGGGGGCCGAAGGTGTGGGTCTACGGGTAGGGGTCACTGGGGGGGAAGAGCAGAGGGGGCCGGGGGTGTAGTTCTACGGGTGGGGCTCGGCGGTGGTGGGGGTGGGGGTCACGAAGGGGGGGTAGGGCAGCGGAGGGGGGCTGGGGGTCTGCGGGTGGGTGTCGGCGGTAGGGTGGGGGGTAGGGCAGCAGATGGGGGCGGGGGCTTGCTAGTCGGGAGGCGAAGAGGGGGTGGGGGTGATGGAGGGTAGGGCAGCAGAGGGGGGCTGGGGGTGGGGGTCTGCGGGTAGGGGTCGGTGGTGGGGGGGTAGGGCAGCGGAGGGGGGCAGGGATCTTGCTGGTCGAGGAGGGCGGGGGAGGGGGTGGTGTGGGGTAGCAATTGTAGTGTCCCGTCCCTACATCGTTCCCCGTACTCTGTCCATGGGGTGCGCGAGAAAGGAACACTGTCGCTATCGATTTGGTCGGGATCGATAGGTCGGAATCGGCCGAGTCGATCGAACGGGAACGGTTGAATTAAGATCTATTCCACGTTATGGAATGGCTTCTTCGAAACCAAGTCCAATATTCAGCGGGTTGCACCTCGAGGATTGGCTCTGCGGCTGAGTCGGGAGAGACCTCCTGTTGCTCTGGTTTTCATGCCGCACTTGATTTAGCTTTGGCTTTTGTTTTCGTGAATGCGTTTTTCGTGAATGTTTTTGATTGGGTTTTCGTGACGCGTTTTCGAGCTTTGCATTCATATCGAATATCCTTGAATTATACAGTATTCTAATCAGTTGCTTATGCGATTGCAGGTGATCGCGTAGGCGACATCAGTACAGCCAACCGGTCGCTCGCTTGAAGCAAGACTAAGGCGATTGGCTGACCTCCTTCGCCTCGTCCCTCTACTTCAAAGCTTAATATGTGAAGTAAAACGAATGTTTGTCATAATAATGTAGAACAAAAGAAATTGTTGCACGATTCCTTACAAAACACTTGTCATCGAACTGCCAGTTTCGGAAAAAGCAAAATGCTTCCTTATACAGTCATACTTGGTCTATGCAAAACAATGAATGAATCGATTAATGTTTATCGCAACGATACGGCTAAATGACCAAATCAACTAAGTTCAAAGGAAAACGGTCATTGGACAACTTGTCGACAAGGTGTAGTTTCCTCGAACGGTTACCTAGGCCAAGGGACAGATTCAGCCCGGGAGGAACGAGTGTATAGCAAGCGCCAGCCCTTCATCGGCACGGGTTATACGGGAACTTTCGCACAGGGCTCGCTACCCGACGGAAAAGGGTCATCAAACTCAGCTATAGTCTGAGATGGCTTGAAATTGCCAGTGGCCTTCACAACCCTTCTCTACTGCTTAATAAGTGCACGGGACACGGGATGAATGTGATAGTTGCTTAATGTTACACAATTTTATATGCTTGCCTCAAAACATGTTAACATAAAAATCGAGCAGGATGGTTAGAAAGATCATTGAAATAGCTAGCTAACATGTTTACGAAACTTCTTGAATCAAATACAGAGCTTGGATTTTAATTAGCCATTCGCCAGTACATGTGTTCTGTGCTGATCCTCGCTCTTTGCAGGTCCCGTGAACCAGGAAGGACGTGCCAACTAGCTCGGCGACGTTCGTGACTTTTGAAGCTTCGGCCGTGCGTCGAAGACTTCCTCTCTGCGACTCCACTCTTGAAGGCTCTCGACAGTCCATGGAAGATGGCTCAGCGTCCCTCCCATCCAGGTCACTGGAGTACTTGTGTATATTGAGGGATGTGTGCAATATATGGAACGACTATCTCATCGGCGCTCTTTTATATTCGAGTCATGTTGTAGCCCGCACGGCAATGAGTCTTATACCGGAGTCTGTAAATGATGTTTATTATCAATAAAGAATCAAGTTCCTTTACTTATTGTGTGATTCAATTTCTCTGCATACTCTCTTAGATCTCGTGTCTCGAATTGCCTTATGACTATGCCTTGTGCGATCGCAAATTAGGTTCGCATGGCATCACGCCCAGGGGACGGAAATTGGGGCGTGACATAATGGTATCATAGCACGACTTTACGTCCTTGGCCTCTAGTGTCGAATTCTATTCTCCGACCGTTGACCTCGTGTCAATGAGAAGAGTTGTTCCATACGCTGAACCCAGGACATTTTTTGAAACTAACGAGAGTTGCCTTTCCTTTTTCCCTACAGTTACGGGAGCTCAGGCGGAAGACGATACGAGCGCTTCTAGCGGCTCGAGTGCTTCTAGACCCGAGCATTCCGTCAACCCAACGAGAATGACGCCTACTGTAGTCGGAACTTCCGGCGACCCGATGCAACGTATGCTGCAAATGCTTGAAATGCAGCAACATCAAAATAAGCACCATCGTCAGCAAGCGGAGGCTCGTCAAGCTCAATTTCAGAATCGGTTTGAGGCTTAATTCAAGCTGCAACAGCAGCAGCTGAATACTCTCCAGCAAATCGTACAGTCGGTCGTGGGCAATAACAACAATTCAACGATGACACCTGCCGTGACCCAGCCTGCGGTTCGATCCAACGAAGCTGAACCAGAGGCGCCCGTGCACTCACCTACAGCACCGAGAAGTTCTAACTTCGACGTGTCAAAATTCACTAAAAGCTGTCGCACTTCCTTCAACGGCACAGAAGATCCCGCGGTGGCAATCGACTGGCTGGAGGAGCTGGAAGATAAGTTCGAGCTTCTGGGCGTCGAGGACTCGAAGAAAGTCGCATGTGCTCAACTTCTACTTCGAATGAACGTGCACGATTGGTGGGCTGTGCAGAAGCGAGCTATTCAACGTGAAGACGAGACGGCTGCAATCTCCTGGGCTACATTCAAAAGTGCGTTCGAGACAGAATATCTTTCAGCAGCCGTGCGACAGGAGAAGGAAAATGAATTCATACAACAATAGCTATCAATCCAGCATTCAAATGGCGCCGTATGAAGCCTTGTACGGGCACAAGTGCCGATCACCCATTTGCTGGGATGAAGTAGGAGAGCGGCAGATTCTCGGTCCGGAACTGGTTGAACAGACCGTGCAGAAGATTCGGCTCATTCGGGAAAGATTAAAGACCGCACAAAGTCGTCAGAAAAGCTATACGGATGTTCATCGTCGGCCCTTCGAGTTTCAAGTAGGCGATCACGTATTTCTCAAAGTGTCGCCCATGTGGGGAGTTACTCGGTTCGGCACGAAAGGAAAATTGAGTCCGAGATTCGTTGGGCCGTTCGAAATACTTGAACAAGTCGCCCCAGTAGCCTATAAAACTGCCCTACCGCCGGCGCTTGAAGGTGTACACAATGTCTTCCACGTCTCTCAGCTGCAGAAGTACGTGCATGACCCTAGCCACGTGGTAGATTTTGGCCAGTTAGAGCTAAAGTCAGACTTATCCTACGTTGAAGAGCCAGTTCAAATCTTAGAACATAAGGATAAGTTGCTGCGCAATCGAGCAATCCTTCTCGTCCGCGTCCTCTGGAGGAACCATTCAGTCGAAGAGTCGACGTGGGAGCTTGAATCGGAAATGAAGGAGAAATTTCCTTCGTTATTCTCGTAGAGGTAGGTTCTATCTTTAAGTTTCGAGGACAAAACTTTTTATTAGTTGGTTATGGTGTAGTGCCCCGTCCCTACATCGTGCCCCGTCCCTACATTGTGCCCCGTACTCTGTCCACGGGGTGCGCGAGAAAGGAACACTATCGCTATCGATTTGGTCGGGACCGATAGGTCGAAATCGGTCGAGTCGATCGAACGGGAACGGTTGAATTAAGATCCATTCCACGTTATGGAATGGCTTCTTCGGAACCAAGTTCCATATTCAGCGGGTTGCCCTCGAGGATTGGCTCTGCGGCTGAGTCGGGAGAGACCTCCCGTTGCTCTGGTTTTCATGCCGTACTTGATTTGGCTTTGGTTTTTGTGAATACATTTTTTGTGAATGTTTTCGATTGGATTTTCATGACGCATTTTTGAGCTTTGCATTCATATCGAATATCCTTGAATTATACAGTGTTCTAATCAGTTGCTTATGCGATTGCAGGTGATCGCGTAGGCGACGTCAGCGCAGCCAACCGGTCGCTCGCTTGAAGCAAGCCAAAGGCGAGTGGCTGACCTCCTTCGCCTCGTCTCTCTACTTCAAAGCTTAATATGTAAAGTAAAATGAATGTTTGTCATAATAGTGTAGAACAAAAGAAATCGTTGCACGATTCCTTACAAAACACTTGTCATCGAACTGCCAGTTTCGAAAAAAGCGAAATGCTTCCTCATACAATCATACTTGGTCTATGCAAAACAATGAATGAATCGATTAATGTTTATCGCAACGATACAACTAAATGACCAAATCAACTAAGTTTAAAGGAAAACGGTCATTGGACAACCTGTCGACAAGGTGTAGTTTTCTCGAACGGTTACCTAGGCCAAGGGACCGATTTGGCCAGGGAGGAACGAGTGTATAGCAAGCGCCAGCCCTTCATCGGTGCAGGTTATACAGGAACTTTCGCACAGGGCTCGCTACCCGACGCAAAATGGTCGCCGTCTAACTCAGTTATAGTCCGAGATGGCTTGAAATTGCCAGTGGCCTTCACAACCCTTCTCCACTGCTTAACAAGTGCACGGGACACGGGATGAATGTGATAGTTGCTTAATCTTATACAATTTCATATGCTTGCCTCAAAATATGTTAACATAAAAATCGAGCAGGATGGTTAGAAAGATCATTGAAATAGCTAGCTAACATGTTTCTGATACTTCTTGAATCAAATACAGAGATTGGATTTTAATTAGCCATTCGCTAGTACATGTGTTCTGTGCTGATCCTCGCTCCTTGTAGGTCCCGCGAACCAGGAAAGACGTGCCAACTAGCTCGGCGACGTTCGTGACTTTTGAAGCTTCGGCCGTGCGTCGAAGACTCCCTCTCTGCGACTCTACTCTTGAAGGCTCTCGACAGTCCAAGGAAGATGACTCAGCGTCCCTCCTATCCAGGTCACTGGAGTACTTGTGTATATTGAGGGATGCGTGCAATGTATGAAAGGACTATCTCGTCGGCGCTCTTTTGTATTCGAGTCATGTTGTAGCCCGCGCGGCAATGAGTCTAGTACCGGAGTCAGTATATGATGTTCATTATCAATAAAGAATCAAGTTCCTTTACTTATTGTGTGATTTAATTTCTCTGCGTACTCTCTTAGATCTCGTGTCTCGGATTGCCTTATGACTATGCCTTGTGTGATCGCAAATTAGGTTCGCACGGCATCATGCCCAGGGAACGGAAATCGGGGCATGACAGCAATCATCCGAATAAAACTCGTATTATATGCAAATTTTTTCGTTTCTTTCATAAACGTATAATACTTGCGTACTTTTGACAGATCTAAATCAGTACATAAATTTTAAGCATGCGAAGTTTTAAACGTGTTCCATTTAAATTATTAAAAATTTTGGCAAAAAAAATGTGTTAGGAACCTGTTTAATAGGACTATTTCTATGAGTAGCGGTATCGGTATCGGACTATTTCTGTGAATATCGGTATCGGTATCAGACTATTTCTATGAGTATCGGACTATTTTTATGAGTATCGGTATCGGTATCAGATTATTTCTATAAGTATCGGTATCGGTATCAAACTAGTTCAGAGTAGCGGTATCGGTATCGTACTATTTCTTTGAGTATCGGTATCGGATCGGTATCAGACTATTTCTATGACTATTAGTTTTGGACTATTTCTATGAGTATCAATATCGAATCGGTATCGGACTATTTCTATGAGTATCGGTATCGGATCGGTATCGAACTATTTCTAAGAGTATCGGTATCGGACTATTTTGTAAGTATCGGTATCGGTATCAGACTATTTCTATGAGTATCGGTATCGGTATCGAACTAGTTCAGAGTAGCAGTATTGGTATCGGTATCGTACTATTTCTATAAGTATCAGTATCGGATCGGTATCAGACTATTTCTATGAGTATCGGTATCGGACTATTTCTATGAATATCGGTACCGGACTATTTCTATGAGTATCGGTATCGGATCGGTATCGGACTATTTCTATGAGTATCAGTATCAAACTATTTCTATGAGTATCGGTATCGGACTATTTCTATGAGTATCGGTATCGGTATCAGACTATTTCTATGAGTATCTATATCAGTATCGAACTAATTCTGTTTAGTTTGTCTTATGATACAAATTTTCACATCCAATCTGCGATGGATCGTTACTGCGTTGATCATACATGGATGTACAAATGATAACACGAGAGCAGAATAGGTGTGAGTGACAATTTTCAGGCAGGCGTGGAAGTGTTTCTTAAGTATGCCATGAGCAAAGCTCAATACATGGTCGGTAACAAAATTAAGTGTCCATGTGGTAATTGTCATAATAGACGTTACGAAGAAGTGGTGACTGTGAGAGATCATTTGATCCATAAGGGTTTCGTATGTGATTGCGGCCTGTGGTCATCGCAAGGTGAACTATATGCGGAAAGACAGGTTACGAATGCTGCTACTTATGCTTTTGATGATAATGCTGCAGCGGATTTTGTCATCAAAGACGACGAATGCTCTGTTGATTATGGAGACTTGCAGAACCTTGTACGAGATATGGTGTACGATCCGACATGGCCTAATTTGATCCGGAGGATCCTAATCCCGAGGCGAAGGAGTTCTATGATATGTTTCAGGATGCAGATACTCCTCTATATCCTGGTTGTGAGACTCATTCCATACTATCAGTGACGATGCGGTTGTTGAACATAAAGTCTGATTTTAACTTGCCACAAGCTTGCTATGATAGGATTACATAACTAATCAAAGAGGTGTTATCGATGGAATCAAAAGAGCTCCCAAAAAACTTCTACAAGTCAAAGATGATGGTTCGACAACTGGGACTGGGGTACGAGAAGATAGATTGTTGTCGCAACGGATGCATGTTGTACTACAAGGAGAACGACGGATTAGCGACGGATTTTGCGATGGATTAGCGACGGATTTTGTGTATCAGAAACTCTCTGATACGCGTTTACCGACACATTGCCGACGCATTTTCGACAGACATGTCCGTCGGTAAAGTAGCAGTACCACTAACTTTCTGATACTTGATTTGACGAAAAATCGTCGGCCAGTCGTCGCTAATTGTACGAATCTTGCTGACGGTAATCCGTCGCTAAGTCTTCCAATGGCGACAACTTAGCGACGGATATTTTTAGCGACGGGTTGTTTCCTAACGGATTTTTTGGCCAAAATTCGTCGACGGCCCATCGCTAAATCCAATTACCGGCGGATTAGCGACGGATATGGCCGTCTCTAAACCGTTAGATTTTGGTGGTATATGATGATTGCGATCATATGAGAAATTTCTATTATGAATTATCCGCCCTGACAGAATGCTCTACGGTTTCCTCTTCTTGTTGGGAGTGACACAATTAAAGATTTTGAATAGAGTGTACATACATTTTCTTGCGGTACTGTGATCTTGAGATGAGTCCTTATTTGAGGTAGGTGCCTTGGAAGCACAACTATTCTATTTCCTACTAGTATTCATGGGTATAACCTAAAATATAACTAACTGAGAACCCCCTTGCATGGTACTATATACAATCTTGTATGATGTTGTTCTCTTGCCTAACACGCTGAGGTTAGTACTCCCAATGCCATTCGAGTCCTCCATGCACTCCTTAGTATCGTGCATAACAATCTCCATACTACCCAACTGTTTTGTTCTTTCATCTTCAATAGGCGCTATCTTGATAGGTTATGTGACTTCTTCATTCATACGGTTCACCCTCTCTTCTACTATATCCGCATAAGTCATATCCATATATCCTACCGCAACCTGGGTAACTTGATCTTTTATTCATGCCTGATTCCTGTATAGGGGACGTGAATGTCCGAAGCTATGATAATTGTCATATAAGGGGTACTCATTCATAGTCAATAGTTTGTCAGACATATTCACCTGATGTAGCATTACACGTACTTTTCGAGTAAGCTCCTCTGTTGCTTGTATTTTCATGAATATACGGACATACGATAAGCGAAGATGTTTAGTTGTTGGGGTATCCAGCTTTATCGCCTTCAAATAGTGCTAGCTATGTTCATCAACAATGACTGACTCCATTGTCGGACCAGAAGAGAGGGAAAGTGTATCCATATAGGGACTAGTCGTAGGGACCAATGTCGTAGGGGACCATTGTCGTAGTATTACCAGTTGACCATCAAACATCTAAGGACCCCCTTACAATATATGGTCCATATGTTCTTTCAACCCAAAATGGATATAATATAATCCATTGCCTCTCACATAAAGTCCATGCTCCCAGTCAGATGCCAAACTCTACTTGAAAAAGCCTGAATATGCCCATAAAGAGGTTGCGTACCCAAATCAACGTGTTAGTCCACTATACTGTAGTTTCATTTAGTTCCTTCTTCGTTGCTTTAGTGAACTTCCCTTGCTTGTCTCTCTTAAGTGTAACATATTGACATGCATGATCCTCTTGGATCGTTGCAGTTTTGTATAGGGCTACCAATGTCTTGTGTGTAGGTTTCATCGTGCCCTCCTGAATAGTTGATGCAACTATAGGTGATATATACTACACTACCTGTTATTATGGAAAGCTTCGTGTATTTCCTTCTTTGGGGTCAGATACAGTCGTGAATCTCATATGGGTACCTTGTTGTCGTGAACTATTACCTATGTTTGACCTCTTGAGATTTTTTTCTTGTTCCTATGTTTCTGAAATGCACGTCCCTCCATTTTCTTCTATAGGACACCAATCTATCCTCCTTCATCGACTTTCCAAAGAGGAGTAGCCGTCGTCTCCGCTCCTTTGGATTGTGGTTGACGAGATGAGAAAGAACCCCCTGGATTGTGAATTTCGTCAAAGCTCCCGAAAACCCTAGATTAACATGAAAAATGATGTTTAAACTTGATGAACGCACATTTAAACGTATACATTCAGACTTGTTCATCGCTGTTTGTACGTTGTTTTGCATGACTTTAATTAATGTTTTGTTCATGAAACCCACATAAAATGATACCTATATATGTCCCCTTTATTGCCCTAAATTTTCACTATATAGTATTTTGGAAAATATTGATGATAATGTCACTTTTTGACACCTTGTTCACTGATTCCAGAATTGATATTCTGTGATTGCACGAGACATTTTATGAGAAAATTTTCATGTTCTTGTCCTAAAATCTAGATGATTCTGACCCTAAAATAAAAACCTTTGAGGCCATATAAGTTTCCTATGGACTTTTCTTAATTTTATAGGCTTTAAATTATGATTTAGGGCATCGAAACGTTGAATTCAGACTTGACAAATTAGGTTCAAATCACGTTTTGCATAACATTTTGTAATGATATTTTAATCAAACTTATGTAAAACCTTACGTATGTATTTAGCCCTCTAATCCTTGCTAGGAAACCTATATTTATCATATAGGTCATGTCCTAGAATATTCGTACTTGACACATAGGTTCAACTTGTAGGTTCGGGCTAGAGTTAGACTTTTCACTTATAGTTGAGTTGTCGCACTTTTGCGAGTGAGTAATTAATGTTTTGGACTCGTAGGTAACCCTTAGAGATTGTTAAAATGTTTTACAAATAGGTTGGTTAGCTATAGGGTTGGCCACACGAAAGATATTTCTGTCATTTGGGCAATTTCTAGCCATAACAAACCATTAGTCTGAACTAGTTCAAGACAAAGCCTAATCTTTTATAATATAATTTATTTATATATCTTTAATGCTGTTGTTAATGTGTAGTAACTCTAGAATAGATTCTGATGTAGACTTATTAAATAAATAGGAACCCAGGGCAAGTCGGTTGCGGAGACGAAAGCAGGACCGTTGGATCCACATCTTGGGATTCCAGGCAAGTATACCTTGCCTTGTTTTTACTGTATTAAACTATTCATGAATAATTCTTTGTCTAACTGCGTTAGAAATAGTGTAAAAGTCGCGTTTGAGAATGCCTCCGGTGCAGTCGACGAAGGCATCGATGTGAGTTGTGTTGACTTAGTTATAGTGGACGTACATGAAGTTGTGGAGTTATTTTTATTTCTCCCAGACCTTGACACGTATTATTACACAACACTGTGAGTGAGGATGAGTTCATGATGGACATGGGCTTACGCAGTCGACTTGTTATTGTTGCAAGGAGCAAGTATGACTGTATAATAAATAGTTTAGAGAGTTCTAGCTTAGATTTGACTTGGCATATAGTTATGAGATATTCAGGTTGTAGTCACAACCTGTGCATTGGCATTTGGGCAGGAGGATCATTAGTAGGTGTATGGGAAAGCCAAATTGGTCTGTTGTAGTCTTCAGATGAAACTACGGAGTTATGATTACATGTTTCTAGTGGCTCAATAACGTTGTATGTGTTATTGTGGGATTATATACGCTGTCGATATATCAGACAATGGTCGCTAGCGCTACGCTATGTCGATTGATGATATATGTCAGTGTATATACAGTATCTAGCCAGGGGCTATGCTAGAGATTACTATTGAGCTTGTCCTACCTAAACGTTCTAAAGTTATCCTCAAGTGCATTCACATAGATAGTTAGTTCACCTTTATGTGTATACAGTATATACTTTATGGAATGTATTTTGTAACTTGTTATGTCCTTCTAAGGACCTGGTTTCCTACCAGATTGTAGAGTTGGTTGATATAGTGACTTGCTAGAACTGATGATGGATAACCTCAGATATTCAGGTATATTGCAGCTAGATGTTTAACTTTCATTGTTTATCTATTATCCTTCTATTGCGTTTTACCTGATGTTGTAGTCTAGATTTGCAAACTCACTCTTCTTCGAGTTTGCTCAAACATGTGTATCATAGGGCGGTCGACTATAGTACATGATGTCCATTCTTACTTTATTGACTTATATGTGGATTGAGACAAGATGACATAGCATATACTTAGTATATTTTTACAGTGTAGTACATCTGGGTATATTCATTAAATTGGAGAACATATTCCAGAACGTATTAGCTAGCATCGTCTCGTCCAAGTTTTTAGGTATTTTGAAACTAGGGCGTGACAAGAATACATGTGCGTTGCTCTCTGGCTGATAACCACACAAGGCGCATAACTGATTAGGCACCTGGACACCGAAGTTATGGAGTCTGTCCAATGTGAGTAGCCTTCCTGACATAAGCTTATACATGTAGTACTGCATTTTCTTTGCAACTCATTTTGCCCAGATAAACCCTGTATATTCTATTTTTGGATACACCTCTCAGAGGAGCTCGTATACTCTACTATGCTCAAATCTACTACTGGGTGTTCCTTTCCATCGCCAGTGATCCATCGCACACGTCGGGTCGACTACTGTCCTGAAAAAAATCTGACTAAATATGGCTTACTGGGAGTCCCACCCGCGCCCTGGCCATGTCATGCACGCCTGCTCTGTTTGTCAAACTTTTATGTTCCAGCCCTGGGTCATACCAAAGATCCATATTATTGTTGTCCCGCATTGTGCGCTCAATATGTTGTTTCAACTTCTGTCTGTGCTTCAAGATAGTTTTGAATGTCACCGATGCATTGATATTCATGTTGATAGCCCAGAAAGTACCTCCTTTCATATACTTGTTAGCCATCCACTGAGCCCATAGGGACTCCCCTGTGATGAATTTCCATGCCACCCTCATAGCTTCCATCATCCGGAGAGTCCGTAATGACCGGAGCCCTACTCCTCCTTCCTCCTTTGGCCTGCACATCGTCTCCCACCTAATCGAATGGATGCCCCCTCGCCACACGAAGTTCGCACATATTTTCTCTATTCTCATGATAGTCTTTACAGGAAGCATAGTTGATTGGAGCCGGTAAATTGCTATCCCCATGATGACAGCACGGACCAATTCGATTCGACCTCCGAATGACAAATTCTGTGCATGTCTTCCCTCTATGTGCCTATGAAAATACTCAATCATGGACTGACAATTGATATCCCTGGCATAATTAATGCAAAAGGGTATACCCAAGTACTTGACTGGTAACTCTTCTCATGCAATCCCAAGAATGCCCGCACGCTCCTCCTGCTCCGGGCAATAGAGGTTTAAATAGATGCAACTTTTAGCAAGGTTTAGTTGCAAACCCGATACTTTGCCAAATCTCCCCAGTATCTCTGCCAGCTCTTTTAGACCATTTTTAGAAGGCTCCATGAACATCAGTAGGTTGTTCGTGTAAATGAGGTACGATACGATCGGTTTGACCCGCTTCTGTATTGGGTTGATTCTTTTTTGCACTACTGCCACCTACATAAGACACAAAAATACTACATAACAATCGTAAATAGATAAGGTGATAAAGGATCACCTTGCCGGATCCCTCGATTACTCGTAAAGAAGCCGTAAGGAATACCTTTCATGAGAACTGAGATCGAAGGCGTCGAGATGCATTCACACACCATTTCCACCCATTCTTTGTCAAACCCCATAGCCAGCATAATTTGTCCTATGAATTCCCGGTTCACTGAGTCGTATGCCTTCCGGAGATTGCATTTTATGCACGCCTGCTTCCCTCCCGACTTATTGAAATCTCGGACCATTTTATGTGCCAACAGGTTGTTATCAGCAATGGACCTTCCTTTGATAAATGAAGCCTGATTCTGTAAGATTAATCCCTGCATGGCATTCTCCATCCTTCGACACATAAGATGAGTAATCAATTTGTACATGTAGTTGCAACAGGCGATTGGTCGATAATCGGCGAGGGTTGTAGCACCCTCTTTCTTCGGAATGAGAGTAAGAAACATATGATTCATCTCCCTCAGCAACTTGTAGTTGTCGAAGAAGTCTTGTACCACTTCAAGTACCTGATGCTTTATCTCATCCCAATGGACTTTAAAAAACATGCTACAAAGCCATCCAGGCCCGGAGCCTTATCCGGATCTGCCTTTCTGACTATGTATTCTAGCTCGGCTATCTCCACATTAGCTCGCATCAGTCGATTACCACAAGGCATAATAATATTTTTACAAATTAAAGGAGAAAAGGAAGAGGGATAGTTATTTTGATTATACATATCTGTATAGTACCTGACAGCTTCATTTTGTAAATCATCGCTCGACGTCACCTCCCGTCCATCAAGGCTAATGAACTTGCCTATATGATTGTGATAATGTCGCATGCGAATAACGTCATAGAAGAACTTCATGCGTTTGTCGTCTTTCTAGAGCCAGCTGCACTTTGCTTGTTGTACCAACTCTATTTCTTCTAACATGCGAAGCTTTCCTACTTTCTGTACTAATGTCCGCTCCTCCTCCGCTAAAGCCGGGTTAGTGACATCCTGCTGGAGTTAGTCTTGTATAGACGAAAGGTTTTCCTTCTACACGGCCAATTGTTGCTTTGGTTGTGCCTTGCTCCAGATCATTAATTTCGCCTTAACGTGCTTCAGTTTGTGAACTAGGCAGTATTGGCAATTTCTGCTAGTACCCGTGCCTAGTCCCGCCTGTACAGCCTCGATGTATCCCTCTATATGTTTTGACTTATTGTTGTATCAGAACGGCCGTATACGAGAGCGGCACTGGGACGATAGGTGCAAGCAAAGAGGCAAATGTTCGCTTGTTCCTGTCGCGAGATCTTCGACTTTCTGATCCGGGAACATCCTAAACCATTCCTGATATGTGCCTCTTAGTCACCTTGTTGTTTCATGTCTAGATGTGCCCCGTATGTTACAATTGATGCAAACCCGACCGTAGAAGGCATGATTAGAACTCCTGTAACATGGCATCAGGCACTTCCCTGCCCCCAACTTTCTCATGTTTATACAGTAAGGCATTAAAATCCCCCATAACCAGAAGCGAGAGTTTATACTGCGTATCTGCTAGGGAGCTCACCTGAATAATCTCGTTCCATAAGTCCACTCTTCTCTTCCTGTCATTGTGCCCGTAAACAGCCCCAAAGAGAAACTGGAACCCTCCTCTATTCCTGAACTGGATCACAATCATCTGTTCAGACACATGAATAGTAATGCCATCCCAACACCTTCTATCCCACCTCACCCATATACGTGAAAAGTCGTATAGCAATTGGTTGTTCTCCTGCTTCCAGTGAGTCAGAGTCTGTCTATTTATCATTCTATCTGACTTTATCTTCATCTCCAAAAGAGCCCCAATACTATATTGACCTTTCCACATTACTTCAGTAATTTCTTTCCACCTCCCTAGTGAGCATGCTCCCCGCACATTCCATGCGATCATAGATATTAAATTGATTGGTGTTCCCCAGTCAGTGCTTAATCCATGCCCACTGAGGACGGGCCTGGCTCATCTCCTCTATGTGTACTTCCAACCTCCGCCTCTCTCCATTTGGTCGACACATCCTCCAGCATGATATGCCATTGAGGGTTTTCCACACATATAACCTCTCGAGAAGAAGACAGACCAAAGCTTGGCCGATCCATATCCTCATTTATAACTCCTGCATGTCTTTTTCGACTGCCCCCAGCCTCTCGATATTGGATATTAGACTGTCCAGCCCCTTGGGTATATATATATATATAAATTAAAGTCCTCTCTAATGTATATCTTGTGAGAAGTTCAAAATTGACTTGCTAGTAAGCGAGCACGAGCTTGGACATCATTTTACAAGCTTAGGCTCGAGCTCGATGATAAGCTAGATAAGATCCAAACTACACGAGCCAATCTTGTACTTGCAAAACTCAGCTTTGATCGATGGAACTTTAGAGAGAGAGAGAAGGAGAGAGAAAGAGCTAATAGTAAAAGTAATTGTTGGATATCCAGTCTGATATTGGTTAGATCCACAGGTTAGAGATGAAGATGAGGTAGTTTTAAGACCCTAGAATTGATCGGCTAGAGTACTGTCGAAAATATAATTGTATTTCTGATTGAATCTATAGAGTTGGCAATTAAAACTCTGATCAAAAATTCGGTTGGCCAAGAAGATTTTACTGAACTTTAGAACCGAAAATCTGATAGATTTTTGACGTAAAGTTTGATTTGGCGAAAGCATGTTCATTATCAACTTATAATCAGATTATTTACGATTAAGTTGTGATTTGGGATGGCTTTGGATAAAGTAGGTATCCTAATTTAAGTTAAGCTTGCTTAATTTCCAATAAATAAGAGTTAAATCTTCCAAGATGGTTTAAAGCCTCAAGGAGTTCCACCATCATTTTTAGAGTTTTATGGCTTTTAGGATTTTCCAATTGAAGATATGAATATTTTGTGGAATGGTGTCATCTTTGACGGGAATGGAGAACAAAATTAGCGGAATAAAACTGTTCCCATATTGGAAGCAACGACTGCAATTGAAAAGCGTATAATATGTAGAAGAACATAATATTCCATATACACAAATACATAACGCAAACACATCAATATTTATATGAAAATTTCTGATGGAAAAAATAACGGGACAAAGTCCAACACCGAACAGTGTAACACCCAGTTTTCTAAAATGAGGGTAATTTTAAAATTTTGTATTTTAATTTATTTAATTATGATATTTAATTAATAATATAATTTTTGGTAATTTTTAATCATTTTTAAACTATTTAAATCATGACTTATGATTTTGGTGTTTGACTAGTGTAGCCTTAGAGACTGTTGACCTAGAGCCTAGCCATGTGATTAGGATGTTTGATTAGTACATTTTAGCCTATAGGATATTTTGGTCATTTTAGGATTTATTTGAATTTTTGGGAATTTTTAGAATTTATTTTGGAATTGTTTGAATGAGGGTTGACTAGGTTGACTTTGACTAGCTTTGACTTTGTGACCTAACCCTAGTTAAGTTGGACTTGACTAGATATGAGATCCTAGGTTAAGTTAAGTTAACCATACTCTAGTTAGGGAAACCAATTAGGAATTTTGAGTTTGAATGGAAGGATTTTGACCACAAGTCATGGCTTGTGATTTTTAAGTCATTGATTTATGACTAAGCCCAAAGCCCATTAGTCAAGTACCCAAACCCTAACCCTAACAATTTTGTCCAGCCAACTTAACCCTCCTAGGGATTCCCCCTTATAAATAATCTCTTAGAATTTAGGGCTACCCTCTTTAGGAAGGAGCAAGTTTAGAAAGAGGTATTTTCCCTATTTCAAAAATCTCTAGAAAATCTATTTCTCCTCCTTTTTAATCCAAACTAATTGCAATAGGTTTTAATCTGAGTATTCTTGCTGTTGTTACAATTTATTCTCAGATTCAAATCAATTTGGAGGAGTTTCACCATCAAGAGGAGCACATCTCTTTAGAGTTTTTTAGGGGGGTTTGATACTTTGAGGTAACTTCCTATTCTCACCATAGAATCCTAAAATTTGTGCATCATTAGGGAGCCCTAGACCTAACCTAACAGTAGGAATAGGAAACCCTAAGTTTTCGTGTCCTTTCGTGTCCAAACTGGACACGTATCAGTGCACTGCTCTTTGTATTTGTGGAAATGCCACAGAGGAAGTTTTTTGTGTTATTTTTGAAATCTATTTGAATAGGAAATTAGTTTTTGAGGTCGCTTATGCATTTTTGTTGGACTGGGGGTGTCTTTGTGTCGTGTCGAGTCGGTTTCGATACGTGCACACGCGGGTGCGCGCGCGCGGGGGGCTGTGCGCGTGTCCTGCTGTACGGGGGCTCCACAAGACACGATACTCGATTACTTGACACGAGATTTGACACAGCCCTTGGGGCACTCACTGACACGCCACATGTCAAATTTTAGGGGCCCACGTGGCGTGTCGAGGGAGTTATTCACGTTGCACTGGTCGGGGCTGACAGTACAGTCGGGAATTTATTGGCACTGATACGGGCTTCGTGTCACTCACTGACACGACTTGGACACGGGTTAGCTAGCCTATTGGGTAGCCCTATAGGTGGTCTACCTAGGGTGGTGTGCATGAGTCCTAGGTTGGACTGTGTCGTGTGCACGACACGCGTGCACACGTGCACGATGCAGTGAACTGAAACAGTGCATGTGTGCACTGTTTCGAGTATTGATCACTTGGACACGTTTGTGTCCACTTTGGTACACACAGACATGTTGTATGACACATATATACTGTGTGTGAACATTACCAACTCTTTGTTTTGAGTTTTAATGATTTTTCATTAGTTAATTTCCAATTTCCCAATTTGGGATACCAAGTACCCTTTTTCTGATTTCCAGTTTTAAAATCCAAGTTTGACACCTTATTAACCTATATTTTTACTGTTTAAACATTGGTTTTAGTACCAGTTATTGTTCCCCTATGGGTTTACTAGCCGTGTGTCGATTTTTGTGTGATTTGGTGGTGTGTGGGAGTCAAAATGAGGAGTTGAAGAAAATTGGAAAAATGGTTTCAGTCTTCTGTTTATGGGATTGGGTTTTCAGTTTGAATTGTTTTGATCCTTTTTCCTTGCTGATTTGCTGTGCATTGTTTCCCTTGTTTTTCCATCACTCTAACACAGTTTTCACATTCACAAACACACCCTCACATAACTTATTCACTCTCTAGCATCTCTCAAGCATTACACAACCACTTCCTACATATTTCAGTTCCTGTCATCATTGGCAGCCCTCCAAACCACCCTTGTTAGCCTATTACCTGTCCCCCATATCACCATTAAGCAAGTCCAAAAATAGCCTATAGGATCCTCTATATTTCAGCCAAGTATAGCCCTATAATACAGCCTATAGGCAGCCCTTAATAGCCTTAGATGGCCTATGTATTCAGCCATATTCAAGCCTTAGCAACCCCCCCCAACTTTCAGTCCATTGTGCAGTCATTTGTGGAAGCTACACACCAGCCTACCATGCCCCCTACATACCCCCACTTGACAGCATTCCAAGTCCTTAAAATAGTCCCTAAAATCCCATGTTAACAGCCCACATATGGAAGCCTAGTAGCAGTCTACATCACAGTCCCCCTTTGGTCCTAAAACTCGGTCCTACATAGCTCAAACACCACTATAAATCAGTCCTAAACCCCATCCTTGCACCCTCCAATATCAGTCCCATTGTTAAGCCTTAATCCTGTCCAAACCATGTATAAATCAGTCCAGTTTGCAGTGTAGGGCAGTCCCTATTGCTGTCCATATTAAGCCTATATTTCAGTCTCCCAATGCACCCAAATCAGTGCACTAAAATCACTCATATTCAGTCCACTATAGGCTGTCCATGGACCCCCACAAAATCAGTCCATGTGCATCCCATTTTCAGTCCCACATTCCTTTCCACAAATGACCCATGGACAGCCAAACATTTCAGTCCTATACTAAGCCCATGTACACCCTTTGAGAGCCCCACTAAATCAGTCTAAACCAGTCACCATGACACACCTCATGGGTTGTCCCAAATCAGTTATCAACTGTCTTGAACCTGTCCATTTGATTTCCTTGGTTAACCCTCCATATCATTCCATTTTAGTGAGCTTGAGTGCGTGTGTGAGTATTCGTGAGCTTGTGTGTGTTTAGGAGCTATAGGTATGTGTGTGAGATATTTGTTTGAGCCTAAATATATACATGTATATATATATATATATATATATATATATATATATATATATATATATATATATATATATATTTCTATGTGAATTCAGGTGTGGGCCTAGATATAAACTAGGTTGTGTGATAGTTGGTTTGACTTGTGTGGTATGAGTCGTAATGACTTAGTATACTAGCATAGCTAGTTTAGCCTAGTTTAGATTGGTTTGGACTAGTTAGGCCTAGTATAGGCTAATGTAGCCTAGTGTAGACTAGTTTAGGCTTGATAGCCTAGTTTAGACTTGGTTAGACATAGTTGACCTAGTTTGACTTCTAGGGTTGACCAGTGTTGACCAAGAGTTGACTTTGGCCTAGATTGACCTAAATTCATGTAGAATGCATAGTAGAACTTCATTTTACCATTTTAGACTTGTTGTGACTTGTGCTATTCTGATTAGGAGCCAGACACCACTCCTCGGACAGTATATTCTCTTCAGACACTCAGGCTATCAGGCGAGTACATTCTCTGACCATTTCATACTTGTATGGATTTACATTCTTGCTTTAGATTACTGTACTTGATGCTGACACGACTGTTATCACGGATTGGTACTATACGGATCTTCTTTTGAGATGTTATCTCCTTGTATTCACTAAATACATATTGTGATGTGCGTTTCACTTTCATATTGTATTTATTGAATACCCATATCCTTGTATACTCATTGTGCATATTGTACTCTCATTATCACATGAGCCCCAGGGATAGACCATTGTACACTATTGTATAACATTGTACAACTATTGTATAACATTGTACATTTATTGTATAATATTGTACATCTATTGTATAACATTGTACACTATTGTGCAAGATAACGTAATTGGAGTAGATCCTTGTGTATTGATTGGGGAGGGGGAGTAGAATTGGTTATGTACTCAAATCCTATTGTACAACATTGTATAACTATTGTATATGTCTATTGTACACCCACGTACAATGGAGTTACCATTGCATTTTCCTAGCCCGTTTACATAACCAGATTGTACTCTAAAATCACATGTTCCTTACAGTTCTTACTTATCATATTTAGATATTTTTTGTTATCAAATCTCTACTGTTTTTTATATATCTTCTTCTTTCAACGTTTCATGTACTTTACTCTATTGCATGCTTTATATTTCCTAACTCGATATGAACTGCGTGAGATGTTTTATGCTCGCTCCCGTCCTGACTGGACCTGTTAAAAATATTACAGAGGATGAGGAGGAGGCCTGTGTAGACACCTACTATGGGGAAGCTGTAGATGCCATGGGTGACCCAGATTTCCAGCCTGATCCACTAGCTTAGAGACTGAAGCTCCCTAGCCTAGGTTTACTATTTCTGTCTTCTGAGATCTGATTGTATATATTCTTTCATTTTCAGTATTAGAGACTTGTATTGAGTTGGATGTTCTATTTTGTATGGCAGTAGACACCTAGACTCTTTCTCTCTGATTATATCATGTGGATCTTCTTATTCCAGTATCTATCTATCTTTTATTTTCATCATTCTGCCTTAGATGTGATTGAGACTGTATATTGTTATGTCACCTCCATTCGGAGTGTATATACTGTACAGGTACCTTTATATTGTTAGATGATTGACCTAGGACAGCGTTCTACCGCCGACACTGCGGCGTAGGCTGGGCGTTATTACGTTCTCGTACCCTCACAGTGGGTGCGGGTCGTGACAAACAGCCTCTACTAATTGATGGGGACCAGATTCGACTAAGACGCGGAACGAGACAGAGACAAGCTCGAGTCTTGGACTAGCTAGCTTGAAATCTAAAAAAGATACTTTTGTTGAGAAGTTTGGATTTAATTTATCTTTATTGTTATTTGTTTGTTTTGGGAGGTTAGTTTGGATGATGCTGTAGTTGGGAAGTTAGTTTAGATAGGAAGTTTATCTTCCTTAGAGTTATTTTGTGTTATCTTTTAGTTGAGCGCATGGCTATAAATAGGGCCAAAAACTTGTAGAAGAAAGACAGAATGAATGAGAATAAAATCAACTTTTAAACTTTGGTGAGAAGCCTAAGAGTAGGTAAGCTTTCTTCTATTCTAAATACATTCTCGTCGACGTCTTCACCGAAGGATCCGCTGTCTTGTTTGGAGGAACATTCAAATACTCTCCGAAGATGACGACGACGATGTCCACGATTCAACTTCTACGAACCCAAGTCAAATTCGGATCGAATATGTTGTTCGCGAGTGGCGCGCACGGTCTTCTTTCTCGACACAGAGTTGTGCACCATATTCAAGGAGGTCCAAGTACGGGCTGAAGACCTATCCCTCGTAGAACGAAGTTTGTGCCTATCTCGAAGGCTTGCGACTTAATCGCACTCTTTCGGGGTGTCACGACCCGCACCCTAGAGTTAGGGCACGAGAACGTAACAACGCCCAGCCTACGCCGCAGTGTCGGCGGTAGAACGCTGTCATAGGTCTCAATGCATCTAACAGTATAAGACTAAACAGTTTATACTCCCCGAATGGGGGTGACATAGCAGATACAACTCAATCACATCTAAGGTAGAGCATAATAAGAATAGATAAACATGAAATCCAAAAGAGATACAGGAGATAGAAGTCTAAGTGTCTAAGATACATGAACCCAGAAATACATCTCAATACTCAATAAAGATACAGTAATCCCCAAAGTAAAAACAACTCCAGACAAAATAAAATAACTACCTAAACAGCCTCTAAAGTGTCTCCTCTAGGCTAGCAGGCAATCCTCAAGCTATCTGTAAAATTTATCAACAGGTCCAGTCAGGACTGGAGCGAGCACAGTACATCTCAACAGATCATAGCAGGATAGAAAACATATAACATGCAGTAAAGTAAGATACAGGTACTGAAAGAAAACAGTATGTAAACAGAGAGATAACTGTAATAGAAATATCTACTATACATAGAGAACTAACATGTGACTAGTGAGTCAGAGTACAATATGAACATGCAAATGGCCTGGGATGATTCTGATGCTACACTATGGAATGATTCTGATGCTACACTACTGGTGTATTATTCACATGTCCATTTATACTCTCCCGTACCCCCAATCAATACACAAGGATCCAGCCAGGTTATGTTATGATACTATGTACAGACCCCGAAGGTGATAGACCCCGAAGGTGATACATAGTAGTCCCATAAATGGGATAAGGATTCTAGGAAGACTCTACGATCATAAGAGTATATGTCGTAAGTGATCAAAGAACCAATGAAGCATATGATACGCCATGTAAGTGAAACGCACAGATCATGTAGTACCCGATGCTCCCTAAGGATAACATCTCAAGAAGGGATCCATATAGTACCAATCCGTGTGACCGTCGTGACAGTACAAGTAAAGTAATCTACTGCAGGAAATAATTCTAAGCAATATAAGAAATGATCAGAGAATGTACTCGCCTCGATAACCTGAACAGCTGATAAGTAGAGAGGGTCCCACTGAAGCCACAGAGTCCTATTTAAAGCAACACAGGTTACAAGGTGTTTAAGTTGAAATAAATGAATCCCTACAGGCAATCTATATTATTCTAGGTTCTTCTAAGTCAAATTAACTCTAGGTCGACTCCGGTCAATAATCTAGTCAAACTAGGTCAAGTGTTGACTTACAGTTGACTTTGGGTCAACTGGTCAACTCTGGTCAAACAGGGTAAATCTAATCTAATTATTAAAGTGTACTTCGTTATTTGTACGTCGAAACTTACGGCACGCAAATCGAGATAAGAAGATTATCGGTAAGGTTGATAATCTTATTATAGTGATCCACGTATCCAACTTGTCAATTTCAGCGATATGAGATCACTGGAATTGACTGATCTCAGTTTCGTTGTACTAATCCCGAAATACAAACATTATGTGAATTAATTAATAATTAATTATAAAAAGGTTAAACTCAGAGAAATTACCAACAAACATTGTCGGACGATAAAATGAACATCGCCAACGTGTCCAGAACGGTCAAATTAGCTAGGATAGCCTATCCAACGGTCCAATTTGGACACAAGGGCAAAAAGGTAATTTCGGATCAAAACGGTGTCCGTGTCGGAGCCGTTTTGCACCGAAAAACGTGTAAGAAAATAAGTCTATAAAATATAACAAATTATATGTCCACGCAACCAGAATGTCGATACGAACCCAACGGTATCTCTAGAATTGGATTCCGTTGACCCGATCTCAATTTGGTCCGTTGACCAGAACTTGGGATTCCGGTTTGCACGGAAATGCGTGCCGGAGCCAAAGTTCTCAAAACTCAGCAAACTACCTGTCAACGAATCCAGAATGATGATACGAACTCAACGGTATCTCCGGAATTGAATTCCAATGAGCCGATCTCAAAATGACCCGTTGACCCGGATATTGGTATCCGACTTGCACCGAAATGCGTGCCAGACCCAATGTCCACCAAAACCTAGCAAATTATATGTCAACGAGTCCAGAATGATGATACGAACTCAACGGTATATCCGGAATTGGATTTCGATGAGCCGGCATCAAAAAGTCCCGTTGGCCCAGAAAGTGGGACCCGTTTTGCACCGAAAAACGTGCCCGGGCCCACGTTCTCCAAATCTAACAAATTTTATATGAAAACATGCCAGAACGACGCCACAAGTCTAATGGTGGTGTCAGAAATGAAATCTGGAGTCCCGTGTTCAAAAATGGAATTTTACAAGTTGGAAATTACGAATTCGGACGGCCAACTTTGGCGTCGAATTCAACCAATCAAACAAGCTCACAATGAAACGAAACTGAAGGGCTAGCAAGAGGGTTATACCAGCTTCGCACCGGAACTGGTAGCACGCCAAACGGAGCTGCGGTGGAGGAGATACAAGCTGACGAAGTTGGCCCCGCAAAACTGTCCAAATTTAATACAATTTAAACGGTCAATTTGGTGGCCGGTTTTGATGTATCAAACGATAAAATTAACGGACGAAAATTGACAGGGATGAAGGTGTATATACCGAGATTGCGACGGAGTGAAGAAATCAACGATCCAACGGTCGGATCTCCGGGAAAATGCGTGCGAAGTCGCTGCGACGGAGCGCCAAAACGGACTCAATCTCGCGCGCGTCACGACGGGATGTCGTTCAAAACGCACGAATCACCTCGACGGCGCGTCCCGGAGGACGGTGGCCTCCATGGGAGGAGAGTCTAGGGTGCGGCGCGCCCATGGAGGTGGTCGACGACGACCACGGCGGCCGACGGCGGCGGCGGCCACGCCCGCATGCGCGCGCCGTGGCTCACTGCTGCTGCTGCTGTGCGCGGTTGTGCACTGCCGTGCGCTGTGCGGCCCTACGGCGAGGTTGACCGTTGACCAGCGGCGCACGGCCAGGCTGGTGGCTCGGGTGGGTGCAAGGTGGTGGTGGCGGAGATGAAATGATGTGGAGATGGTGGTGATGATGGTATTGATGGTGGTTGATGGCTGAAAGGAAAAGGAGGGGAGGAGTTTGGTGGAGGTCGGCCAATGGCAACCGACGGCCAGGCCAGGAGGAGAGGGAGGTGGCCGAGGAGTCGGGCTGGGTGTTCGGTTTGCATGGGATGGCTGCTGTGTGGAGTTGTTGATAGAGTTGTGTGTGGGAAAATTTTTTAGAAAGGAAGAGAGAGAGTGAGAGATAATAATGAGAGAGGGGAGAGAGAGAGTGCCAATCCTCAAAGTTAGGGCCGACTAGGGATGTGTGAGTGTGGAAAAATTTTTACATGTAGGAATTGATGGTTTGGATTTAATTGGAGAATCAATGGCTAGAAATAGTTGTAGGAAAAATAGGTCATTCCCTTAGGATTAAATTCAAGGAAAATTTCCCATTAAATAATAAAAATAGATAAAATGAGAAATTAATATTTTTGGACAATAATTATGAGGGTGTCCCGATGGAGGGCAACATGGAGCTGGACTGGGCTCGGTGGAGCCGGATTGGGTCAAAACTGGACATCGTGCAAAAAATAGAATTAAAATAGGCGTCGATGATCATGGAAAAATAAGTAGCACATGGAGATTCCAATAAATGGGACACAAGTGGCAGACGGATAATAGGCTCAAAGTGGGCCATGTCCATAGTTGGGGCTGACAGGTTTTGGTCGACAGGGGACCCACAAATCAAGTTGGAAAATGAATGTGACGCCGTGGCGTGAAATAAAATCGGGTCACGCGTCGGGAAAGTTGTGCGAATCAAATGGAGCCCAAAATGACATGAATGTGTAGGAAAAGAAGGCCGTGGGTGACGAGCGTCTCGAGTAGATCATCAATGAGGAGTTCGTTTCAAGGAAATGACTGGTCTGGCGCTCCCAATTTAAATGTCATGGTAACGCGCTGAAAATGATCAAGGAAAAAAGTGGGAAAAATAAATATCAATCAAATGGTCTAAACCGATCCGAAGTTCAGCGAAGCAGAAAGAGCACAAGAGAACAAGTTTGGATGGGACACTATATACCGTCATGAAGGTAATCGTGTCCACTCCAAAACTCGTGAAGAAGATTTCCAGAATTGAACATCCCTGATACTCCAAATATCAATGGCATGAAAAAGTACACTAACAGATAAATAAATAGAATGAAATATTTAATGTAACCAAACAATCAGAAAATAAAATAAATGAAAAAAATTTAACCCGAAATTCAGGGTGCTCACATCCTACCCACCTTATAAAAATTTCGTCCTCGAAATTAAAATGTCCCTACTCCCTCTAGGTCAAACCTCCACAATAAAAGTCCCAGAACTTAAATAAAACATACCATCAAATAAAAGACAATATCCAGGGTCATGACATACGGTGACAGTGAAGTCTCATCTAGGTTTACTAGTCATGCTAACCAACGGTCATAGGGTATCAAACACACAAGCAATCTAGGGTGCTAAAATAGAAAGATACAGAAACGACAACCATCAAAACTATAAGGTTGTCTACCACCCCGTATGAAAACTGGTACTCATAAAAAAAAAGTAAAGGAAGGTAACTACCAATCATCTGAAAAAAAGTACTATCCCAAGAAAATCAAAATCACAAGTTGAAGAATTGAAAGTTACTTGCACTGAAATCCAAATCACAATACATATATACAGAGAGAGCGTTAGAGAGGGAAAACTAGCATCATGTGTATGGGGATATGTTCATATGGTTAGATAGTAGGCGTGTGTACATGAAAGTGTATATGAGAAATTGGGTTTCAACAATAGCTATCCAGTTACACTAATCATGGTATATGGTTAAACAATCCACAATACGCAACCTATTTAATCATAACATGCATGGCTAACCATTTATATATATAAGAAGGTAGAGAATTAGTTATTTATCTATATACATTATAACATGGATGTATAAACTCTATATATATCCTTATAGATATATAATCCTAACATAGAGGGGAAGATTAGGTTAAATGACAGTATATACTATGTTAGTGTGTGTGTGGGTGTGTCCTTGTACAGGGTTATAGCTTAGTATTGAAAGGTTAAATCCAGTATTAGTTCAACATTTACATATAAAATCTGAAAACAAGCTAACATTTAAACCATGGAAAATATGAACATAATGCAATTTCAAAATTTAGGAGTTTGATCATCACAACTATCTCAATGCTCCCAATACATCCTATCATGATAGAAATGAACCCTAATCATATTACCAATAAATTTATCTACGCATACAGTTCAATATTACATATTATATCTGAAATTTAACTAAACATGGAAATCAATGTAAAAATGTTAACATGTAACTAGTTTTCAGAATTTTGGAGAACTTGAACATTAAAACCCAACTCAATGTTTATCACAAACTAGCATGTAAGAATATGAAACTTAAATTTATATTCCTACTTACAACAATGTACGCAGCTCTAAATATTATATTAAGAAAATAAAACAGTAATTTAAACTAAACATTTAGAATTCAGTATTAAGGGTTAATATGTACACAGCCTTAAATTTTATAATTTTAACATAACTTAACCAATTTTTTTGAATTAAAACTCTATGTATAACATACATGTGCAGTGATGTAAACCTAAATAATAACATGAAATTTATATTTAAATTACGACTTTAACTGGAAAAACAGGAAACCATAAATATTGTGGTTTTGAAAATTTAGCATCAATCAACATATTAATAGTATCTAGATATGTGAGAATCAATTGTAGCATGCATACGTGTTAGGCAAGTGTCTGATATATATATTCACATACATATTCTCATGTCCCAATAAAAATTTAATTCTACGTTAAGACTAACATTTAGATTCCTACCAAGATTGCAAGCAGGTGAGGTGATTGACGAAATCAAGACAGTTTAATTATCATCTAATACAAGAATAGTAGCAAGAATGAACCGTTTGGAATTTCAGAGTTAAAATATCAAATTCAAGATAAAGTCTAGCAAAATCATCGATTCATTGTATTAAGAAGAACTCATAGCATGAAGTTACACAAAGGCTTATGAAAACAACTAAACATACTCTTAAGTTAAATGACAAGAAACTAGGCAAAACAACAAACAATAAATTTTTTTTTTTGAATGACTGAGAAAAAGTAGAGAAAACATGTTCAAAATATTTTAAGGTGCAATCCGATAATCATATGCGTCTATCCAAAATCATGGTACTCTAAATCCTCGTCATACTAGTAAGTAAGGCTACGATAATCACAGAGCCCTTGACTTATGCACATATCTCTAGAATCATGGTATTTAACATTTTCGCGGTGCCGCTAGCTTGGCTGCGAAAACCCTAAATTTCCATACCCGAGAAATACATCCAGAGTCAGACTATATGTCTTCACCATGCTGGCTAATGTGACTATAGAAGACTAGATTCCATAACATAGATGACCTAGCCCATATAATTTCATCTTGCCAAAAATCAAATTAAATCAACAATGAATACTCAAAAATCGAATCAAAATTTATTAACGAACATCAAAATTCAAAAGTGAACACAATCCATCAAAATGCAAACTCGAATGCAACAACTATCATCAAAATTCAAAATTCGAAAATCTTCCATCAAAATAAATACAAACTCAAATTCAACAATAATCCGTAAAAATCTAATTTAACAACAAAAGTAAAATAAATTAAATCAAGGGAAAAAGAGAGTTTTCTAATCGAAGTTAAATAAGATTCTCCAGGGTCGTCCCGGAAATCTCTCAAGGGTTCCTATCTGTGATTGAGTACCTTCAAAATATATCCTAATCCTACTGCAGGCTGTAGTGGTACTCTAGTTCGAATACCACTACACTTTAGTCTCGACCTGTATGGGCCACCACTAAAAACGTGTCACGACCCGCACCCTAGAGTTAGGGCACGAGAACATAACAACGCCCAGCCTACGCCGCAGTGTCGGCGGTAGAACGCTGTCATAGGTATCAATGCATCTAACAGTATAAGACTAAACAGTTTATACTCCCCGAATGGGGGTGACATAGCAGATACAACTCAATCACATCTAAGGTAGAGCATGATAAGAATAGATAAACATAAAATCCAAAAGAGATACAGGAGATAGAAGTCTAAGTGTCTAAGATACATGAACCCAGAAATACATCTCAATACTCAATAAAGATACAGTAATTCCCAAAGTAAATACAACTCCAGACAAAATGAAATAACTACCTAAACAGCCTCTAAAGTGTCTCCTCTAGGCTAGCAGGCAATCCCCAAGCTATCTGTAAAATTTATCAACAGGTCCAGTCAGGACTGGAGCGAGCACAGTACATCTCAACAGATCATAGCAGGATAGAAAACATATAACATGCAGTAAAGTAAGATACAGGTACTGAAAGAAAACAGTATGTAAACAGAGAGATAACTATAATAGAAATATCTACTATACATAGAGAACTAGCATGTGACTAGTGAGTCAGAGTACAATATGAACATGTAAATGGTCTGGGATGATTCTGATGCTACACTATGGAATGATTCTGATGCTACACTACTGGTGTATTATTCACATGTCCATTTATACTCTCCCGTACCCCCAATCAATACACAAGGATCCAGCCAGGTTATGTTATGATACTATGTACAGACCCAGAAGGTGATAGACCCCGAAGGTGGTACATAGTAGTCCCATAAATGGGATAAGGATTCTAGGAAGACTCTACGATCATAAGAGTATATGTCGTAAGTGATCAAAGAACCAATGAAGCATATGATACGCCATGTAAGTAAAACGCACAGATCATGTAGTACCCGATGCTCCCTAAGGATAACATCTCAAGAAGGGATCCATATAGTACCAATCCGTGTGACCGTCGTGACAGTACAAGTAAAGTAATCTACTGCAGAAAATAATTCTAAGCAAGATATGAAATGATCAGAGAATGTACTCGCCTCGATAACCTGAACAGCTGATAAGTAGAGAGGGTCCCACTGAAGCCACAGAGTCCTATTTAAAGCAACACAGGTTACAAGGTGTTTAAGTTGAAATAAATGAATCCCTACAGGCAATCTATATTATTCTAGGTTCTTCTAAGTCTAATTAACTCTAGGTCGACTCCGGTCAATAATCTAGTCAAACTAGGTCAAGTGTTGACTTACAGTTGACTTTGGGTCAACTGGTCAACTCTGGTCAAACAGGGTAAATCTAATCTAATTATTAAAGTGTACTTCGTTATTTGTACGTCGAAACTTACGGCACGCAAATCGAGATAAGAAGATTATCGGTAAGGTTGATAATCTTATTATAGTGATCCACGTATCCAACTTGTCAATTTCAGCGATATGAGATCACTGGAATTGACTGATCTCAGTTTCGTTGTACTAATCCCGAAATACGAACATTATGTGAATTAATTAATAATTAATTATAAAAAGGTTAAACTCAGAGAAATTACCAACAAACATTGTCGGACGATGAAATGAAAATCGCCAACGTGTCCAGAACGGTCAAATTAGCTAGGATAGCCTACCCAACGGTCCAATTTGGACACAAGGGCAAAAAGGTAATTTCGGGTCAAAACGGTGTCCGTGTCGGAGCCGTTTTGTACCGAAAAATGTGCAAGAAAATAAGTCTATAAAATATAACAAATTATATGTCCACGCAACCAGAATATCGATACGAACCCAACGGTATCTCTAGAATTGGATTCCGTTGACCCGATCTCAATTTGGTCCGTTGACCAGAACTTGGGATTTCGGTTTGCACGGAAATACGTGCCGGAGCCAAAGTTCTCAAAACTCAGCAAACTACCTGTCAACGAATCCAGAATGATGATACAAACTCAACGGTATCTCCGGAATTGGATTCCGATGAGCCGATCTCAAAATGACCCGTTGACCCGGATATTGGTATCCGACTTGCACCGAAATGCGTGCCAGACCCAATGTCCACCAAAACCTAGCAAATTATATGTCAACGAGTCCAGAATGACGATACGAACTCAACGGTATATTCGGAATTGGATTTCGATGAGCCGGCGTCAAAAAGTCCCGTTGGCCCAGAAAGTGGGACCCGCTTTGTACCGAAAAACGTGCCCGGGCTCACGTTCTCCAAATCTAACAAATTTTATATAAAAACATGCCAGAACGACGCCACAAGTCTAATGGTGGTGTCAGAAATGAAATCTGGAGTCCCGTGTTCAAAAATGAAATTTTACAAGTTGGAAATTACGAATTCGGACGGCCAACTTTGGCGTCGAATTCAACCAATCAAACAAGCTCACAATGAAACGAAACTGAAGGGGTAGCAAGAGGGTTATACCAGCTTCGCACCGGAACTGGTAGCACGCCAAACGGAGCTGCGGTGGAGGAGATACAAGCTGACGAAGTTGGCCCCGTAAAACTGTCCAAATTTAATATAATTTAAACGGTCAACTTGGTGGCCGATTTTGATGTATCAAACGATAAAATTAACGGACGAAAATTGACAGGGATGAAGGTGTATATACCGAGATTGCGACGGAGCAAAGAAATCGACGATCCAACGGTCGGATCTCCGGGAAAACGCGCGCGAAGTCGCTACGACGGAGCGCCAAAACGGACTCAATCTCGCGCGCGTCACGACGGGATGTCGTTCAAAACGCACGAATCGCCTCGACGGCGCATCCCGGAGGACGGTGGCCGCCATGGGAGGAGAGTCTAGGGTACGGCACGCCCATGGGGGTGGTCGACGGCGACCACGGCGGCCGACGGCGGCGGCGGCCACGCCCGCACGCGCGCGCCGTAGCTCACTGCCGCTGCTGCTGTGCGCGGTTGCGCACTGCCGTGCGCTGTGCGACGCTGCGCACGGCCTACGGCGAGGTTGGCCGTTGACCAGCGGCGCATGGCCAGGCTGGTGGCTCGGGTGGGTGCAAGGTGGTGGTGGCGGAGATGAAATGATGTGGAGATGGTGGTGATAATGGTATTGATGGTGATTGATGGCTGAAAGGAGAAGGAGGGGAGGAGTTTGGTGGAGGTCGGCCAATGGCGACCGACGGCCAGGCCAGGAGGAGAGGGAGGTGGCCGAGGAGTCGGGCTGGGTGTTCGGTTTGCATGGGATGGCTGCTGTGTGGAGTTGTTGATAGAGTTGTGTGTGGGAAAATTTTTAGAAAGGAAGAGAGAGAGTGAGAGATAATAATGAGAGAGGGGAGAGAGAGAGTGCCAATCCTTAAAGTTAGGGCCGACTAGGGATGTGTGAGTGTGGAAAATTTTTTACATGTAGGAATTGATGGTTTGGATTTAATTGGAGAATCAATGGCTAGAAATAGTTGTAGGAAAAATAGGTCATTCCCTTAGGATTAAATTCAAGGAAAATTTCCCTTTAAATAATAAAAATAGATAAAATGAGAAATTGATATTTTTGGACAATAATTATGAGGGTGTCCCGATGGAGGGCAACATGGAGCTGGACTGGGCTCGGTGGAGCCGAATTGGGTCAAAACTGGACATCGTGCAAAAAATGGAATTAAAATAGGCGTCGATGATCATGGAGAAATAAGTAGCACATGGAGATTCCAATAAATGGGACACAAGTGGCGGACGGATAATAGGCTCAAAGTGGGCCATGTCCATAGTTGGGCTGACAGGTTTTGGTCGACAGGGGACCCACAAATCAAGTTGGAAAATAAATGTGACGCCGTGGCGTGAAATAAAATCGGGTCACGCGTCGGGAAAGTTGTGCGAATCAAATGGAGCCCAAAATGACATGAATGAGTGGGAAAAGAAGGCCGTGGGTGACGAGCGTCTCGAGTAGATCATCAATGAGGAGTTGGTTTCAAGGAAATGACTGGTCTGGCGCTCCCAATTTAAATGTCATGGTAACGCGCTGAAAATGATCAAGGAAAAAAGTGGGAAAAATAAATATCAATCAAATGGTGTAAACCGACCCGAAGTTCAGCGAAGCAGAAAGAGCACAAGAGAACAAGTTTGGATGGGACACTATATACCGTCATGAAGGTAATCGTGTCCACTCCAAAACTCGTGAAGAAGATTTCCAGAATTGAACATCCCTGATACTCCAAATATCAATGGCATGAAAAAGTACACTAACAGATAAATAAATAGAATGAAATATTTAATGTAACCAAACAATCAGAAAATAAAATAAATGAAAAAAATTTAACCCGAAATTCAGGGTGCTCACACGGGTAAGTCGTGCAATTTACTTTCAAAACTAATAGCAATAACTAGGTCTCCTTTTACCATTTTCTGTTTAATCAATTACAAAAAAATTGTTCATAGTTAAATCTACTACAAATCCTAATTTTGGAATTAGATTAGTTGAACTTAAGTCCCCGTCCCGCGTCAAATTGGTATCAGAGCATGGTTAGGATTGTTTGTGCATTTACGCAGCGAAAGAATTTTATGTTCGAACATGGAAAATAGTGATATGTTTAATAAATTTCCTTCATTGCTTTTAGACTCTAAACAAGAAATTTTAGCTGAACTTAATCCTAGATTCAATGCACTTGATGCTAGGATAGAGACTTTAAATGCTAGAGTCAAACAAATGGAAGAAATATATGCCCTTGAACAATCCCATCAAACTACCGTGCGAGATCCATCTCACTCGGGAGTGACAATAGCCGTCCGTGGACCAAATTCATATACAACACACTACTAAAATACCCCACTTTACCGACGGAAGTTTAGCGACAGACGGATTCCGTCGCTAATAGCGACCAGTTTCCGACATCTTAGCGACGGATTAGCGACAGACAACATAACATAATTTTTTCTAATTTTAAATGTTAAAATATGTCGGGTTTCCGTCGCTAAGTCGACGAACGTTAGCGACGGATTCTTTTTCGTCGCTTATTCGTCGCAAATGTTGGCGGCAAAATCTTTAAAACATTGGCGGGAACTTTAGCGACTAACTGGCCACGGATATATCCGTCGAAAAACACTTTTTAATTGGCGACGGTGTAGCGACTAATTTATTCCGTCGCTATTCCGTCGCTAGGTTCTGTGCCCTAACTTAAATTGAACCGACGGGGGAGAATTTTTCATTCCCCCCAAAACTCTCTCTCTCTCTCTCTCGCGGCTCTCTCTCTCTCGCGCGCGGCTCTCTCTCTCTCTCTCGCGGCTCTCTCTCTCTCTCTATCAGGTATCTCTCTCTCTATCTCTCTCTCTCCCTCTCTCTCTCTCTTTCTCTAATTTTGGGTTTTGGGGCCGGGGGGGGAGTGGGGGGGTCGGCTTCGCGGGGGGTGGAGAGGGCGGGGGGGGTGGTGAATGGGGTCAGGGGGTCGAGGGGGTGTGGGGAATGGGGGCAGGGGGTGGGGGGGTGGGGAATGAGGGTCGGGGGGTCGGGGGGGTGGGGAATGGGGGCAGGGGGGTCGGGCGGTGGGGGGTGGAGAGGGCAGGGGGGTCGGGGGGGTGTTGAATGGGGGCAGGGGGGTCGGGGGGCGGGGGGTGGGGGGTGGAGAGGGCAGGGGGGTTGGGGGGGTGGGGAATGGGGGCAGGGGGGTCGGGGGGGGGGTGGGTAATGGAGAGGGCAGGGGGGTCGGGGGGGTGGGGAATGGGTTGCATTCCCCGATACGGATACGGTTTGGCATGTCCCGATCCTAAGAAATAATACTATTTCATTTAATTTAATTTCATTTAATTTCAAAACTACTAAGAAATAATACTTAAAACACTTAAAATTATGCCTAAATGTATAATTATATGTTTTTAAATGTAAATAATTTATTAATAATTATTTGTTTTCCAATACAAAAAAAATCCGATACTTCGATCCGATACCGCCGATACTACCGATATCGCCGATACCAATACTAGATTGCTTAGACTTATATTGCAAGGTAACTAGATACAAGTTATGATACAATGTAAATGCAAGTATACATGTTAGCTAGATAGCTTAGACTTATATTGCAATCTCCTATTCACACGAGTATTGATATCGCCGATGCCAATACTCGTAGGAATATATAGTCCGATACCGATTCCGATACCGATACTTTGAACCTTGATTTAAATACATGTTAGTATAGTATCTTCACATATATGTTAAGAGTATATACATGATTAGCAAGGTAACTAGATACAAGTTATGATACAATGTAAATGCAAGTATACATGTTAGATAGCTTAGACTTATATTGCAATCTCCTATTCACACGAGTATTGATATCGCCGATGCCAATACTCGTAGGAATATATAGTCCGATACCGATTCCGATACCGATACTTTGAACCTTGATTTAAATACATGTTAGTATAGTGTCTTCACATATATGTTAAGAGTATATACATGATTAGCAAGGTAACTAGATACAAGTTATGATACAATGTAAATGCAAGTATACATGTTAGCTAGATAGCTTAGACTTATATTGCAATCTCCTATTCACACGAGTATTGATATCGCCGATGCCAATACTCGTAGGAATATATAGTCCGATACCGATTCCGATACCGATACTTTGAACCTTGATTTAAATACATGTTAGTATAGTGTCTTCACATATATGTTAAGAGTATATACATGATTAGCAAGGTAACTAGATACAAGTTATGATACAATGTAAATGCAAGTACACATGTTAGCTAGATAGCTTAGACTTATATTGCAATCTCCTATTCACACGAGTATTGATATCGCCGATACCAATACTCGTAGGAATAGTCCGATACCGATATACATTGTAGAGCTCTGTTTTGCTATTCTGGACATGTTGTGACCTGTGCTGTTCTAAATAGGAGCCAGACACACTCCTGAGACGGGGGAGTATGTATAGTGATGTGGATTCTTACTAACTTATCATGTGAACCCATTTATGGGCCCTTCATTGAACCTTCTCATGTGCAACTTTCAGTCCATTCACAGTTCCCTATATTGTACTCTACATCACCTAGTTCACTTATATCTAACATCCTAACCCTAATCCAAATTTATGAGTATCGGTATCGGGCTATTCTTATGTTTAGTTTGTCTTACGATACAGATTTTTACATCCAAATTGAGGATGAGTCGTTATTTTGTTGATCGTACATGGATGTACAAACGGCAACACGAGAGTAGAATTGGTGTGAGTGACGATTTTCAGGCAGGCGTGGAAGTATTTCTTAATTATGCAATGAGCAAAGCTCAGTACATGGACGGTAACAAAATTAAGTGTCCATGTGTTAAATGTCACAATAGACGTTACGAAGAAGTGGTGACTGTGAGAGATCATTTGACCCGTAAGGGTTTCGTACGTAATTACGGCCTGTGGTCATCGCAAGGTGAACTATATTCGGAAAGACAGGCTGCGGAAGCTGCTACTTATGCTTTTGATGATAATGCTGCAACGGATGTCATCAAAGACCACGGATGCTCTGTTGATTATGGAGATCTACAGAACCTTGCACGAGATATGGTGTATGATGCGGCAGGGCCTAATTTTGATCCAGAGGATCCTAATCCCGAGGCAAAGGAGTTCTATGACATGTTTTAGGACGCAGATACTTCTCTATATCTTGGTTGTGAGACTCATTCCGCACTGTCAGTGACGATGCGGTTGTTGAACATAAAGTCTGATTTTAACTTGCCACAAGCTTGCTATAATCGGATCACAGAAGTAATCAAGGAGGTGTTACCGAAGGAATCAAAAGAGCTACCAAAAAACTTCTACAAGTCAAAGATGATGGTCCGACAACTGGGACTGGGGTACGAGAAGATAGATTGTTGTCGCAACGGATGCATGTTGTACTACAAAGAGAATTGCGTATCAGAAAGTTGCAGCTTCTGTAATGCGGATCGTTACAAGCCAGTACAGGGAAAAGGAAAGTCGACTAGAAAACGACGTCCTTACAAGTATATACATTACTTGTCGATCACGAAGCGCTTGTAGAGGATGTATATGTCTCTAAATACAGCAGAACACATGACGTGGCACAGCGAAGAACGCATAAAGGACGAAGGAGAATTGTCACATCCTTCGGATGGAGAGGCGTGGAAACATTTTGATTTGTGTCATCCAGATTTTGCTGCAGAGCCTAGAAATGTACGCCTGGCGCTATGTGCTGATGGCTTCGCCCCTTTCGGACAGTCGGGATCTCAGTACTCATGCTGGCCGGTCATTCTTACCCCTTACAATCTGCCACCATGGATGTGTATGAAGACTCCTTATATGTTTCTGACAGCTATCATACCCGATCCTAAAAATTCGACGAAGAACATCGATATATATTTACAGCCGTTGGTGGATGAGCTGAAACAGCTGTGGGAGATCGGCGTCACGACCTATGATATTTCCAGGAAACAGAACTTTCAGATGAGAGCTTCACTCATGTGGACAATCAATGATTTTCCAGCATAGGTATGCTGTCGGGATGGAGTACGCACGACAACATGTCTTGTCCGATATGCATGGAAAATAGTAAGGCGTTCCGCCTTAGGCATGGAGGAAAAACTTCTTTCTTTGACTGTCACCGTCAATTTCTGCCCGCGACCCATCCTTGGAGAAAGAATAAGGACGCGTTCAGATATGGAAAACAAGAATTTTCTCAACCTCCTGCCAGATTTTCGGGATACGATATTTGGGAAGCTGTAAAGGAATTGCCCACCGCAATGGAAGATCCATCGAACCATCGTATCGAGGGGTTCGGACAAAGCCATAACTGGACCAAACGGAGTATCTTCTGGGACTTGCCTTATTGGAAAGATAATCTTATAAGGCATAATCTTGATGTCATGCATATCGAAAAGAACGTGTTCGATAATGTCTTCAATACCGTCATGGATATTAATGGAAAGACGAGGGACAATCCAAAAGCAAGACAAGACATAGCCGAGATATGCAAGCGTCCTCATCTGAACTTGATACAAAGGGGTGCTGGTGGACAATTAAGTAAGCCTATAGCGCCATACACATTGAGCAAGGAAGATAGATTAATAATCTGCAAGTGGATATCTAATTTAAGATTTCCCGACGGCTATGTTTCGAATTTGTCTAGATGCGTTGATCTCAATGAACGCAAGCTAACGGGAATGAAGAGTCACGACTGCCACGTGTTTATGGAAAGATTACTGCCCATTGCTTTGAGAGAGTTGTTGCCTTCTGCTGTATGGGTTCCGTTGGCCGAGCTGTCAACATTCTTCAGGGATATCTGTTCAACTAAGCTGACGGCGCAACATATGGTACAACTTGAGGAGAAGATTGTCTTAACAATCTGCAAGTTAGAGAAAATATTTCCACCGGGCTTTTTCGACAGCATGGAGCATCTACCGATTCATCTAGCATACGAAGCCCGTGTCGGTGCATCTGTTCATTATCGATGGATGTACCCCTTTGAAAGGTAAATAAAAATCGATATAATTTAAGTGAAATTTAAGTGGATTTTACAATTCATTGTTAATTCTCAAGATAATTTGTCTCTTTAGGTACCTACACCATCTAAAGAAGAAAGTTGGCAACAAGGCTCATATAGAGGCTTCGATATGCGAATCATATCTTATCGAGGAGGTGTCAAATTTCTGCTCTATTTATTTCGATACTCATGTCGAGACAAATCGAAATAGACCTCAAAGGAATGAAGAAGACGTTGAGGATGGAGGTATATTCAATTTAAGGGGCAAGCCTATTGGGGCTAGTAAGAAACGGTGGTTGACCGACGATGAGTATGATACCGCTCACCGATATGTCTTGTTAAATTGTGACATACAAGAAGTGAGAGATTTGGAGAAGTAAGTGACTACGCCTCGTTATAATCTCTAATTTGGTGAATTAAGTGACTACACTTATTTTTATTCTCTCTAACAGTGTATTTAGAGGTGAAGTCAAAATGAGGACACCATATATTACAGATGAGGGACTTCAAAGAGAGGTTGATTGTACCTTTCCGTCCTGGTTTCGTAAATACGTAAGTAACTGAGATAATATGTTATGCGGCTACCATTAAAATATATGCAGCTAAAATATTTAAATTATCAATACATGTTTACAGGTTTTATTGCCTGAAACAACACTCATAAATGAGAGCATTCGTTATTTGGCATTGGGACCGAAGAAGCATGCAAAGACTTTGTCAGGCTATGTCGTTAATGGCTTCAAGTTTAAGTCAACTCAGCATGCTATAAATGCCGAATTTCTCAATGACGGCTTCGATACCAAGAATTCTGGTGTTTGCATAAGAGGCACCATCTATGACGACGAGCCGGACTTTGACTATTATGGAGTGCTTCGGGAGATTGTAGATTTACAATATAGTGCCCCATATGATATGCATATTGTGATGTTCAAATGTGAGTGGTTCGATACGAGACCAAATATCGGTTGGAGAATCGATAAACAATTTGTATTCGTCGATATAAATTATCGTAGGAGGTATAGAGGGTCCGACACGTTTGCGATAGCAAGTCAGGCTGTTCAAGTCTACTATACAAGCTACCCAAGGCGTCGTAGAGATCGATTTGACTGGTGGGCAGTATGCAAGATTAAATCTAGAAATACATTCAACGTTGGAGACCCAGCATACCAAGAGGACCAGATCGAGAAGCCCCAATACATGGGACAACAGTCGGATACCATGGACGTGGAAGATGTCGATATACCTCATGCTGAGGAAAATAGAGGGGAGGAAGAGGTTGATATACAAGACTTAGCTGTCAACCAGGGGAGAAAGAGGCGTCTTGTCCCAAGTATTGAGCCTGAAGAAGAAGTAGAAGAAGAAGAAGAAGAAGAAGAAGAAGAAGAAGAAGAAGAAGAAGAAGAAGAGGATGAGGATGAGGATGAGGATGATGATACAGATGAAGTCGACGATGAGGATGATGATATAGATGAAGTCGACGATGAGAATGAGGATGAGAACGATGACGATGACGATGAGGACGAGGACGATAACGATGATTAGATTAAATATCGGTATATATTAGAAGCACTTACAACTAACTTAGTGAATTCAGTTTAGACGGACACATTCTTATTTCAGTTTATGTTTTTGTCGTTCGATCATCTACTTATTGTATGATTTTTTTTTTACAGATGGCACTCTTAGTTCTCATTGTCTTGACGGCACTCGCCGTCCTGCTGCTGGTATATATATTTTAGTTCAGTTTTATATTCATTTATACTTCTATATTGTTAATTATATTTATGTGTTCTATTTACAGGTCATGGTCACTATCACTCGTGCTGCTGGCAGTGGCCGTGGACGTGATGGTAGTGGTGCTGGTGGTGGCGGTACTGGCCGTGGTGGGCGTGGTGGTAGCGGCACTGGCCGTGGACGTGATGGTAGCGGTCGTGGTGGTAGCGGCACTGGCCGTGGACGTGATGGTAGTGGTCGTGGTGGTAGCGGTCGTGGTCGCCTTCCACATTCCCCGGATATAGAGTCCTCCGATCCCGACCTGGAGAGCCCGGCCACAGACTCTTCCCGCCGTCGATCTATCTCTGCGCTACCTTCATCTTCATCGAGGCCTGAGACTCCATCCGCTAGCGGATCCGTTCCGCCCCCGGATGCACCAGCGGGTACACCATCAGTTACTGCAGGGTGGGCTCCGGAGTACCCCCCGATTCAGCTTCATCCTGCTACCGGTGAGTACATCCGCGGACCCGCGGATCCTCCGACGCCTCCAGAGAGGCCGATAGGCGAGAACCGACGAGAGCTATGGCCCGTGGGTGATACGTAAGTAAATTTAAGTTAATTTATTAAATTTGTTTCATTTATTCAAGTTAATAATCCAGTCTTTGCTTCTTTGTAGGTTTTTCCCGTATGATGCTGCCCGGATACTCGGGCAAATTATCCGGGAAAACTACCATGGCCCCTACCTCAATTTTTCTGAGGTGCCTCAGAACATGCAGTACGTCTGGCTCGAGGAGATGAAGGTATATATATATCTTTTGGTTAATTATTAATTATTCTTTAATCCACTAATTTTTTAATTACGTGATAATTTAATTTGTATGTCAGACGACGTTCTGGTGGCCCCCCCATCGCGAGGAGTTGATTCGCAAGGCCTACAAAGCCGCCGCCGGGAAGAAGATACGGGATGCGGTGTACGACGTTCGTACGGCGCATTCGAGGAAGAAGTGGCTCCGGGAGGAGTACTACGAGCAGATGTTGGATAAGATGAATACTGCTCAGTACAGGGAGAAATCAGAGAAAGCGAAGGAGAGCAGACAGGCCGCTGGTCTGCATACGGGAGGTTCAAGGCCCCACGCAGCGACGCGTGCAGATTTGGTGAGATACCGCAAATTCATTTCACTATTAAATTCGGTACTATTAATATACGTAGTTAATTAAATTCGACGTATATTTCGTATGCAGGCACAACGGGCGGTAAAGGAGGGGAGAGAGCCGGAGTCGGTCACCGCCTACGATGTATTCCTGCATACACACAAGAGGCGGGCAGACGGGAGCTTCGTCGACGCGAGGGCCCAGGCGACTGATGTAAGTAATTACGTTTATGAGATTTATATTAGAAATATAATTATTGTTAACTTAATTAGGTGAACGTAGGATTCAAATTATAACTTAGGGAAATATAGGATTTAGATTATAACTTAGGAAAACTTATAGTATAAACACATTCATTGGATAGGCTGCATATCGTGAGGCCCTTAGTCAGATTGAGCCCCCTGCCGAGGTTGTCGGCGAAACGACGCCCACCCAGACGCCCTCTTCTATGGCCGCTCGCTACGACGACGTGTTCGTAGAGTCTGTCGGCGGCTTTAATAAAGGGCGCGTCTACAGCGTAGGTTCCCTGGCGGCGTCGTTGCAGGGCGCAACTCCGAGATATCCACCGCCCCCGCCTCCTTCCGCGCCCCCGTCGGACGATATGAGGACGCAGCTTGCGACTCTCACCTCCGATATATCGGAAATGCGGAGTCTAATGTCGGATGTGCTGGAGCGCCTTCCGCGTCCTTCTTCTGCTCCCGGTCCAGATCCGTCTGCTCCCGGTCCGTCTAGTGCAGTTGTCGGTCCTTCCGACCCTGGACGTTATTCATTTGACCGTTCTGCCGAGGTCCGCCTGGTATCGGATACTGCGCTCATTGGGCTCATGGACTTGATGTCGCCAGAGCAGCTCCGTACGCTTCCAGAGCATGTGTTGTCCCAGGTGCCGGCGTACATTGTGGAAGAGTACATCCGCAGAGCCGAACGACGACGCGATCCATCTCAATGATATTTGTACTGTTTTTGGATATTTGTACTGTTTTTGGATTTTGAATTCTGGATATTTTGGAAGCGTACATGAATGTTTGGATATTATGAATTTGTGTATTTGTGTTTGGATATTTGTACATAGATGTTTGGATATTTCTGTTTGATATTGGATATTATGAATTTGGATATTTGGATATTTGGATATTTGTTGATCGTACATGGATGTTTGGATATTGGATATTATGAATATGTGTAATATTTACGAAAAGGAAATAGAATGTTTCTGTAATTTTTTTTAATTAATGTTGCATTTAGCGACGGACTAGCGACTAATTAGCGACGGATATTATGAATATGTGTAAATATTTGCAGTTACCGACGGACGAGCGACGGACAATCCGTCGCTAACTGGGTTATATAAATATTTGCAGTTACCGACGATCTAGCGACCAACTAGCGACGGAACTTCCGTCGCTAACTGGGTACAATTAATATTAGCGACGGAATATCGACTACCTAGCGACGGCAAATCCGTCGACATGGTTCTGGAAATATGGTAGGTTTCCAGAGACTTAGCGACGGATAATGGGTCGCTAATCCGTCGCTAATCTGTCGAGGACGACGACGGACTAGCGACGGCTTAGCGACCCATTATCCGTCGACATGGTTCTGGAATTATGGAAGCTTTCCAGAACCAGGCCGACGCCCTACCCGTCGCTAATCCGTCGCTATAACGTCGAGGTTAACGACGGAATGGCGACGGAATAGCGACCGATTTTGCGTATCAGGAACCTCTCTGATACGCTTTTACCGACCTATTTACGACGGCTTAGCGACGGATATTTTAATATTATATGGCATGTAAACCGACGGGAACAAGTCGCTAATCCGTCGCTAATCCGTTGAAAGGCAACCGTCGGTAATCAGTCGCTAGTCCGTCGGTTAACCATTTGTCCGACGGCTTAGCGACGGACAAATTTTAGCGACGACGTATTTCCCGACGGCCATTTTTATCAAATATCCGTCGCTATGCCGTCGGTAATTTATGTTACCGACGGATTCGCGACGGATGTGGCCGTCGCTAAAGTTGGTTATTTTGGTAGTGACAACATGCTAGAGAGGGTTATCGAAATGTCATACATCCCCCCAAAAGGCAAAAGCCTGCTAATCCGTCTCCACCTAGGAGAGAAGAACTTAGAGCTAGGATTTCCCATGATATCCATAACGATTCCGACGAAGAATATCGTCTAAGAGACTATACCTATAGATTTTGAGGTGATGACATCACTAAGAAAGTAAAGGTAGAGGCCCCATCCTTTGACGGTCGCCATGATCCTAAGGCTTTTAGCGATTGGTTGTCTAGCATGGACGATTATTTTGAGTGGTATAATATGTGTGAAGAGAGATGCATTCGATTTTCCAAAATAAAACTGACTGCTTCTGCTAGGATATATTGGTCTTCAATTGAAAAGGACAAAGAGCGTTTAGGTAGAGTCCCCATAGGAATGTGGATCAAGATAAAAGAGATCCTTCGTGAAAGTACCTCCCACGATCCTATAGAGACCATCTAATGGACCAAATGGCCACATTTCGTCAAAAAAACCTGTCAGTATATGACTAGGTTCGATGAATTGATGTCTCGTTGTGAGATCATTAAGGATCACCGAGTCACGCTCTCACGATTTCGATCTGGCTTGAGATCTGAATTTAGATGTGAAATTAGACCTTTGAAGGCGACTACTGTAGAAGATGCCTACCAAATAGTGCTCGAATTTGAGCAATATCAAAAGGCCTTCAACTACAATAAGTCTTACCAATAAAAGGACCAACCTAAATGGCAGTACGAACAGCCCACTAAGCCACATACGACTGTCAATAAGGAAAAGGAAAACGTCTATGGTTGAGGGTAAGGGACCCAAGTGCTACAATTGTCAAGGTATTGGATACTTTGCTCATCAGTGTCCCTCTAGGAACTTACACTTGGGTAGGGAGTTAAATGACTCGAGGGATGACTCAGAGTCTGAACTTGAAGAAGACCCCATAGAGTTGAGGAAGGAGCTAGTGACTGTGAACTTGATTTAACCTTCTCAACTGCACCCTTACATGTGGTTAGATGTATGCTCGCTACACCTGTAGGCGGGGTAGACTGGAAACGCAATCATATTTTCCATACCTTCATCAAAATTAACAATAAATTTTGTAAGCTGATGATTGATGGAGGAAGTTGCATTAACGGTATTGCCAAGACAGCTTTAGAGAAGATAGGACCCAAGGCCGAGAAATACCCCGATCCCAACAATGTTACTTAGGTTGACAAGACTGCACACTCTGTCACTCAAAGATGCCTGATTCCTATAAATTTTTCTTCGTCTTATGAAGATAGAATATGGTGTGACGTCCTTCTTATAGACGTTGCACACATTTTATTGGGAAGACCGTGGTTTTATGACCTAGACGTTACTAACTTCAGGAAAAACAACACATATATGTTCACTTACAAGAATAAAAAGGTTGTGTTGTATCCATCTAAGCCCAAGGAGTTCCTAATTGGGCCTAAGCCCGAACTAGATATGTCTAGCGAGCAAGAGAGCGGTCCACTAGTGAACAAGAGAGAGTTTATCCATGAGAGTAAGGAGGATGGACTTGTATACGCTATTGTTGCCACTAGTCTTTCACCTACTAGTGATGTTGTAGTCCACCCTCCCGAGATTCGTCAGGTCTTAGTCGATTATAGTGATATTATGCAAGAAGACCTACCTGACGAACTTCCTCCTTTGAGAGATATCAAACATGCCATAAAATTAGTGTCGGGGTCCACCTTACCCAACTTACCTTATTATATAATGAATCCCATAGAACACGCAGAGCTGAGACGCCAAGTGGACGAGCAGTTACGAAAGGGCTTTATTCGTGAAAGTTTCAGTCCTTGTGCCATTCCTGTACTACTCACTCCAAAAAAAGATGGCAATTGGAGGATGTGCGTAAATAGTCGAGCCATCAATAAGATAACCGTCAAGTATAGTTTCCCTATTCTTTGGTTGATGACCTTTTTGACATGATGGTAGGCACTAATATCTTTTCCAAGATAGATCTATGAAGTGGTTATCACCAAATTCGCCTTTCCGAAGGTGATGAGTGGAAGATCTCGTTTAAAATCAAGGATGGGTTATATGAGTGGATGGTCGTTCCATTTGGGTTGTCCATGTTGGCCCATTGGTCATGGCCAAATCTAATTTTAATAATTGATCAAACTCTATCTCGATATACGAAACAACTCAGATGTTTACTCAAGATGTTTTGGACACTTGGACATTGACCAAGATTGGATGTCGACTCGTTCAAGACTAAAGCTATGTTTGCCACTTAGACTGCACTCGAGACTGTATTTCTTTATGCAATGTATTTTTTATTTTTATTGAGTCTAGGAATATATTGTACAGTAAACTGGCAAATAGGCTATCCAAAATCGTTTTCAAAAATTGACCTATGTTTTAAAAAATATCTCTTATTTACAAAAGCTTCTGAAGGATTTCAAAAAGCCCCAAAAATATTTTCTTAAAATATTCCTAACCAAACCCTGACAGAACTCGGCCAGAGTTCGGCTAGAGTGAACGTTATGTGAATGTTGAATTTTTGAACTTGGTCTCCCTTCAGTTGCAGATTGTTATATAGAGTTCTGTCCGAATTTTGCCAGAGTTATGCCTTTGGAAAAACTATAAATAGAGAGGATTTCTGATCATTTAAAATCACTAATTCACTTTCATCTTTTCTCTTCTAAAGCTTACGTTTCTTTCAAAGAGTTTTCTAAAAAGCTTTCATTTTCAAATCCCAAGCCAGTTACAATTCTCTAGTCAATTTGCCGGTACGGTGCGGTCTAGAAGATTTCAGAGAAATTGTAATCAGAGGCTTTATTGAAGAAAGACTCTTCAAAACTGAAGTTGGTCGAGTTCTTCGTATCAAAGCTCGCGTCTGTAGAAGTTGCAAGGACTTCGTATAAAAACTTGCAGGATTTTCCAATAGTGGATTCAACTGGAAGCTAGAGTTCTTCCGACTGGACTAGTCCTCACAAGAGGAAAACCAAAATAAATCGTTGTGTTTGCATTTGCCTTCTGATCTCTCGTCTTTACAATTATTACTTTGTGATTATTGATATTATTTCTGTGATCTAACTGCTAACAAGTTTTTAATTAGCAATATTTCGCTGCCTACTCTATTCATCCCCTCTAGAGTATTCTGTTTTACGACGTTGTTCGTACAATTGGTATCAGAGCGGGGTATACAGGTAAAGCAAGGTAAAACTGCAGTTATATTTAATTGTTATATAGATCACAATATTATACATGGCAACTGTAAAATTCACAAGTGAAGGCCAAGCCACAAATAGACCTCCACTATTTGACGGCACAAACTACACTTATTGGAAAACACGGATGAGTTTCTTCTTAAAATCTCTTGATTTTGACTTATGGTCTATAGTATTTGACAGCTACAAAATGCATGCTCGTATTACTGTTGAGGAAGTTTTAGTTGATAAACCCCATGATAATATACTGAGGATGAAAAAAGGCCAATCTTGACGCACGTACTATTAATGTTTTATTTTGTACTTTAGACAGAACTGAATTTAACAGGGTGTCGACTTGCACAACATCAAATGAAGTGTAGAAACTTCTTGAAGTAACCCACGAAGGAACAACACAAGTCAAGGAGTCAAAGGTCAGCAGACTTACTCAAGAGTACGAGGCGTTCAAGATGAAGTCAAATGAATCCGTCACTCAGATGTTTACGAGATTCTTGGATATTGTAAATCCTTTGTCTTTATTAGGTAAGGAATTCAGTAAACATGAGAAGATTCGCAAACCTCTACAAGCACTTACAAAAAACTAGATTCCAGAGGCTACAGCAATCATTGAAGGAAACAACCTCTCAACAATATCTCTGGAAACACTCATGGATAAGCTACTCACTAACGAGTTAGAACTTCAAGACTTTGAAAATGCTAAAACAAAGGAGAAGTCAGAGAAGTCGATCTCTTTGAAGGCTCAACATAGAAGAACTGTCTAAGATGATTCTGACGACAGTGACTCTGACTCTGTAGATCAAGCTCTTCTAGTAAGAAAATTCAAGAAGTTCATGAGATTTAACAGAAGAACAAAAGAAAGCAACAACAACAACAACGAAAAGATCCTATTTGCTACAGATGTAAGAAGAAATGACATACGAAGAAAGATTGTCCAACAACATCATCATCAACAAGAAAAAGCAGCAAATATGACAAAGGCTACCTAAAGAGATCTACATCAAGGAAGTACGCCAATACAAGCATATGGCATGAGAGCGAAGCCAGCGACTCAGAAGACGAATAATCGGATGGCACTACAAATGTATGCTTGATGGCTTACGATCATGTGGAACGCCCTTCATATGCTAGAAGCGAATGAATCCTCGACAGCGGTTGCTCACGACACATGACCGGTGATGCATCATTATTTGCAACACCGTCGAAGAAGAATAAAGAAGGATACGTGTCCTTCAGTAATAATTTAAGAGGGTACATAATCGGTATCGGTAACATTTGTCACGATCCGTTACCCAAATTGTTGGGCCGGACCGAGTCATGTCCAGCCTACGCTTGAGATAAAACGTAGTAAGCTGTTCTAAAGATAACAAAATAAGACTAAAATGTGCTAACAGTTCTATATGTAATGAAGAGTCATAAATGTTCTAAACACAAAAGTCGTCTCGTATATCAATAAGATCCACGTACAAATCCAAAATGTAAAGCTGGATACAGGTCCAGTCACAAAATATATAGTCTAATACATGACTACTCTCAAAAGTCCAAAGTAAATAGACAACTAGACGAGTTTTCCCACAGGTACATCCTCGTAAGACAAGGCCTGTTCCTCAGAAACAACTCCATAATAGGAATTGCAGAGCAACTCCTCCTCAGTAAGTATACCTACAATGTTATCCTGTCAGGACGGGAGAAAGTACTGATTCTAACAAACTAAATATACGAAACATGAACAGAAGTGTAATAAACTGGAATCATGGCATATCATGGTTTAATTGGTTCTTTTTAGAAATGGCAACATATATTTGTTTAAAAGTTTAAAACCGTAGTATGTACGTGATCGATCAATAGGTAGATAGGATGTACAGCGGTACATATCAAGGTTTTCTGGAATGCACATACATGCACTAACGGCATCGGTGTATATTCATACACAAATGCGGGATTAGAACATACGACAAAGTTACATATATAATGTTACTATGCGCGGTAAATACATACGGAGAAGGGGGTCATGATCACGTACTCTACTAACAGTTTTCCCTTAACCCGTTGTTAAACATGTGAGAGATATGAAAACTGTCCTAAGCATGGTAGAGACTGAAAGTAATACAACATGTGAAGTTTTAACTTGCTATCCCAAGGATCAGCATTTAACATGGTTGAAAATCACAGTTTATTGTTATAGCAGTATGTAAAGTTTGTAGAAATACTTGACTTTAGCAAAGCAAAGCACTGATAGAAATGCTGTAGAAGCTTGGTGACTCGTCATTGTAGAAATAACACATAAACTTAGTTTCTACACTAAGTTAAACACTAAGACACTAGTGGTGCAACACGACTTTCTGACTGGACATCTAGCCAAGTGGTAACTTTAGCATAGGAGACCAATGTGGGGTGACACAATACCCAAACTAACTTTCTAGGGTCTTTAAACTAGTGTAGGGTGTAAAACCCCTAAATTTCTACTATATATTTTTTTACTATTTTAAAATTTTTGTATGCCGCGTAGTCGTATTGTACATTGTGTGCAAATTACGTTTAATCGTGAATGCTCGACGCGTACGAATATGTGCGAGCGTACATATTTTTGGGAAATATTTATTTTATTTGTAATATATATATATAATAATTATTTGTATTGAGAAAAGTGTCATATCGAGATGGCCAAAACTTATTATTTTTATTTAATTATAAAATGGCTATCTTATTTAGTAGTGGCAATCTATAAAACTATTTCTTGTGCAAATATTCTTAGCAGGAGGTAAATGAATTTTAATTTATTTATATAATTTCATTTTCAAAATTATTATAGTAATATTTTATTATTCAAAAAGATATTTAGAAATATTATTATTTTCGAAATTATTATTATTGCTATTTTTGGAAAATATATTTGAAATTTATTGTGACCATTTTAAATTCCGATTTGATTTTATGGATTAATTTAAATAGTTAAAAGATAAAATGAATACTTAAATTGAGTTTAGATTATCTAGTTTTAAATTGGATTTTAAATTGAATTTGGATTGATTATTGTTTTGAATTAAATTATCTAACTGGGTTTAAATAAATCCTAATGATTATCCAACTGGGTATTCCCACCTCCTATAAAAGGAGAGGTACTCCTCCAAAATTCTCAATCACAATTTTCACCCCATTGTGTATCGTGTCCATGTCCAGATCATATCCACTATATTCTTCAAGTACACATACATGGTTCTCCTCGTATCCGACAGTCCGGGCACCTTCCCCCGTCATTTCCCGTGTCACGCAGGACACCACCACTACAGACCACACCTACCATCGCAACCACCATCATCACTACCGCAACCACCACCGCCATTAACACAGCCACCACGCCCACTGCCGTTCTCCGACTCCCTGTCACCCTGTCGACCAAATTTCCAACACCACCACCATCAGCATCCTACCATCGACAGCCGCATGTCGTCCCTCCCCGACCCCGTTCCGACAGCACCCCGTCGCCATCTTCACCATCGTCGCCATCCACCGTAAACCATCGTCCTCCACCACACTTCCGACCAAAACCAACCTCGGTGCCACCGTGCGTGGGGGGGGGGGGGGCACCGCCGACCACCGCCCAAAATCACTCCGACTTCCCTAATCTGTCATTCCATCAATCCCACCTGTCGACCATCGGCCCGACGTGCCCATTCGCGGCCTAGAAACCCTCGATCCTCCTCCGCGCTCCCTCCGGCGTCTCCGACGAGCCGCCCTCTCCGCAAAATCACCTAGGCCGCCGCTCCTCTCTCCGGAGCCAGGCGCGTCGACGCTGCTTCTCTCCCCGACGCCAACTTCATGGCCGCCGCCCGCGGATGTGTGCCGCCCCACGCCGTTCTTCGGCGACCGCACCACAGATCCGTGTGCGGACCACCCGCCTACCGCCGAGCACCGTCACCGCTGGATCCCGCCGCCTCGTCAAGATCCGGCAGCCGCTCCGCCGAGTGACGCCCCGCGCGGTCTCCTTCCTCGGTGAGGCCCCACTCCCGCTCCCCATTTCTCTCTATCTCTCTTCGATGTTATTTGGGGGGGGGGAGTCTGTAACAAAGGGGGGATGTATAGATATTTAGTGATTTGTGGTGTATAATTAATATTATTAGACTTATGTATTACTTTTATTATTATTTAATATTATTAGTATTATTATTATATTTATTATTACTGCTAATATTATTTGTTAATTTATTAAGAATTAAGATTATTATGATTATGATTATTATTATTATTATTATTTAGTTGTTATAGTAACCTTTAGTATTTGTTCACTCCTATCAAAAACCATATTTTTCAATATTTTTATTATTATTCTATTTTTATAGAAAATATCTTCCAATATTATGTTTGACTATTTCTCTAGATTTTTATTTACCCACTTGCAATATTTTGATTAACAAAATTTAGATTTTGTCAAACATCCTGCATTTACAAACTTAGCGTTTTTTTTTCCTAAAAGCATTTTATTAATATAAAAATATTTTTTTACCTAAATCCTATTTTGACAAATCTAGAGTTTTCCATAAAAATGATTTTTAAAGATTTCCAAGTATCTACTAAAATTAGTTTTCTAATTAAAATCTAGTTTCAAGTATTGAAAGTACCTTCTAAAATAATATACATAATTCTTTCCTCAAAAATCTTCTTCGATTATCACCATTGATCATGACTAATCACATGTTCTATTTCTCTCACGATTTTGGACCATTATGTCGACCATAGCTATTGGACTATTGAGACATGTCAGAGAACACCGTACCACACCAGGCGACACACCAGGCAAGATACCTTGCCATTAAACTGTTTATATTCAGTCTGCATTTATTTTACATATCACTGTTCTTTATTTCCGGTTCTTACAGTTCCTGATTTACTGCCTGTTTAGTAATTATTAGTTTACTTTGTTATTATCCTTTGATTGCATATGAACCTAGAGTTAAGAGACTACCGTCTGTAGTGTATCGCATATACCTTGACACAGTTGTACCATTAGGATGTGTGAGATGAGTAGAATGTAGAGGTTCTTGTGTGTGGGCTGATCCCCCATGCGCATGCATTAGGGCTAACTGCTAATAGAGGCATGTTAGGAGACTTTGCAGTTAGTAGGGGTATATGAGACATGGATGTGACTCTATTAGACATTGGGTGGGAAGAACAGTACCTTAACGTATGGGCCAAGTATGCATTTCCCTATTGCCGGTTATCTCCGCGGGAGATACGGTCCTGGATACTGATACTGATTTACTGCTGGCCTCTGACATTCGATGAATGTTATGCTTTGAGGTCCCTGGTATCCTGATGGGCCATACCTGAGATTACTGCTACTGAGCCAGAGTGCCCATGCGTTGGAGGTTTGTTCTTAACTGCATAAACACTGTAGTACGGTTAGATTACCTTATTGTCATCTTGTCACTTATTTCGGTTTGTGACATATTATACATTCAGCTTATTATGGCATGTTCTTTATGTATCTTGTTACGTCCCTCTGAGGACCTGGTTATCTCGCCAGGTGTGTGTTCTTGTCTTTCGTAGGTGTTCTAGCCGTGGCCATGATCATCGCTATTCTTCGAGGATGATTGCACTTTGATCGTCTTCGCTTCGCTCGCCAAACCGTTTCTTTGTGATGTATATTCTTTTCATAGTTGGTAGTGGATTTGTCTCCGCCCAACTACATGTACCAATGACAATTCATAGTTGATTATATGATATTCTTTATTCTTTCATTTTTTGTGGATGAGATTAGATTACTCTTGGTTTACTGCATTTTGCAGCTTATGTATTCATACGAAGTTTCCATATATTGGAGTATACTTCGTATGTATACAGCTGGCATGTCTACGTTCCTAGTCCTACGTATTTTGGGACTGGGGCGTTACATATTTTTGTGGTGGCCCATGCAGGTCGAGTTTGTCACTTCGGTTACGGAATTGTGCCGATGTGAGCCTGCAATATAGGATTAGTGTCTAGGAATCTCATCCACAAGCTTGGCCTCCTCCCTTGTTTCAAGATTTTGAACTCTCGTTGTCATCCTTGACTTGCATCCTGCTTGAACTCTTTCTACCGTAAATCCTCATTTTTCGTGCTTAGTGACAGTTAGGAAGATGACTACACTATTATATACTCATAGGTCAAACACATGGCTAGGAAGATTACATTGACAATTAGTGTACATTGGGGTCTTATTTGAGTTATAAAGACATTTTTCCTAAAAGTATGATTCTAAGGATTAGTTAATTCCAAGTTGGGTAGTAGCATAATACCGCCTTCAAAGGATGGTTGAAATTTTATTTGCTATTACAATGTGGTATACACAAGAGAATAGCTAGATAGATAAAACAAATTTATGATTCATGATTGCAAATTAGTTTATGAATTATTTAACCGATTTGAGAAACATCTTGAAATTGTGACACACGATTTACGATTAAGTTCAAGTTTGGATATGTTAAAGTTTATCTCGAATTTATTAAAGTGTTTTAAAAATTTTAAAGATATGATTTTGTGGAGGGTTTATGATTTACGGTCTATTAGAGAGCTTGAGGTTTCAAACTTGAAAGTCGTACGATTTAAAAATTATAAGTTGTTAAATTTTGAGATTTAAAAGTAAAAGTTTGGTTTAATATATTTTGAAGGATATGAAAGTCTTATGATTATGAACTATAAATTCACTTTGATCTAGAAGTTTCAAATATGAATAATAAAAGTCTTGGTAAAAGGAATAAAATGAGTATGTAGATTGAATTGGGATATACTAAGAGGTATCTCAAGGTCTTGAAGATTTTTGGTTATGGTATTGTTATGACGAGAGAATGTGGTACATTTGATAAGATAAAGGCTATTTGAAATTGATTAAAAGATTTTGATTATGTCACAAAATTATTTAGATTTTTACGACTATAAGTTTTGGTTGTGAAGGTTTTTAGAAAATATGTGGACATATTGGAATAGGAATTCAAGCTGATACAATTAGTACGGTTTTAATTGTGACAAGTGATTTTGAGTTGATTAAAATATTTAGCCTAAGTTTCGGATTGCCTTATAGATATGATAAGAGTTATCTCAAGGGTATTAGAAATAATTTAAAATAGTTATGATCATTTTGGTAGATAATTTGAGGAAAACTTCTAGAAACTCCCATGTCATAGAAATAGACCCTATATGCATTAATTTTCCTATGAATTGCCATCTCCTCTGTGGACATGATCGAATGCTCAAGTGTAGTTAATCATCTAACCAACCATATAATTATATCTCAATCTTGACTTATCCGACCTTTCTTCGTGACCCTCTAACCATTGCAACTTTGAAATATGAGTCGAACGTTCCTGGATTGTATTCATCTAGGAGACCATCTTCTCTCTAGAAGCTGCGTCCATAAACTGTTTTACTAGATTTCTTAATTAGTTTTACCTTATGCTTCCACATGATCTTCTTAAAATGTATGCATTAATATTCACTTAATCAACTCCCACTTTTTATTCTAGACCTTTTTGCATGCCTTACCGTGACTTGGATATCTGGAGCACAACACTAGGCGTTTCCATCCAACAAATTCCACATGCAAGGCCTAGACGAGTCTACCTTCATGTAGGTATATCATGTCCCACTAAAACCCGTCTCCTGGTACTCTATTTTTTTTGATATGACTTTTGGGTCAAAAAGACTGAACTCTAATCCTTACCATGAAATCAATATACTTTTTAATTTTAGATTAGACTCAACCTCGAGTCAATTCGTTCGACCCGACATAATCATGTTCTCCTTAAAAATGCTTAACCTTGTGGTATTTTGATTGCTTGACTCATTGTTCCATCACGCTACTAGTTTAACTCTTGTAAATTATGTAGAATACCTCACGACCTAACCAACCTTTTCCTTGTGGACCATATTGATGGCTTCACTTAGGCTATAAAATTTATTGGACCCTAACATATCTAGTCAACCAAACCGACTGTATAGGCCCGAACTTCGGACAAGACTCAATTTTAAGGGATTTTGGACTATTTAATTTCTCTCATCATTTACTGCTTATATTTTGACCATCTTATGTTGCTATTATAATCTAGTTTTACAAGCTTACCCTTTATCGATCTTGTTCGTGACATATGTTTATTGTGGGTGCCCACTAATACATTGTCTAATCAGAACTGACGTATTATGGTCTGATCAACCATAGTGCACTTGGTTCGCTTTTGTATATTGTTCAACGTGGATAGAGACATAGTTAAACTTGGCCTTAGAGTCTCATCTACGACTGCCTTGGCAATTCTTTTGGAACTTATTCAGTCGTCTTTGAACCACTCATTTGAATTCGATAACGCCTTCTTCAAATTCTTTATGTTTGCCTTTCGCCTGTTTTAGAAAGACAAACACCCGTACTTGATATTCTCTTAGTTGTCCACTGTCTATTCCCAAGATAGTTAGCCAGTTACCAACCGATTTGACTGTAACCCCAACTTAAATTAATCATCCTCCTCGTGACACCAGATTCATTATCACGATTTCTAATCATTCTTAAGACTTAAGAATGGATCAAATCATTGTCCTAATCAAACCTAAACCCAAACGACCATGTTTTCTCAAGGAACCATACCTCCCAAAGTTCCTAAGTTGTTCCCTTTGATCCACCCAATGCCTTATTATTCTTGAATTGCGTTATCATGACTGGTTTAACTAGCGACCCTCGTCCATTACCATATTCGTGAATTATTTTCCTATTTAACAAATTTAGGACTTTCTAATTGCACATTTGTGCTAAACACCGCTTCCTTGCCTCGCCAAATGAATTGTTCATACCTTCTTATCGTTAAAACTCTTGAACCCTACCTATTCCTAAATTTCAAGGACGAAATTCTTATAAGTTGGGTAGGATGAAAAACCCCTAAATTTCTACTATATATTTTTTTTACTATTTTAAAATTTTTGTACGCCGCGTAGTCGTATTGTACATTGCGCGCAAATTACGTTTAATCGTGAATGCTCGACGCGTACGAATATGTGCGAGCGTACATATTTTTGGGAAATATTTATTTTATTTGTATATATATATATATATATATATATATAATAATTATTTGTATTGAGAAAAGTGTCGTATCGAGATGGCCAAAACTTATTATTTTTATTTAATTATAAAATGGCTATCTTATTTAGTAGTGCAATCTATAAAACTATTTCTTGTGCAAATATTCTTAGCAGGAGGTAAATGAATTTTAATTCATTTATATAATTTCATTTTCAAAATTATTATAGTAATATTTTATTATTCAAAAATATATTTAGAAATATTATTATTTTCGAAATTATTATTATTGCTATTTTTGGAAAATATATTTGAAATTTATTGTGACCATTTTAAATTCCGATTTGATTTTATGGATTAATTTAAATAGTTAAAAGATAAAATGAATACTTAAATTGAGTTTAGATTATCTAGTTTTAAATTGGATTTTAAATTGAATTTGGATTGATTATTGTTTTGAATTAAATTATCTAACTGGGTTTAAATAAATCCTAATGATTATCCAACTGGGTATTCCCACCTCCTATAAAAGGAGAGGTACTCCTCCAAAATTCTCAATCATAATTTCCACCCCATTATGTATCGTGTCCATGTCCAGATCATATCCACTATATTCTTCAAGTACACATATATGGTTCTTCTCGTGTCCGACAGTCCGGGCACCATCCCCCATCGTTTCCCGTGTCACGCAGGACACCACCACTACAGACCACACCCACCATCGCAACCACCATCATCACTACCGCAACCACCACCACCATTAACACAGCCACCACGCCCACTGCCGTTCTCCGACTCCCTGTCACCCTGCCGACCAAATTTCCAACACCACCACCATCAGCATCCTACCATCGACAGCCGTATGCCGTTCCTCCCCGACCCCGTTCCGACAGCACCCCGTCGCCATCTTCACCATCGTCGCCATCCACCGCAAACCACCGTCCTCCACCACACTCCCGACCAAAACCAACCCCGGCGCCACCGCGCGTGGGGGGGGGGGTGGGGCCACCGCCGACCACAACCCAAAATAACTCCAACTTCCCTAATCCGCCGTTCCATCAATCCCACCGTCGACCACCGGCGCGACGCGCCCATTCGTTGCCCAGAAACCCTCGATCCTCCTCCGCGCTCCCTCCGGCGTCTCCGACGAGCCGTCCTCTCCGCAAAATCACCCAGGCCGCCGTTCCTCTTTCCGGAGCCAGGCGCGTCGACGCTGCTTCTCTCCCCGACGCCAACTTCGCGGCCACCGCTCGCGGATGTGCGCCGCCCCACGCCGTTCTTCGGCGACCGCACCACAGATCCGTGTGCGGACCACCCGCCTACCGCCGAGCGTCGTCACCGCTGGATCCCGTCGCCTCGTCAAGATCCGGCAGGCGCTCCGCCGAGTGACGCCCCACGCGGTCTCCTTCCTCGGTGAGGCCCCACTCCCGCTCCCCATTTCTCTCTATCTCTCTTCGATGTTATTTGGGGGGGAGTCTGAAACAAAGGGGGGATGTATAGATATTTAGTGATTTGTGGTGTATAATTAATATCATTAGAGTTATGTATTACTTTTATTATTATTTAATATTATTAGTATTATTATTATATTTATTATTACTGCTAATATTATTTGTTAATTTATTAAGAATTAAGATTATTATGATTATTATGATTATTATTATTATTATTATTATTATTATTTAGTTGTTATAGTAACCTTTAGTATTTGTTCACTCCTATCAAAAACCATATTTTTCAATATTTTTATTATTATTCTATTTTTATAGAAAATATCTTCCAATATTATGTTTGACTATTTCTCTAGATTTTTATTTACCTACTTGCAATATTTTGATTAACAAAATTTAGATTTTGTCAAACATCCTGCATTTACAAACTTAGCGTTTTTTTTTTCCTAAAAGCATTTTATTAAAATAAAAATATTTTTTTACCTAAATCCTATTTTGACAAATCTAGAGTTTTCCATAAAAATGATTTTTAAAGATTTCCAAGTATCTACTAAAATTAGCTTTCTAATTAAAATCTAGTTTCAAGTATTGAAAGTACCTTCTAAAATAATATACATAATTCTTTCCACAAATATCTTCTTCGATTATCACCATTGATCATGACTAATCACATGTTCCATTTCTCTCGCGATTTTGGACCATTACGTCGACCATGGCTATTGGACTATTGAGACATGTCAGAGAACACCGCACCACACCAGGCGACACACCAGGCAAGATACCTTGCCATTAAACTGTTTATATTCAGTCTGTATTTATTTTACATATCACTGTTCTTTATTTCCGGTTCTTACAGTTCCTGATTTACTGCCTGTTCAGTGATTATTAGTTTACTTTGTTATTATCCTTTGATTGCATATGAACCTAGAGTTAAGAGACTACCGTCTGTAGTGTATCGCATATACCTTGACACAGTTGTACCACGAGAATGTGTGAGATGAGTAGCATGTAGAGGTTCTTGTGTGTGGGCTGATCCCCCATGCGCATGCGTTAGGGCTAACTGCTAATAGAGGCATGTTAGGAGACTTAGCAGTTAGTAGGGGTATATTAGACATGGATGTGACTCTATTAGACATTGGGTAGAAAGAACAGTACCTTAACGTATGGGCCAAGTATGCACTTCCCTATTGCCGGTTATCTTCGCGGGAGATACGGTCCTGGATCCTGATACTGATTTACTGCTGGCCTCTGACATTCGATGAATATTATGCTTTGAGGTCCCTGGTATCCTGATGGGCCATAGCTGAGATTACTGCTACTGAGCCAGAGTGCCCATGCGTTGGAGGTTTGTTCTTAACTGCATAAACACTGTAGTACGGTTAGATTATCTTATTGTCGTCTTGTCACTTATTTCGGTTTGTGATATATTATACATTCAGCTTATTATGGCATGTTCTTTATGTATCTTGTTACGTCCCTCTGAGGACCTGGTTATCTCGTCAGGTGTGTGTTCTTGTCTTTCGCAGGTGTTCTAGCCGTGGCCATGATCATCGCTATTCTTCGAGGATGATTGCACTTTGATCGTCTTCGCTTCGCTTGCCAAACCGTTTCTTTGTGATGTATATTCTTTTCATAGTTAGTAGTGGATTTGTCTCCGCCCAACTACATGTACCAATGACAATTCATAGTTGATTATATGATATTCTTTATTCTTTCATTTTGTGTGGATGAGATTAGATTACTCTTGGTTCACTGCATTTTGCAGCTTATGTATTCATACGAAGTTTCCATATATTGGAGTATACTTCGTATGTATATAGCTGGCATGTCTACGTTCCTACTCCTACGTATTTTGGGACTGGGGCGTTACATAGGGTGAGGTTCAATACGATTATAACTCAAAACAACACAAAGTATTGCAAGTCGTAACTATTCAATAAATAAATCAAACTATACACTTTGTTTTAACAATTTTTAAGATAGACAAAATGCGTAATTTTATATAAAATAAAGTACCACAATGATCCTTGTCAATTATAAAAATTTATACTAACTTTTTTGGAATTTATAAACCCTCATAGATATTTATTAAAAATCAGCAAACATATGTATCCTAAAAATAAGTTCTGTTTTCCTATTTTTATAAAATAACCAAAGCACTTAATAAATGCTGGAGAAATTGTACTAAATTAGCTAAATTAACATAATATTTAAATATAATTTTTCCCAGATTTTTACATCACTTAAAATATATATAAAAATTCAAAAACAGCAAGTAACAATTTCTGGAAAATAATTAATTAATTATTTATTATTTTGTCCATGTATTCAAAATTGAACCGAAGTCCAGATACAGGACCCAGAGCCATAAATCAAGTCCAATATGACTTATACAGACTCTGAATGTATTAGACACAATTGGGCCCAAAAACCCATGCTAGGTTTGGACATCAATTGGCCATGATTTATAAAATACAGGAATTTAAATATAAATAATATATTTTAAAGTGGTAAAATATACAAGTCACAAAATTATATAATAAAATAACTTGTGAAATTTTACATAATAATAATTAGCACTAAAATTTGTATTTGAAAATATATACATAATTATACAACAAACACACACACACACACAGATATATATATTATATATATATATATATATATATATATATATATATATATATATATATATAAAATACTAAATATAAATTATATATATATATATATATATATATATATATATATATATATATAAAAATATAAAAATATATATATATAAAATATATATATATATATATATATATATATATATATATATATATATATATATATATATATATATATATATATATATATATTATATATATATGTATATATATAAAACAGTATATATAATAATATATATATATATATATATATATATATATATATATATATATATATATATATATATATATATATATATATATATATATATATATAAATACATATATACATAAAAAAAACATATATACATAAAAAAACATATATACATATATAATAATAAAACTAAAACAAAACAAAACAAATCAAAATAAAACAGGAAAGGGGGGCTCGAACTCGGCCAGGGCAGGGGGGGTGTTTAGCACGCTCGGGCTGGCCAGGGGGTCAGCCCGAGTCATTTGTTAGGGAAAGGGTTTGGGTTTTATTTATTATGGTTTAAGGTTAACAAATTGTAAACCCGATAGCACAAAACTAAACCCTATAACCCTATAACCTGTTCTTCGTGTCCTGACAGTTAAGGACACGAAGATACACGAGTCTCGTGTCCGGTTCATTCACGACACGCACGACACGAGTTTGCCGTATCTAAACTTACCACTAGAGTCATCATGTCCAGGCGAATTATATATGTTAAAACGAGACACAGAATGACACGAAAGAGAGCTAACACGTACGTGTCTGGCAAGCTGGGGGTTGTGGAGGGTGCTGGACGGCGGAGGAAGCATCGTGGTGGCCGGAAAAGGGCGGCGCTGGGTTCGTCTCGGCGAGGCAAACTTGGTAGTGCTGGTCGATGGTGGTGGAGGAGGTTGTGACGGCGGTGGTGGTGTGGTGGAGTCCTAGGGTTTCGGTGGGGTCTCGTCGGGGAAGAAGGGGGTCACGGCTTGCTGTGGGGGGTCGTGGTGGTGTGCTAGGGTTAGGGTTTGGTCTGGGGGGTATTTATAGGGAATAGGAGGTCGATTTTAGTGGGCTAGGTCGGCCGGGAAAGACGGGGAAAGGTCATGGTCATCGGTCGTCGGGGACAGCTGGTCGAAAGAACGTGGGAAGGAGAGGGAAAGTCGCGTAGGGGGGGTGGGGGTAGGGTAGGTTTGCAGCAAGGCCCCCGAAGTTTGGGGGCTTTGCAAAATAACCCCAAAGCTATCGGTTTGCAAATATAATTTGCAAACTGAAATTACAACAATTCAGTAAATTATAAATTGGTATTATATTAATTTAATAATTTACAGAACTTAATTAAAACATTTCAAATAATTGCAAAACTTAATTAAAACATTTTATAAAATTGCAAACTTATATTTTTAGTAATTAAAACTCATTTAAAATTATTTAAAAATTCTAGAAAAATTTCCAATAATTATAATAAATCATTTTAAAGCTAAATAGGTCATTAACATCTAATTAACACTAATTAAACCAAATTTGAAAAATAGGGGCTGACAAGTCGGCCCTCCTTGAAAAATTTCATCCTCAAAATTCATAAGGATAGAAAACTCTACAATCATTCTAATATAACAAGCAATGCCAACAAATGACTAAGGCTATTATTAAGACTAACCTCTAAGGTATCAAGCGGGAATGGGTGGTTCCCTCGCAGCTGTTCGGTCGAACAAGTAAGGATATCCCTCCCTCATGTCCGACTCCCTCTCCCATGTAGATTCACCCGAAGAGTGACGGCTCCAAGCTACTCGTACTAGGGGTATAACTTTGTGCCTCAGCCTCTTCTCCCTCCTGTCCAATATCTCCACTGGCTGCTCAGTGACTGCAAGGTTCAGCCCGATCTCCAACCCTGAATGATCTAGCACATGGCTGGGGTCCGAAACATATCTCCTCAGCTGAGATACGTGAAAGACATTGTGAACTCCTGCTAGATTGGGTGGAAGTGCAACCCTGTAAGCTACCTCTCCGATCCTGCCAAGTATCTCGAACGGCCCGATGTATCTGGGGCTCAACTTGCCTCCTTGTCCGAACCGGATCGTCCCTCTAGTAGGTGATATCTTCACTAGCACCATATCTCCGTCAGCGAACTCCATCGGTCTGCGACTAGCATCGGCCTAGTGTTTCTGCCTGTCCTGAGAGACTTTGAGCCTATATCTGATCATCCCGACCTTCTCTGCTGCATCCGTGATCATCTCTGGCCCAAGCATAACTTTGTCCCCAATATCATCCCAAAAGAGCGGTGTACGGCATCGTCGTCCATATAGTGCCTCGAAAGGAGACATACCGATGCTGGCTTGGTAGCTGTTGTTGTATGAAAACTCTATCAAGTACAGATGACTCTCCCATGATCCTTCAAAGTCCAGCACACAAGTCCTCAGCTTGTCCTCAAGTGTCTGTATCGTCCTCTCGGACTGCCCATCTGTCTGCGGGTGGTATGCCGTACTGAACTTGAGATGACTGCCCAACTCTTCCTGCAAGCTCCTCCAGTAGTGGGACGTGAATCTGCTGTCTCGGTCTGTCATGATGCTCACTGGTACTCCATGCAATCGAACTATCTGCTGCATGTATAGCTCCGCCAACTTCTCGGTGGAAAGTCCCACCTTGAAGGGTATAAAGTACGCACACTTCGTCAGCCTGTCCACGATGACCCAAATGACATCCTTCCCTCCTTAGAAACGAGGAAGCCCTGAGACAAAGTCTATCTTAATGTGTTCCCACTTCTACTCGGGAATGGGTAATGGCTGCAATAGACCAGCTGGCCTATGGCACTCCATATTGACCTGCTGGCAAACTAGGTATTTCGAAATAAAACGTGATACATCTCTCTTCATCCCGTGCCACCAAAGATGTTCCTACAAGTCATGGTACATCTTGTTGGAACCAGGGTGAATAGAATATCTCGATTGGTGCGCCTTCTGCAAGACTGCCTCTATCAGCTCTCCCTTCGGCACGTACAACCAGCTGCCATGCCTCAAGGATCTATCCTCTGCTATGGTGAAGTCATCCAGCTAAAGCCTGGGCTCGAAGTTTGCGAAGGCTCTTATCTGTAGACTGTACCTTCCTGATCTGCTCTATTAAACCTGACTGAATGTCAAGCGCCATCATCTGTATCACTGATCCTGACGAACTATCTCGATACCGAGCTTCTCCAGATCTTCTCGCAAATGCCGATCTATCATCAGATACCATGCCATCGGGTGCCTGCTCAGCACATCCGCCACCACATTTGCCTTCCCGAGGTGATACTGTAAATCGATGTCGAAGTCCTTCATCAACTCCAATGATCGTCTCTGCCTCATGTTCAGCTCTTTTTACGTGAACACGTACTTCAAGCTCTTGTGGTCAGTAAAGATTTCCACATGTCTCCGTAAGAGTAATGTTTCCGTAACTTGAGTGCAAAGATCACCGTAGCTAACTCTAGGTTGTGGGTAGGATAGTTCCGCTCATGAGTCCGTAATTGCCTAGATGCATAAGCAATCACTTTTCCATACTGCTATAGGACACATCCTAGCCCCTTTCTCGAAGCATCGTTGTATATGGTGAAACCTCCAGACCCTGAAGGTAATGTCAGAACTGGAGCGGTCGTCAGCCTCCTCTTCAACTCCTCAAATGCTGCCTGACAGTCCTCTGACCAGATGTACTCTGCGTCCTTCCGCGTCAGTTTCGTCATGGGTTCAGCTATCCTAGCAAAGTCCTGGACGAACTTTCTATAATAGCCTGCTAAATCCAGAAAGCTCCTGATCTCTGAAACTGACGTCGGAGCCTTCCATGTCTCAACGGCAGCAATCTTCCTGGGATCCACCGAGATCCCCTCTCCAGTGACTATATGACCGAGAAACTCCACTCGATCCAAAAAGAACTTGCACTTCGACAATTTGGCAAATAACCTCTCCTGCCTCAGAATCCCCAAAAATGTCCACAAGTGCTCTGTGTGCTCCTCCGGCATCTTCGAGTATATCAGGATGTCGTCGATAAATACTACGACGAACTTGTCAAGATACTGGTGAAATGTCTTATTCATCAAGTTCATAAAGACAGCTGGCATTACCAAAAACTCGTACTGCCCGTACTTCATGTTGAACGCAGTCTTCTAGATGTCTGCAGCCCTGACTTTCACCTGGTGGTAACCGAATCTTAAATCTATCCTGGAAAACACCTTCCCCCACTCAACTGGTCGAACAAATCATCTATCCTGGGCAGAGGATATTTGTTCTTAATGGTGATGGTATTCAACGCCCGATAGTCAATACACAACCGGACTGTACCATCCTTCTTAGGCACAAAGAGCACTGGCGCTCCCCATGGAGAAGCACTAGATCGAATGAAACCCTTTTTCAATAGGTCATCAATCTGCTCCTTCATCTCTACGGCCTCCTTGGGGTTCACTCTATAGCAAGCCCGGGATACGGGTGATGAACCCGGTACTAAATCTATAGTGAACTCCACATCTCTGTCAGGCGGAAGTCCTGGAAGATCCTCTGGGAATACATCCATAAACTCCCTAATGATAAGGTGTGGCGGTGCTAACTCTCCAACTGTCGCACAAACAGTTCGGCTCTAGGATGATCTTCGGCCCTGTCCTCTTGACACTGAATGGTGCCGTGCCTGGGGGACTGAACAGAATACTACCCTTATGACAGTCTATAGCTGCATGGACATAGCTAAGCCAGTCCATTCCCAATTTGATATTATATCCGGGAAGTGGCATCACAAAGAATCGTCCCCTAAACTCTCTCCCAGCTATAGTAATAGAGCATCTATAGATAGCTCTAATAGGCACTGGTCCGCCTCCCGTCATTACTCTACTCATCTCCTCGGTAGGTGTAGCTACTAAGTGGTGTTTATGCATAAACTCTAATGACAGGAAGCTATGAGATGCACCGGAATCAAACAAGCATAGAGCTAGAAAAGTATACAAATAAACATGACCTGTGATGACGTCAGCCAAATAATCTGGTTTCGAAACCTGCTCCGGCTCCGGCTCAAGAGCTAGGCTATAAGCCTTCCCCTGGGGTCCCTTCTGCTGCTGTAGATGTTGCCCAAACTACTACTGCTGGGTCGGAAGCGGCGGTCCTCTAGACGGTGGTCCGGCACCTGGCACCCTCGCTACTGGACAGTCTCGAAGCTGATGGGTGGTAGACCCACAAGCTAAACACTGCCCCAACCTCTTCCTACAGACAAAAGCGTCATGGCCTGGCCTCCTACATAATGCACACAAAGCTCCCTTCTGCTGCTGCCGGGGTCCCGGGGCTCTAACTGGTGGGGTCGTGTGATGAGGTGTGGGAGGACGGTATGTCTGCTGGTGCAGCGTCGGTGCTCTCGGTTGGAAAGCCTAATGTTTGGACGGTCCCTCGAGGTGTACAGAAGCCAGCCTCTTGCAAGACAGAAGATGCTCCTCTATGCTCCAGGCCAACTCTAGGCTCTGTAGTTGTCAGTCGTACCGTTTGCCACTATAAGAATGCCAATGTTTGGAACTAGACCATGGCAAAACCTACGCGCCATCTCATCTGGGTCTGCAACTAGACTAGGAGCGAAACGGCTCAAACGACTAAACTCCGCTGTAAACTCATCAACAGAATGGTTTCCCTGCTGGATGTTCTAGAATCGTAGCCCCATGGCTACCCTAACGGTGGTCGAGAAGAATTTTTTCTTGAACTGGGTTTTAAACTGATCCCAAGTGGCCTTCCCTCTCGCGAATAGCGGCTCATTTCGGAACCAAACTCCAGCCAAATCTATTAGAAGAAATTCCGCTGCCTCGACCTGGAGGTCACTCGGCAACCTAGCTCTAAGGAGCTTCCTCTCTATCGAGTCTAGCCAGTCATCTGCTACTACTATACCCTCAGTCCCTATGAACTCCTTGGGGTTCAGACCCATGAAGTCCTTGATTGTCCCTGCTCACTGTCGTGGCTCAACAGGTGGTGGACCACGGTACGTTCCTCATAACGCTCCATGCTCTGACGGAGTAGGGTGGTCTTCTCCTGATGGATCGTTAGGAACCCCTGGATCAGAGTGAACAGTTGGTTCCCGTCGAGTGTGACGGAAGCCTGAACAGGTATAGTAATAGGTGGTAGTGAGAGTATCGGGTCCTGCTGGGACTGTAATATGGAATGTGGTGGAGGCATCTGGGTTGGTAGATTTGTGGAGTGGAGGAGTATGGTAGGTAGAGGTACATCGGTCAATTGGTCAACCGACTGGATAGGGAGTGTGCCATTCTCAGGTGTGGCATACTGGAAGGAGCGGGTGAGCACCATCTAAATAAAATAAAAGGACTTAATAAGGACTCTTTAAAGTAAACAATCATAAACAAGAAAATCTAATTATAATAGCGAGCATATGATATGATGTATTTCCTATGTTGCAGTCCTAGTATTCCTCTAGGTGTTCTAAGCGTCATTCCTAATGTTGTCTAGTTACCTTAAGTTCCTAATTGCAGGTATGCTTGGTACAATGACGTAACCGAACAATTTAGTCAGGACCTGCATGGTCCACCACTAAAAACATGTCACGATCCGCTACCCAAATTATTGGACCAGGCCGAGTCATGTCCAGCCTACGCTTAAGATAAAACGTAGTAAGCTGTTCTAAAGATAACAAGATAAGACTAAAATGTGCTAACAGTTCTATATATAATAAAGAGACGTAAATGTTCTAAACATAAAAGTCGTCTCGTATATCAATAAGATCCAAGTACAAGTCCAAAATATAAAGCTGGATACAGGTCCAGTCACAAAATATATAGTCTAATACATGACTACTCTCAAAAGTCCAAAGTAAATAGACAACTAGACGAGTTTTCCCGCAGGTACATCCTTGTAAGACAAGGCCTGGTCCTCGGCAGCAACTCCATAATAGGAATCGCAGAGCAACTCCTCCTCAGTAAGTATACCTACAACGTTATCCTGTTAGGATGGAAGCAAGTACTGATTCTAACAAACTAAATATACAAAACATGAACAGAAGTGTAATAAACTGGAATCATGGCGTATCATGGTTTAATTGGTTCTTTTTAGAAATGGCAACATATATTTGTTTAAAAGTTTAAAACCGTAGTATGTACGTGATCGGTCAATAGGTAGATAGGATGTACAGCGGTGTCACGACCCGCTCCCGAATAATCGGACACGAGTCGGACATGCCCAGCCTTCGTCGATGGACACGATGAAGTAGGCTGTACAATTCTAAGGAAAACTCCAAGATATAAGATATTTAAAACAACACAACTACTATACACGTTCCCAGAATCACCACAATCCACAAGTTATTAATACAACATCATCCAGAGACAAATCCGGTAATATGAATAAAATTATACAATCCTGAATCCTTAATATAATACACATGATACAATTCTAATAAATTGGAAAGAATCTAATCTAGGGTACTGCTACTCTAAGTCCATCCTGAAAAAAAAACTCCACCATCTCCGGGCTCTGACCCAAGGTGGTACCATATCTGCAAGATACCTGCAACATATCCTGTCAGGAAAAGAGTAAAGCACAACCCCGACAAGAAGCTCTAAACAATATAAATTGAAATGCATGAAAAAAAATCACAAGATGAACTATGGTACCAGAAAGGAATATGAAACTGTAGTACAGGAAATAAATGATGAACTATAGTACCAGATCCAGAAATAATGAAACTATAGTACCAGATCCAGAAATAATAAAACTATTCTATCAGTGTAACATGCATTTGAAATAACTATCAGAGTATGTGACCGGCTGGGTAAACAGTGAACAGTGAACAATAAACAATGGTACGGCTTAGAGTCCCACATGAACGATGTGAGACCTAAGCTATTAGTCAATGCCTATCTAAATAGGATTGGTCACATATCTGTAGTATTTCCCCACCCCAATATACAAGTAAGAACAATGAACTATGAACGATGAACGGTGAACAATGAACAATGAACAATAAAAAGTCGTGTGTATAATGTGTCAATATGAGAACATAAAGCAAGACAAAAATACAGAGTAAAGGGATCGAGTCGGTGTACTTGCCTGAATTTGTAGTAATTGCCAAGTCCAATGTCCAGAGAAAAATCTGTGTTAAGAAGACACAATATTTCTTAGAAAAATATCCTCTAGAATTTCTATTTATCCTAACCCACCAATCTATTTTTTCCTTCATTACATCCAGCTAACTAATTTAATTCTATTAGTCTAAAATACTAACACCTATATGTTAGAAATAACTTTAGTAAGCCCATTTCTAGGAATGAATTCTATAAGCCTAGCCCAAGTTTACCCATATAAAATCCACCCAAGTTCTCATAATTGATCCATAGCTTATAATAGCTAGCAATTATAGTATCCATCATAACCCTAAGCTTCCAGTCCTCCACAGATTTATTCAAAAGCTCATATACCAAGTAATAGAATTCCTACAAGATTGGATGGCCAACAACCTATACCACTAAACCAAATTCTTGTTGATCTAACATGAAGTCCAACTTTCTTATTACTAGCAGGCTTAAATAGTGCTTTAGTCCAAAAGTATTTTTCATGAATCAACCTTAGTTAGGACTAATGCATACCAGTTCAACCATGCCTCAAAATTATTCCTAAGGTTGAACTCCCAAACTCAGATGTATGAACACTTCTTGTGAAATAAATGAATTTAAAGGAAATACTCTGCACAGGTCCCAATATCAATCTCAAGATGCTAAAATTAATATGGACAAAACCCCAACCTAAAAACAACTGATAGTTCAATTTCCTAGTAACCTTCAGTTCTAAAAACAGGCTAAAACAAGTCATCTCTATTTACTCTAGGCATTAGTCCTACACTTGGTATAAATATCAGATTTATACTCTGCAATTGTTCTCAGGAACTTACACTGGTATAACCTATGTAGTCTACCATATAACCTAAACTAAGGAAATTTTAGTTCAATCAAACATCCATTCCCTCATTAGTTCAAAACTGAGCCCACACTACCAGATCTCCTACAGGATGTTTGAGGTAAAATCTCCATTGTTATGTCACCTGGCAAGCTAAAAATGTTCCACAGTGTCAGTCTGGTATAGACACTGATATCCTCTACCTGAATATGCCAGTCTCTATTTACACTGAACTATCCTACTACCGAGTTCAGGAATGAATCAACTATCCCAACCAACCCTTCGAACCATAGTTCAATTCGACTGAATAAAAGCTATTCTTAAATACCTTCATAGGAAATTTAGAAGGCCACAAATTGCTAAAAGACCAACCTAAATTAATAGATAGAAAAAATCATTCATAAGATTTATGAGATGGAAGATTGACATCAGAATAGAGTAATCATAGTTAACATTGAATATCAACAGTCCTCAACCAAACCATCCAGTCCTAGTATCAGAACTGATACCAACAATCAGTCCACTGAAACCCACTGATTAATCAAAAGCCCCTAACTCTATGCCAATTGATGCTCAAAATAATTAAGAATCAAGCCCAAGCTAAGCCTCAACCACCTACTGTGAGCATACTCCAATCAAAATATATCAGGCTATTCTTCATCACCCAGAAGATTAAACATCATCAGGAAGAAATATACATGTGCAATGCAAAATATCACTACTCCATGCGTCAGATACGACGAAGTTTGCATCCAGATTCAATTGCAAGCTGAAAGAATCATTAAATCAAACAGTTGGCAAGCGGGAAAAATAATTATTAAAATGAGTTTGATTTGAATAGAATTGACTCCAAAAATTAGAGAAAATCAGTGTTAACCCAGAACTCATCAACACAGATTTCAAATTCAATCCCCACCAGAATAAGAACGGATCTATCGATCAAACGTTCTAACCAAAAAGATTAACCAAAAGAAAGAGAAACAAAAATTAAGATTCGATCGATCTGATTATTACTCACCAGTCATTAGAATCGGATCAAGCAGGGAACGGTCTGTTCTGACTCTCGAGAACGTTCAACTCTAGTAACTCCGAGCGATCGGCTAAGAAGGATCAATAATTGCTCATGGAGAGGAAGAACATCTTACTGTCGTGCGCTTAAGAAATCAAAGAAAACAACGGATCTAATTGGAACAACTTCGATCAAATCAAAATAAATTCAAAATAGGGCGAGAACTCACCGATCGATCTAAGTTGCCCTTGTCGTCGTAGAGTTAGTCTCCGCGGATGCAGCCGTCAAATCTGCCGAAGAATCGTCGTCGTATGGCTCGTCGATGGAGTCAGTCGTCGTCATCGTGCTTCACGAAGGAGGGAACCGAGCAGAGAGGAGATTTGAATTGTTTTGAGAGGAGTGAATGGAATGAGAACTCTGTTCTCATTCACAATTTATAACTAAAAGTGCATATTTGCACTTAACCTCCCCCTCCCCCGCTCAATCATTTACAAAATGGCCCTATTAAGTAAAGGGAATAATTCATAAATCCCCCTCTCCTTTACATTATTTACAGGAGTTGAAGAAATCGGTTAGAAAATTTAAAGAAATTGAGTAGGGACCTCTAATTTAGTTATAACAAACTTGGTATTTCAAAATTTAAGAATTTAAAAATTTGGAGGGAAAAATATAATGAAATTTCAAACTATATAATCAACATTCCTACGACAAGCCCAAAGTGAATTGGGCCCATCATCAACCCCATTAATTATTTAACTAGAGAAAATAGAAGATGAAATCATTAATCTCTAATCAAAATTTTACCAGAAATTTATTCACATAAAATATGGCAACTTAATTTTTAGGAAAATAACTTTCTAAAAAATAATAATAATAATAATAATAATTATCATTCTCCAAAAATTTAAAATACCAGAAAATAGTATTATTTATAAATTTCGGAAAAGCGGAGTTACAAATCTTCCCCCTTAGAAAAATTTCGTCCTCGAAATTTCAAAAATGGCACGATGTGGCAAGCTGATATAAAATTTAAAATTGGCACGATTAGACATGATCAAGATAATCAAGTACAAAATTTTTGAAGTTGGCAAAATTTTAAAGTGGTTCAGGAAATAGTCAAGAGAATAAAATCAATTGATAATAGTCTCCATAGTACCCGACAATCTTCATATCTGAAATCACTTTCCCTACAGTTCCTGCCTTGCCAGTATGCATCTGGCTGCAGTGAACCTTCGGTTCCATAATCCCGATAATAATAGATTACCATAATACTTTATCAACTTTATCCGGTATGGAATAAATTTAGGACTTAGCTTCAATAATATCTGAGAACCTGAGAATGTTCGTAATTACTTTGGCCTAGAGCCCCTGCCTCGCCAGTGTACAGCTAGCTGCAATGGACTCACAGTCTCCATAATCCAGGTCATAGTTGGTTGTCAAATATTTCTCAACTTTATCCAGAAGTTTCAAGGAAGTTGTAAAATTTTTAAATCATGATAGAGTAGTATCTGTTCTTAGAAACAAATTTTTATTGGATACCAAAAGACAGTCAACAGTCAATAAGTAGCTCATGGTACTATGAAACAACAGTAAGATAGGGAGACTGTAAAACAAGCCTTGAATGAAGAAACAACAAAAGAAATGCAAAAAAGAACATCAAGAAAGGTAATGATCACAAGTGCCTCCGGTCGTCAGTACTCGTCCGGGATCGGAATGGTCTCCACTTCCTCGGCTGTCATAAGGAAGACTCGCCCCTCTGGCTGATCTCCCTGTGGCTGCTGGACATGAAGAGGTAAGTCCTCCTGCTGAGGTCCCGGTGCTACTCGTGCTCGTCCCTCAGCGGCTTCTGGACAATCTCTGACCTGGTGAGCAGGTGATCCACAGAACAAGCAAAGCCTCAGCCTCTTATGGCATTCATCGTAATGATGCCCGGGCGATGGCTTTAGTTGCAAGTGACTGCCAACTGCTGCCTCTGAACTGGCCTCGTATGAGTCTGTATCTGTACCCTCTTCGCCGGTGCCTGGTGACTGCTGCTGCCGATGTCCCTATCCCACTTGGGCCTCGGGTCCATCTCCTTCTCAACTGTCTGGACGATCTTGAGGATGCTATAGTAGGTAGTCACCTGACTAATAGCTACTGCATGCCGCAGCTCCCTGGTCAGACCCTTCTTGAATCTCCAGGCCCTGTCCTCTGGTGCTCTGACTAGGCTCTCCGCGAACCTACTGAGCCTAGTAAACTCGGAAGTGTACTCCGCTACTGTCGTTGTCCCCTGCTGTAAGGCCTCAAACTGCATGTGAAGCTCATCCTGCTCCACATCAAGGAAAAACTTCTCCTTGAATAGAGTTTTAAAATCAATCCAAGAAACCAGGGGCTCAGCTAACTGGGGGTCCTTCCGGTACCAAGCTCGGGCCAAATCAAAGAGTCGCATGCTCGCCACCTCCACCTTCAGGTCATTCGGGACCCGCGCCATCCTTAGTGTCTTCTCCGCATTCTCCAGCCATTCGCCTATATAGATGATACCCTCATTGCCCCAAAAGTCCATCGGGCAGAGATTCTGGTATTCCTTGGCCGTCTCTAGTCTAGGTGCTGCTGGAGCTGGTGCTGCCCGCTCTCTGGTCCTGAGTGCGTCGACAACGGTCGCTATGAACTGTACGGCCTGCTGACTCTGAGCCTTCCTGAACTGCGCAGCCTAGTGATTCTGGGCCTCCATAAACTGCTGGAACATGGCCATCACGTGGGCACCGTCAAACATCATCGTCGAGGGCAGCAGAGGAAAGATAGGAGGCGGTAGTGGAAGCTGATCTATCGAAACGTTTGGTACGGCCTGATCTGAGCTGCCTGTAACTCCGGGCTAATCTGCGATCTTCCTGGTAGTAACCATCCTGAAACAGAAAGAAAACTCGTTGATTGACAAACCCTAAAACCTAATAAACAATGTTTTATAATATTAATGCACCTGATAAACCTGATATACCCTTAATCCCCGATTTTTTTCCTATGTTGTGATGAGTTTTCCTTAGTCTAACATGTTTTCCAATAGCACTCTATAGCCTAAGTGCCATTAGGACAGACCTGTATGGGCCACCACTAAAAATATGTCACGACCCGCTCCCGAATAATCGGATACGAGTCGGACACGCCTAGCCTTCGTCGATGGACACGACGAAGTAAGCTGTACAATTCTAAGCAAAACTCCAAGATATAAGATATTTAAAACAACACAGCTACTATACATGTTCCCATAATCACCACAATCCACAAGTTATTAATACAACATCATCCGAAGACAAATCCGGTAACATGAATAAAATTATACAATCCTGAATCCTCAATATAATACACATGATACAATTCTAATAAACTGGAAAGAATCTAATCTAGTGCACTGCTACTATGAGTCCATCCTGAAATAGAACTCCACCATCTCCGGGCTTTGACCCAAGGTGGTACCATATCCGCAAGATACCTGCAACGTATCCTGTCAGAAAAAGAGCAAAGTACAACCCCGACAAGAAGCTCTAAACAATATAAACTGAAATGCATGAAAAAGAATCACAAGATGAACTATGGTACCAGAAAGGAATATGAAACTGTAGTACAGGAAATAAACGATAAACTATAGTACCAGATCCAGAAATAATGAAACTATAGTACCAGATCCAGAAATAATGAAACTATTCTATCAGTGTAACATGCATTTGAAATAACTATCAGAGTATATGACTAAACAGTGAACAATGAATAGTCAACAATGAACAATGGTACGGCTTAGAGTCCCACGTGCACGATGTGAGACCTAAGCTATTAGTCAATGCCTAGCTAAATAGGATTGGTGACATATCTGTAGTATTTCCCCACCCTAATGTACAAGTAAGAACAATGAACTATGAACGATGAACGGTGAACAATGAACAATGAACAATGAACAGTCGTGTGTACAATGTGTCAATATGAGAACATGAAGCAAGACAGAAATACAGAGTAAAGGGATCGAGTCGGTGTACTTGCCTGAATTTGTAGTAATTGCCAAGTCCAATGTCCAGAGAAAAATCTGTGTTAAGAAGACACAATATTTCTTAGAAAAATATCCTCTAGAATTTATATTTATCCTAACCCATCAATCTATTTTTTCCTTCATTACATCCAGCTAACTAATTTAATTCTATTAGTCTAAAATACTAACACCTATATGTTAGAAATAACTTTAGTAAGCCTATTTCTAGGAATGGATTCTATTAGCCTAGCCCAAGTTTACCCATATAAAATCCACCCAAGTTCTCATAATTGATCCATAGCTTATAATAGCTAGCAATTACAGTATCCATCATAACCCTAAGCTCCCAGTCCTCCACAGATTTATTCAGAAGCTCATATACCACGTAATAAAATTCCTACAAGATTGGATGGCCAACAACCTATACTACTAAACCAAATTCTTGTTGATCTAACATGAAGTCCAACTTTCTTATTACTAGCAGGCTTAAATAATGCTTTAGTCCAAAAGTATTTGTCATGAATTAGCCTTAGTTAGGACTGATGCATACCAGTTCAACCATGCCTCAAAATTATTCCTAAGGTTGAACTCCCAAACTCAGATGTATGAACACTTCTGGTGAAATAAATGAATTTAAAGAAAATACTCTGCACAGGTCCCAATATCAATCTCAAGATGCTAAAATTAATATGAACAAAATCCCAACCTAAAAACAACTGACAGTTCAATTTGCAAGTAACCTTCAGTTCTAAAAACAGGGTAAAACAAGTCATCTCTGGTTACTCTAGGCATTAGTCCTACACTTGGTTTAAATATCAGGTTTATACTCTACAATTGTTCTCAGGAACTTACACTAGTACAACCTATGTAGTCTACCACATAACCTAAACTAAGGAAATTTTAGTTCAATTAAACATTCATTCCCTCATTAGTTCAAAACTGAGCCCACACTACCAGATCTCCTACAGGATGTTGGAGGTAAAATCTCCATTGTTATGTCACCTGGCAAGCTAAAAATGTTCCACAGTGTCAGTCTGGTGTAGACACTGATATCCTCTACCTGAACATGCCAGTCTCTATTTACACTGAACTATCCTACTACCGAGTTCTGGAATGAATCAGCTATCCCAACCAACCCTTCGAACCATAGTTCAATTCGACTGAATAAAAGCTATTCTTAAATACCTTCACAGGAAATTTAGAAGGCCACAAATTGCTAAAAGACCAACCTAAATTAATAGACAGAAGAAATCATTCATAAGATTTATGAGATGGAAGATTGACATCAGAATAGAGTAATCATAGTTAACATTGAATATCAACAGTCCTCAACCAAACCATCCAGTCCTAGTATCAGAACTGATACCAACTTTCAGTCCACTGAAACCCACTGATTAATCAAAAGCCCCTAACTCTATGCCAATTGATGCTCAAAACAATTGAGAATCAAGCCCAAGCTAAGCCTCAACCACCTACTGTAAGCATACTCTAATCAAAATATATCAGGCTATTCTTCATCACCCAGAAGATTAAACATCATCAGGAAGAAATATACCTATGCAATACAAAATATCACTACTCCCTGCGTCCGATACGACGAAATTCGCGTCCAGATTCATTTGCAAGCTGAAAGAATCATTAAATCAAACAGTTGGCAAGCGGGAAAAATAATTATTAAAATGAGTTTGTTTTGAATAGAATCGACTCCAAAAATTGGAGAAAATCAATGTTAACCGAGAACTCATCAACACAGATTTCAAATTCAATCCCCACCAGAATAAGAATGGATCTATCGATCGAATGTTCTAACAAAAAAGATCAACCAAAAGAAAGAGAAACAAAAATTAAGATTCGATCGATCTGATTATTACTCACCAGTCATTGGAATCGAATCAAGCAGGGAACGGTCTGTTCTAACTCTCGAGAGCGTTCAACTCTGGTAACTCCGAGCGATTGACTAAGAAGGATCAATAATTGCTCAAGGAGAGAAAGAATATCTCACTGTCGTGCGCTTAAGAAATTAAAGAAAACAACAGATCGAATTGGAACCACTTCGATCAAATCAAAATAAATTCAAAATAGGGCGAGAACTTACCGATCGATCTAAGTTGCCCTTGTCGTCGTAGAGAGAGTCTCCGCGGATGCAGCCGTCAAATCTGCCGAAGAATCGTCGTCGTGTGGCTCGTCGATGGAGTCAGTCGTCGTCGTCGTGCTTCACGAAGGAGGGAACCGAGCAGAGAGGAGATTTGAATTATTTTGAGAGGAGTGAATGGAATGAGAACTCTGTTCTCATTCACAATTTATAACTAGAAGTGCATATTTTTACTTAACCCCCCCCCCCCCCCCCGCTCAATCATTTACAAAATGGCCCTATTAAGTAAAGGAAATAATTCATAAATCCCCCTCTCCTTTACATTATTTACAGGAGTTGAAGAAATCAGTTAGAAAATTTAAAGAAAATGAGTGGGGACCTCTAATTTAGTTATAACAAACTTGGTATTTCAAAATTTAAGAATTTAAAAATTTGGAGGGAAAAATATAATGAAATTTCAAACTATATAATCAACATTCCTATGACAAGCCCAAAGTGAATTGGGCCCATCATCAACCCCATTAATTATTTAACTAGAGAAAATAGAAGATGAAATCATTAATCTCTAATCAAAATTTAACCAGAAATTTATTTACATAAAATATGGCAACTTAATTTTTAGGAAAATAACTTTCTAAAAAATAATAATAATAATAATTATCATTCTCCAAAAATTTAAAATACTAGAAAATAGTATTATTTATAAATTTTGGAAAAGCGGAGTTACAAGCGGTACATATCAAGTTTTTCTGGAATGCACATACGTGCACTAACAGCATCGGTGTATATCCATACACAAATGCGGGATCAGAACATACGGCAAAGTTACTATAGAATGTTACCATGTGCGGTAAATACGTACGGAAAAGGGGGTCATGATCACGTACTCTACTAACAGTTTTCCCTTAACCCGTTGTTAAATATGTGAGAGTTATAAAAACTGTCCTAAGCATGGTAGAGACTGAAAGTAATACAACATGTGAAGTTTTAACTTGCTACCCCAAGGATCAGCATTTAACATGGTTGGAAATCAAAGTTTATTGTTATAGCAGTATGTAAAGTTTGTAGAAGTACTTTCCTTTAGCAAAGCAAAATAGTGATAGAAATGCTATAGAAGCCTGGTGACTCGTCACTGTAGAAATAACACATAAACTTAGTTTTTATACTAAGTTAAACACTAAGACACTAGTGGTGCAACATGACTTTCTGACTGGACACCTAGCCAAATGGTGACTTTAGCATAGAAGACCAATGTGGGGTGACACAATACCTAAACTAACTTTCTAGGATCTCTACATTAGTGCAGGATGAGGTTCAATACGACTATAACTCAAAACAACACAAAGTATTGCAAGTCGTAACTATTCAATAAATAAATCAAACTGTACACTTTGTTTCAATAATTTTTGAGATAGACAAAAAGCCTAATTTTATATAAAATAAAGAACCAAAATGATCCTGGTTAATTATAGAAATTTATATTAATTTTTCTGGAATTTATAAACCCTCATAGATATTTATTAAAAATCAACAAACATATGTATCCTGAAAATGAGTTCTGTTTTCCTATTTTTATAAAATACAAAAATTACTTAATAAATGCTGGAAAAATTATAGAAAATTATCTAAATTAACATAATTTTTAAATACAATTTTTCCCAAATTTTTACAGCATTTAAGATATATATAAATATTCAAAAACAGCAAGCAACAATTTCTGGAAAATAATTAATTAATTATTTACTATTTTGTCTATGTATTCGAAATTGAACCGAAGTCCAGATACAGAAACCAGAGCCATGAATCGAGTCCAATATGACTTGTACAGACTCTGAATGTATTAGACACAATTGGGCCCAAAAATCCATGCTAGGTTTGGACATCAATTGGCCATAATTTATAAAATAAAGAAATTTAAATATAAATAATATATTTCAAAGTGGTAAAATATACAAGTCACAAAATTATATAATAAAATAACTTGTAAAATTTTACATAATAATAATTAGCACTAAAATTTGTATTTGAAAATATAAACATAATTATACAACAAACACAATTATATATATATATATATATATATATATATATATATATATATATATATATATATATATATATATATTAAAAAAATATATATATATATATATATATATATAATAAAATATATATATATATATATATATATATATATATATATATATATATATAATAATATACATATATATATATAAAATACTAAATATAAATTATATATATATATATATATATATATATTTTTATATATATATATATATATATGTATATATATATATATATATATATATATATATATATATATATATACATAAATAAATACAGTATATATATATATAACAGTATATATATTAATATATATATACAAATACATATACATATATATACATATATATATAAATACATATATACATATATATAATAATAAAACTAAAACAAAGCAAATCAAAATAAAACAGGAAAGGGGGGCTCGAACTCGGCCAGGGCGGGGGGGGGGTGGGGTGTTTAGCGCGCTCGGGCTGGCCAGGGGGTCAGCCCGAGTCATTTGTTAGGGAAAGGGTTTGGATTTTATTTATTATGGTTTAAGGTTAACGTGTTGTAAACCCGATAGCACAAAACTAAACCCTATAACCCTATAACCTGTTCTTCGTGTCCTGACAGTTAAGGACACGAAGATACACGAGTCTCGTGTCTGGGTCATTCATGATACGCATGACACGAGTTTGTCGTTTCCAAACTTACCACTAGAGTCGTCGTGTCCAGGCGAATTACATATTTTAAAACGAGACACAGAACGACACGAAAGACAGCTGACACATACGTGTCCGGCAAGCTGGGGGTTGTGGAGGGTGCTGGACGGCGGAGGAAGCATCGTAGTGGCCGAAAAAGGGCGGCACTGGGTTCGTCTCGGCGAGGCGAACTTGGTAGTGCTGGTCGATGGTGGTGGAGGAGGTTGTGACGATGGTGGTGGCGTGGTGGAGTCCTAGGGTTCCGGTGGGGTCTCGTCGGGGAAGAAAGGGGTCATGGCTTGCTGTGGGGGGGTCGTGGTGGTGTGCTAGGGTTAGGGTTTGGTCTGAGGGGTATTTATAGGGAGGAGGAGGTCGATTTTAGTGGGCTAGGTCGGCCAGGAAAAGGCGGGGAAAGGTCATGGTCGTAGTCTTCGGTCGTCGGGGACAGATGGTCGGGAGAACGTGGGGAGGAGAGAGAAAGTCGCGTAGGGGGGGGGGGGGGGGTAGGGTAGGTTTGCAGCAAGGCCCCCAAAGTTTGGGGGCTTTGCAAAATAACCCTAACGCTATCGGTTTGCAAATATAATTTGTAAACTGAAATTACAATAATTCAGTAAATTACAAATTAGTTTTAAATCAATTTAATAATTTACAGAACTTAATTAAAATATTTCAAATAATTGCAAAACTCAATTAAAACATTTTGTAAAATTGTAAACTTATATTTTTAGTAATTAAAACTCATTTAAAATTATTTAAAAATTCTAGAAAAATTCTCAATAATTATACTAAATCATTTTAAAGCTAAATAGGTCATTAACATCTAATTAACACTAATTAAACCAAGTTTGAAAAACAGGGGCTGACAACATTGGTAAGGCTTCCTATCCTGTGATTAAAGATGTCTGTCTAGTTACCGAGTTAAAACATAATCTGCTCAGCATAAGCCATTTAGCTGATCACGGTTATGGCATTAACTTCATTAAAGACAAATGTACTATAGTTGATAGCTCAACTGGTAGTACTATCTTTGAAGGTATCAGGGAAGACAACATATATGTTTTCTATTTGTTAGAAGATGCTAACAAAGCAGGTACATGCTTGATGGCCAAGAGCATTGAGAGTCAACTATGGCATATGAGACTCGGTTATGCAAATATGGACAAAATTTTAAAACTATCCACAAAGAAGTTGGTACGTGGCTTACCGGACATTTCTTTCAAGAAGGATACGATATATAGCAAATGTGAAAAGAACAAAGCTACTCGATCCGTCTTTAAATCCAAGAACACTGTAAGTACCACTAGACCTCTACAATTGTTGCATATGGATTTATTTGGACCTAGTAGAATTGCTAGTCTAGGTGGTAAGTTATATGTATTTGTCATTGTAGATGATTTCTCTAGATATACATGTTATATTTTCTTGCACGCAAGAACGAAGCTTTGTCATAATTCGTTACCTTTTGCAAGAAAGTACAGAATGAAAAAGATTTCATGATTACCCGCATTCGTAGTGATCATAGAGACAAATTTGAGAATGCAGAGTTCAAGCAATTCTGTGACACACACGATTATTTGCATAAGTTTTCCTGCCCTAGGACTCCACAACAAAATAGAGTTGTGGAATGTAAGAACATGACTCTATCTGAAATAGCTAGAGTAATGTTGAACCAGTTTAGTCTACCTAGATACTTTTGGGCTGAAGCTGTCAATACAGCGTGCTATATTCTCAATAGGGTTCTAATTCGACCTATATCAAAAAAGACTCCCTATGAGTTATGGTTTGATAGAACACCCACTGTTTCATATTTCAAGATATTTGGTTGTAAATGCTTTATTCTCAATACTAAAGACAACCTGAGTAAATTTGATGAAAAGGCCAATGAAGGTATCTTTTTTGGCTATGCGATAAAGAGCAAAGGGTACAGAGTCTTCAATAAGAGAACCATGATCCTCGAAGAATCAAGTAATGTCAAGTTTGATAAACTAAATCAACATTTAGACGATGACGATAATGAAGACGTGAGTACACCAAGTATAGCTACTGCAAAACCTTCCCATAAAGATGCAGAACCTTCACACCAAGCACCAGCTAAGTCTTCAAGCAAAGAAGCCGGAACCAACAATCCTGAGGATATGCCAAAAGAGATGAGATTCTTGGTAGATCATCCAAAGGACTTGGTAATTGGTGAGATTACCAAGGGTGTAAGTACTCGTTCCTCTAATAAAGATATAGCTTCATGTGTTGCTTTTATCTCACAGCTTGAACCCAAAACATTGAAGAAGCATGTAGTAATAATTTTTGGTTAGATGCTTTGCAAGAGGAATTAAACAAATTCGAACATAATCAAGTTTGGAAACTTGTTCCCCAGCCCATTGATCATCCGGTCATTGGCACCCGTTGGGTATTTCGAAACAAACTGAACAAAAATGGTTTAGTAACTCAAAATAAGGCTCGACTCGTAGCTCAAGGATACAATCAAGAAGAAGGTATCGACTACGATGAGACTTATGCCCCAGTTGCGAGATTAGAATCCATTCACATGTTATGTGCATTTGTATGTTTTTATAATTGCAAGTTATTTCAAATGGATGTTAAAAGCGCATCTTTGAATGGTTTTATAAAAGAAGAAGTTTATGTTGCTCAACTTCCAGGTTTTACTGATTTTAAAAATCGTAATTATGTTTTCATGTTGAAGAAAGCCTTATACGGTTTGAAACATGCCCCTCATGCTTGGTACAATCGTCCAAGTTCTTTTTTACTTAACAACAATTTTTCAAAAGGAAAGGTTGACACTACACTGTTTATAAAATCTTTGAATAATAATCTTCTTTTGATTTAAATCTATGTAGATGATATTATTTTTGGATCCACTGATGAATCTCTTTGTCAAGAATTTTTAAAGTGTATGCAGAATGAGTTTGAGATGAGCATGCTGGGAGAGCTGAAGTTCTTTCTCGGACTGCAAATCAAACAAACCAACAATGGGACGTTCATAAATCATGCAAAGTACACAAATGTTTTATTAAAGAAGTTCGACCTAGAAGTAGTCAAACCACTTAGCACTCCAATGGCGACTTCAACCAAGCTTGATATTGATGAACAAGGCAAACCCGTCGACATACGTAAGTATCGAGGTATGATCGATAGCTTACTGTACTTAACTGATAGTCGACCAAACATTATGTTTAGTGTTTGCTTGTGTGCACGTTTTCAAGCCAATTCTAAGGAATCACATCAGTGCGCAGTTGTATCTTCCGATACCTTAAAGGCACTTCTTCTGTCGGCTTATGGTATCCTAAAACCACGTCATTTGACCTAACCGGTTATTCTGATGCTGATTTTGTCGGATACAAAGTAGATAGAAAAAGTACCAGCGGCACATATCATTTCCTAGGAAAAGTCCTAGTCTCTTGGTTTAGCAAGAAGCAAAATTCTGTCGTATTATCAATAACTGAGGCTGAGTATATCGCCACAGGACATTCTTGTGCACAAATTTTATGGATGAAGCAAACTTTATAAGATTTTGGATTACATTTCACACACATACCCATTTTCTGTGATAACACTAGTTTTATTAATTTGACTAAGAATCCAGTATGTCACTCTCGTACTAAGCATATCATGATTCGACATCATTTTCTTAGAGATCATCAATAAAATGGAGATATAGACCTTGTATATATAAACACACAGAATCAATTAGCTGATATTTTCACAAAACCTCTAGCGGAATATCGTTTCAATCATTTACGTCGAGAATAAAAATTTTTAGATGTCAATAATATTAATTAATTTTGTTTTATCAATTAGTTTATGCAATACTCAATAACTATTTTCGAGACAAGCCTACAAAGAGTCTGTCTGTCACCATGACTACGGTCGAAGCGAAGCTAAACATAATTGTTCTCCGGTGAACTCCCATTAGCTGGGACAGTACTCCTACAGCTAATCTGAAACAGATATTGAGTAAAGAAAATTAATTTATAAAATAACATTAATTATATTATTTGAAGTTTAAAATTACTAAATTTTGAATTAAATATTTGAAATGAGATGATGAAAAGGATATGGCCCATAATTTTTTTTAAAAAACCCAGGAGAACCCTAGGTGAATTCGGCCCGAGTTCGGTCCGAATTTGGCCAGAGTTCTGTTGGTGCTGTAAGTTTTTAAGTCAGAACCCGAGACCTTCTCCTCTTCATATCTTCCAAACTATTTCATCACAGCAACAGCAGCAGCCGAAGACCCCCAAACCATAGCTTTTCTTCACTCCTTTTCTTCCAATCTACGTGGAGAGATCCATCCAAAATTTAGATTCGTGCAGAGAATCGCGTCCTCTACAACATACTTGATTCTCGAAAGGTATAACTCCTTCTCTCCTCTACTTTCAAATTCTTAAGGTAACCTAGTTTTGGGAAAGAATGCCTAAGGAATTCAATCCTTTCAAGAGGAAGAAGACCAATGCCAGTGAAGAGGCAACATCTTCTGATCCGAACATGGATTCACTCTTTTCTCCGGTCCAATCGGGTGACGGCGTGTCGGATGAGTTTTACTTCAAAACTCATGACCAAGCTTTGCTTTGGTATGCCGACTTTGCTATGCGTACAACATGCACATGCGCTCCGATTAAATGGACTATATTTCTAGATCACCATCCTTTCTTTGAGGCATTAGGGTTACACCGTCTCGTTACCCAACAATTCCCCATAGCTACTAATGCCCTTAGACTATTCTATTGTAACTTCGTGTTAGACACTTTTACCGTAAAAACTCTTGTTGGCGGGATCGATATTGAGTTCGATGATGTACTGCTAGCGAAAATTCTTGTATTCTAAATGAAGGTGTCCTGCTCAATGACATCACCGACTTCGACTTTTCCGAGGGCACGACTCTTGTTAGTTTCAAGAATGAGCTTTGTACGCCAGCACGTGCTCGTCCTGGAAAGTTCAAGGCCAATAACTTGAACTTGTTTAACTATGAGTTACATCACATCATCTGTTCCACTATTCTTCCGAAATCCACTTCAAAAGATGATGTCACTATACTAGAGCTTTCTGTCCTCTATCACATTCTTATGGGGGTTCCTTTTTCTGCCCCTAAGACTATCATCCAGATTATGGAAAGATGTCACGGAAGAGAATGCAATCTTTCTTATGCGATGCTTATCCCTCGCATCTTTCAGCGTTTTGATATCGACTTATCCACTTGCGCTATGGACCCTGAGCCCAAGTTTCTCAAGCTTTCTCGTTGTAGCATTGCCACTGCTCCTCCACCTCCTGCACCTGCTTCTACTGCACCGGTTCCTCCTCAGACCTACCCTATGACTTTTCAGGGTATTCATCAGCACCTTTCGGATATGCAGACTTTCATTGTTGACACTTCCAGGGAACGTGAGTTCCGTGACGTGACTCATTTCCAGGCTATTGCCAACTCATTTGTTTATCTTCGATTTGCTCAGACGGGTCATTTTGCTAGCTTTCTTCCTAGAGACCCTACTGTATCTGGTTACCGCATTGAGGATGAGGCGGTCCTCTCTCTGTTCCAGCAAGGAAATGCTTATGATTGTTACCGTGGCTCGGATGCTACTCTATATACCACTGGAGCTGGTATATCTGGCGCTAGTCCATCCGGCCATGGTGGACATGCTGGCACTACAGATGATGATGACGACGATGAGGATGATATGTGATTTGTCGTACTATTGAGACTGATGTTATTGTCTTTGTTTACTTGCAAATGCTCCGACATTCCAAGGTAGTATCAGTACTCTTATTTAGTTGTGATTTCTTTTGTTATTATTTTGTCTGATGAACATGTTATATGCTTTCCTTAGCATATTTTCATTCAGTATAGCATTATTCAGTATTTCTCATTGTATTATCTTTTATTATGCTTCAATTTATACTGTATGTGATATATTTTTTGTTTATCAATTTTCTTGACTGTCTTGACGTTTATACCATGCCTGTGATAATTATATATATATATCTATATTTTTGTGTTTCTTTACTGATTGTTACTTATGCATATATTGCAGGAGAGCTTTCTCTTTTGTAATTATTTTGCTAAGTGACAAATGGGGAGAAATAAGATCTAACATCTTCGATCTGTAAGAATACATGATATGAACAATCTACAGGAACATTTTTTGGTACATTATATCGGTATAATTTGTTATGATAAAGACCAAAGATGTTATATCGGTCAAGGTTTGTAAATTATCAAAATGGGGAAGATTGTTGGCCCATTGGTCATGGTCAAACCTGATTTTAATAATTGATCGAACGTTGTCTCGATATACGGAACAACTCAGATGTTTATTCAAGATGTTTTGGACACTGACCAAGATTGTATATCGACTCGTTCAAGACTAAAGCTATGTTTGCCACTCAAGACTGCACTCGAGACTGTATTTCTTTATGTAATATAATTTTTATTTTTATTGAGTCTAGGAATACATTGTACACCAAGTCGAACTGGCAAATAAGCTATCCAAAATCATTTTCAAAAATTGACCTATGTTTTGAAAAATATCTCTTATTTACAAAAGCTTCTGAAGGATTTTAAAAAGCCCCAAAAAAATATTTTCTTAAAATATTCCTGATCAAACCCTGACAGAACTTGGCCAGAGTTCGGCCAGAGTGAACGTTATATGAACGTTGGATTTTTGAACTTGGTCACCCTTTAGCTGCGGATTGTTACATAGAGTTCTGTCCGAATTATGTCCGAATTCTGCCAGAGTTCTACCTTTGGAAAACTATAAATAGAGAGGATTTCTTATCATTTAAAATCACTCATTCACTTTTATCTCTTCACTTCTAAAGCGTACGTTTCTGTAACGCCCCAGTACCAAAATACGTAGGACTAGGAACGTAGACATGCCAGCTGTATTCATACGAAGTACATAGGCCTCGTATGGATATATAAGCTGTAAAATACAGTAGAACCATAACTAATCTCATCCACACAAAATAAATGAATAAAAGATATCATATAATCTATGAATTGTCTTGATATAATATGTTGGGCGGAGACAAATCCACTACCAACAAGCAAAGGAAAAATACATGAGAAAAGAAATAATTTTTGGCGAGCAAAGCAAAGACGATCCAAGCGCAATCATCCTCGAAGAAATAGAGATGGTCACGGTTAGAACACCTGCGAAAGACAAGAGCACACACCTGGCGAGATAACTAGGTCCTCAGAGGGACGTAACAAGACACATAATATCATGCCATATAAACTGAATAAATATTGCTCAAATAAATAAGTCCATTCAATTATAACATGGTCCAATACACACCTATTGAATGAGCGTACCATCCCCCCAACCAAAGAAGGACAGGAGATGGTAAACTAATTCACGACGACGTATCTTTCCATGCTAAGAATCCAATATGGTATCCGAACCCTAACAAGGTTCAATACCTTCTCATCGGAGTAGTAAGTCACACCTACAACCAAACAAGAACACGATGTGACGAACTAATCTGCGACAAGTTATTGTTCCAAGGCACGGTCAGATACAAGTACCCAAATCGAAAGTACTCATACCTAACGGATAAAGGTGCCTAACCGTTCTAAGTGAAATGTAGTTAAGAACAATCCTTCCTACATATGGGCCCTGTCTAAATAGGATCGGTATAGTCCCCTTGGGCACTAGAGGCCCCATCAGTAAGAGCATAACGTTCCGCAGAACGTTAGTGGCCGTCAGTAATCATGGATAATCTGACACGCATCTCCGGCGGAGCTCACGGGTTACAAAAGGGAAAGTGCATCGAAGCCCATACGCTAAGGAATTGTCCTCCCCGTCCAATGCCTACTATGTTGTATCCACAACAAAAAACCTCTATAACCGCTAAGTCAAACTAAGCATGCAACCTCTATTAGCGGTTATTCCTATCGTACGGCTTATACGTACTGGTGGCCAGCCAGTCATAAATGTCCGTGTTCTACATGTGACACACAACTTCGTATTACAACGTGTCAAGGCCAATGAATACAACACATAAGGTGGTCCCTTAAATCTAGGTTTAATGTGTAAGAAAAATAATACATAGCAAGAATATAAATGAACAGTAAGTTCTAACAGGTTATGGCATGTATCACAGTTTATTTTACATAAAGAAAATAATGAACAATGCATGAAATATGAGCTAAAATAAATCAATAGCAAATGGCAAGGTGTCTTGCCTGGTAGGACGCCTGGTGGTGCTGCAATGATCAATGTGGCACGAACTGCGACTTTGGTGTATCAACTATACAAGGTGACCTTTGATGGTGGCACGGACAGTTCCATTGGGTCCAGAAGGGTCAAATTAGTTGGGTTGGACATAAGGCAGTATGGAATTGGTGACAGAAAAGGAATAAAGGGGATTGGTTATGGAAAGGAGGAAATTAAAGAAAATAGGTAATAATATATATATACGATTTCCAGAAAATACTTATAATTCTTTGAAAACCATACTTACTAGTAAAAGTAAAAATAAATTTTTGTTAAATACTTGAAAATATATTTTATTAGTCGAAATATGTTTTTAGATAAATGCTAGGAAAAAATAAAATAAAATAAAAACCATTTTTAGGCTAACTCTAAAATAAACCCATATTTTTATATAATTAGAAATAATATGTTTGTGGTTTCTATTCCCCAAATTTAGAAAAATAACCCAAGTAAATACTCTAATTTGTTACTAGCAAATTTTTAGAGATTATTAATAATTTACCCCAAAATAAGTTTACAAATTAAGATGACCATATTAATGATAGTATTAATAAACTAATAATAATAATAATAAACTAATAATAATAATAATAATAATAAACTAATAATAATAATAATAATAATAATAATAATGTGAATCTATCCAGTAAAAACAACAACAACAAAAAAAACATAAAAAACCCAAACTAATAGTAGCTTGCCAGCTTTTAGTAAAGTAAAGAGAAATATTACTGACAAAGAAGGAGAGGAAGAGAGGACAGAGAGGAAAGGAGGGGTGCTTCGATCGGTCGGCGGGGGTGAGTGAAGCCGGTGGTTGGATGAGAGGAGAGGGCGGCGGAGGCTGGTGGGCGACGTCGACGGAGGAGCGGTCGCGGGTCGGAGGGGCGACGCTCGACGGGAGAGGAGGAGAAGAAGGGGATTCGGCTGGGCACGGTGGCGAATCGACGCGGCGAGGCGGAGAACGACGGAGGAGGGTGAGGCCCGATCTCGACTGACGCGGAGCTTAACGAGAGTCGAGCGGTGGTTGCGGGAGGTTTGAGGGTCAGCGGTCAGGTCGGTCCGACGGTCGCGCGCGAGGCGGCGGTGGAGGGTTGCTCGGGGGAAGAGGGTTTCGAGGGCGCGGCGGAGGGTTCTTGGATGGACGCGACGGCGACAAGGGTCGACGACGGACGGAAGGTTGCACGCACGTGAAGAAGACGCGGCGACGGCTAGGGTCGGCGGACGGGCGCGACCCCGACGAAGGTAAGGTAGTGGCAGTGGTGGTTTCTCTTTTCTTTTTCTTTTTCTTTTTGGCTGTGGGTTTTGGATCTACCGGCCACGACGGGGGTGGCCGGTTGTGGTGGCTGGGTTCGAGGCGAAGGTCTTGGCTGTCACTAGCGAACATGGAAGGGGACGAGACTGTGCGAATGGCGGTGGCCGAGGAGTTGGACAAGGTGAAGGAGGAGGCTGGGGTGTGGGCAGAAGTCGGGGAGACGATAGTGGTCGTCGTGTGGAAGAGGCAATGGAGATGGCTTGCTTTGGGTGATGGTGAGGGTGAAGGTGGCGATGAAGATAGTGGCGACGGTGGCAAGGGGGTGTAGTCAGAAGTGGAGGGACGGGGTGGCGGGGCGTGTCCTGCTGTGGCAGATTTTTTCTAGCGAGACGGTGGCTAGGGTTAGGTTAGGACCAGGGTTTTTTGATTGTATCGTGTCCTAATGGTAGTACACAAAGGGGATGTTGTGGGGATTTGGGAACTAGGGTTAGGGTAGGCATGTCCTGCGAGACATATGATCGGGTGGACGTGTCCGGGGTTGTCGGACATAAGAGAGAAAAATGTATTTGTAGTAGAATAATAGAAAGGAAGAGAAGTACACATATACGATGCATAATGGCTGTGGTTGATGAATTGTGGCTAGATGGAATTTATGGAGGAGTACCTGCCTATTTATAGGATGTGGAAATTCCCAATTGGATAGGATTAGGAAAAGATTTAAATCCCCTTTTAGATAATTGCTACTAATCAATTTAAATCAATCAAACCCAAATTCAAATCAAAATCTAATTTTAAATCTAATTAAATTACATCCTTTAGTTTAAAATCAAATAAGATAATTCAAATTCCAAATATGGATATTAATTTAATCTTTTTAAATAAATCCAAAAATTAAATCAAAATTTAAATGGCCACAATAACTTTCAAATATATTTTCCAAAATTCCAATAATAGTAATTTTGAAATTAATAAATATTTTTAAATATCTTTTTGAATAATAAAATATTGATATTAATAAATCTCGAAAATTATATTTTTATTTAAAATAAACTAGTAAAATATTTAGGAAATATATACGTATGCACAAGAATATTATCAATAATTGTTATAAACGAAAGGCTTTGTATAAATAAAATAATGAGCTTGGAATTTTGGTACGATAGCTAAAATAATTATTATATAAATTATTTTGAAACTATAAAATTAGAAAAATATTTTCTAAAATATGTACGCTCGCACATATTCGTATTCGTCGAGCAATTTTAAAAAATAAAATTTCGTACGCGACGTACAATACGACTACGCGACGTACAATACAAAATTTTAAATCAGTACCAAATTTAATAATAAAAAAATAGTAGAAATTTAGGGGTTTTACAGTTTCTTCCAAAGAGTTTTCTAAAAAGCTTTCATTTTTAAATTCCAAGCCAGTTACAATTCTCTAGTAAATTTGTCGGTACGGTGCGGTCTAGAAGATTTCAGAAAAATTGTAATCAGAGGCTTGATTGAAGAAAGACTCTTCAAAACTGAAGTTGCTCGAGTTCTTCATATCAAAGCTTTGTAGAAGTTGCAAGGACTTCGTAAGAAAACTTGCAGGATTTTTCCAATAGTGGATTCAACTGGAAGCTAGAGTTCTTCCGACTAGACTAGTCCTCACAAGAGGAAAACAAGTACAAATCGCTGTATTTGTGTTTGCCTTCTGATCTCTCTTCTTTACAGTTATTACTTTGTGATTATTGATATCATTTTTGTGATCTAACTGCTAACAAATTTTTAATCAGCAATATTTCGCTGCCTACTCTATTCCCCCCTCTAGAGTATTCTGCTTTACGACTTCGTTCCTACAGTCCAATGCTCCTAGCACATTTATGAGGGTTATGAGCCAAATTTTGTGCCCATTCTTAGGACTCTTTGTGTTCGTCTACTTTGATGACATTCTCGTGTTAGGCGAACCCAAGAGGAACATCTCTTTCATTTGACACAAGTTTTAGATGTGCACCGAAAGGAGAAGTCATTTGTCAATTTAAAAAAAAGTTCCTTTATGACCTCCTCTGTCCAATTTTTAGGGTTCATCGTGTCGAGTAAAGTTGTCTCAGTAGTCCCTGACAAGGTTAAGGCCATTAGGGATTGGCCTGCTCCTACGACTATATTTTAGGCTAGGAGTTTTCATGGACTAGCTACATTTTATAGGAGATTTGTCAAGGGATTTAGTACCATTATGGCTCATATTACTAATTGCCTTAAGAAAGAAGAGTTTGTATGGACTAAAGCTACTAAGGAAGCATTCATAGAAATCAAAGAGAAGTTGACCTCTGCCCCGGTCCTTTGTCTCTCTGATTTCTCGAAAGTCTTCGAAGTTGCTTGTGATGCTTCGGGCGTAGGAATAGGTGGCGTGTTGAGCCAAGAGGGCCATCCAATCGCTTATTTTAGTAAAAAGTTGAATGAGGCTAAACAATGCTACTCAAACTATGACCGAGAGTTTTATGCTGTCGTACAGAGTTTACGATATTGGCGTCACTACCTGCTCCCAAAAGACTTTGTTTTATTTTCAGACCATCAGGCCCTACGCTATTTGAGCTATCAAAAGAAGCTTAGGCCTCGATATGCTAAGTCGGTAGAATTCATTCAAGAGTACACCTTTGCCCTTAAGCACTGTGTGGGTGGTGAGAACAAACCCACTGATGCATTGAGTAGGAAATTTTATACATTGCGGTCAATGAGTAATCAAGTCATTGGATTTGACCGTATCATTGATGAGTATCCTACTTGTCGAGATTTTATTAAAATCTATGCTAAATTGTGTAGAGATCTCTCTACTTCCCTTGATGGTTTTACTATAATTGATGGTTTCTTGTTTAGGGGCAACCGGCTATGCATTCCCTTTACTTCCCTCAGAGACTTCTTAACTTGGAAAATGCATGCTGGTGGCACTGCAGGACATTTCAGACAAAATAAGATCGTCCTTTTGGTTGAGGATAGGTTTTATTGGCCGAGTCTTAAGCGCGATGTCGCTAGAGTAGTTGCACACTGTCGTACTTCTCAGATGGCGAATGGTAGGAAGAACAACGCGGGCTTGTACACTCTTTTACCTATTCCTTTCACTCCATGGCAGGACATTAGCATGGACTGTATTAGGTTTGCCATATACCTTACAGAAGCATGACTGTATTTTTGTTGTAGTGGACCGTTTTTCTAAGATGGCACATTTTATTCCCTGTAGCAAAACGAGTAATGCGTCACATATATCGAGCCTATACTTTAAGGATGTTTGGAGGTTACATGGGTTGCCTAAGACTATCGTATCTAATAGGGATGTTAGATTCATGAGCTATTTCTGGAAGACACTTTAGAAAAAAAACTCAACACGATGCTTCAGTTCTCAAATGCTTATCACCCGCAGACGGATGGTCAGACTGAAGTGTTCAATAGGAGTCCAGGCAATTTGTTGAGGTGTTTAGTTGGTAACCACCTAGCTACTTGGGACCTTATATTACCCATGACGGAGTTTCCACATAATAGTTCGGTCAATAGGTCTACTGGATTGAGTCCATTTGAGGCTGTTAATGGAGTCAAACCTAGAAAACCTATAGATCTTCCACCTAGACCTCTAGGATCCCAGTCTAACACGTCTGCCGAGACTTTTCCGCAACATATCTATGATCTATATTTTGAGATTCGTAGAAGATTAGCTGTGAGAAATAATTTGTATAAATTGGCAGCTGATGGTCATAGGAGATTGCAGGAATTTGCTATTGGTGATGAAGTACTTGTGCGAGTGAGACCGGAGAGGTTCCCTCGTAGAACTGTAAAAAAGTTGCATGCCAAATGGACAGGTCCTTATCGAGTTCTGTGGAGGATCAGTTCGAACGCATATGAGTTAGACATTCCACAAGATATGGGAATCAGCCCCGTGTTTAATGTGGAGGACCTAGCAATGTTTCATGAGCCTATGGCATATTCTTTCTATGATTGTGCAGGTTCTCCAGGTTTACCATCGACAGATGGGCATCCTGAAACCATGTCTGTACCAGTAACACCGCCTCCACCACCGTCACCACATTGGAGGCACACGAGACTTGAGATTGACGATGTTATTGATGACGAGATAGTTTTCGCTACAGACGGAGGCTACCAGCGGTTCTTAGTATATTGGCACGGACGACCGGAGTCTGATTGCTCGTGGTTGACTATAGATGACCTCTAGAAGCTAGACCCAGATGTATTGACAAAGTATCTTCAATGTCATTCACCAGGTGGTGAATCTTCTAAGTCGGGAAGAGTTTATTGGGTCCAGATTCGACTGAGACGAAGAACGAGACAGAGACGAGCCCAAGTCTTGTACTTGACAGCTTGAAATCTACAAAAAGATACTTTTATTGAGAAGTTTGGATTTAATTTATCTTTATTGTTATTTGTTTATTTTGGGAGGTTAGTTTGGATGATGTTGTAGTTGGAAAGTTTAGATTCTTTTATTTGTTGGGAGGTTAGTTTAGATAGGAAGTTTATCTTCCTTAGAGTTATTTTGTGTTATCTTTTAGTTGAGTGCATGGCTATAAATAGGGCCAAAAACTTGTAGGACAAACACAGAATGAATGAGAATAAAATCCACTTTTAAACTTTGGTGAGAAGCCTAAGAGTAAGTGAGTTTTCTTCTATTCTAAATACATTCTTGCTGACGTCTTCGCCGAAGGATCCGCTGTCCTGTTTGGAGGAACATTCAAAGACTCTCCTAAGACGACGACTATGACGTCCACGATTCAACTTCTACGAACCCAAGTCAAATTCGGATCGAGTATGTTGTTCGCAAGTGGCACGTACGGTCTTTTTCCTTGACACGGAGTTGCGTACCATATTCAAAGAGGTCCAAGTACGTGCTGAAGACCTATCCCTCGTAGAACGAAGTTCACGCCTATCTCGAAGGCTTGCGACTTAATCATACTCTTTCGGGTAAGTCGTGCAATTTACTTTCAAAACTAATAATAATAACTTGGTCTCCTTTCACCATTTTCTGTTTAATCAATTACAAAGAAATTGTTCATAGTTAAATCTACTACGAATCCTAATTTTGGATTTGGATTAGTTGAACTTAAGTCCCCATCCCACATCACTAATATAATAGAAAGTGTAACGACTCCTTCAAGCTTCTTTCACCGATCCGAAGTGGATTACCATAATTACTCAATACATGAGAAAATACGATAAAGTGACAAACTTACTGGAGAACGAGAATGTAGTAATAATCCGCTTGTCAATCTGAAGACAAGAATCTCTCCGAAATGATCTCCCATGAATCAACATTGTGTATCCTACTCTCCTTCTCTCACTTAAAGATGGAATACCCTTGAGAAATCTTTCTTCGTTATTATTGCAACTAGGAATTAAGTTAGGAATAGCCTATTTAAGTCACTCTAATCTCGCAACAATCATGAAAATCCAACCTGATCCAAATAAAAAATGAAATTCATAGCATAGGCCCGACGACATATCGTCGTATACTATAGAAACATTTTTTCACCGTCAAAAACTTGGTGGACATTTTTTACACTTTTTAAGGATACCTATTGTATGCTGCCAACTCAGATACAATTCTGACATGCCTCAAAACCATCTCAAGTGAACTTTCCATCATCATTGATACATAGATAACGCTCGTCGCCTCTAGGTGTTCTTCACATAGGAAGGAAACCCCACCTAATTCCAACAATCTTCTCTATCAGGGATTCGAGGTCGTTACCTAAGTATCGGTAGGCGAAAGCGGAGATTACTTGTAAGGGATTGATTTTCTTGTATAATCTCTACTATCCTATCTTTGTTCTTTTAAGAGATATAAGGGACTTGACTCTTGAGATAAAGAAGTTAAACAATTATTTTATTTACGGTCTTTGCGAATAATAGATTGAAACATTTTTAGAAGCTTAAATCGTAGTTTTTCTCTTGTTCTATGGTCTACACTTCTGCCACAATCCCAAGAGAAATGACCTTTTTGCTAGTAAAAGAAGGAAAAGAGAGGGAAACAATCCCTCCAAACATTTTAGCAGTACATATATATAAAGGGAATTTCTATTACGTAGGAGACCTTTATAATATCCAAGGATTTTCAAGGTGGGTTATCAAAACTACCCTCAATTTATTACACTTTTTAAAAATAAAACTTATAGATTCTCTTATAAATTAAGGATAATTTTGATAATCCACTTCCAAAATTATTGGACATTGTAAAAGCTTTCATGGCAATTATAGTTTTCTATTTTTTTAGAACTTTATTGACAAAAGATGTATTTTGTTGGAGTTCTTTCTTACGCTCTTGGACTTTTCCTCATCGAGCGCTAGAAAGATATTCCTATATTAGAAACAATTTCTTGTTGGTATCTCAATATATTACAATGCTTGGTGTTTAGATATGCACATGGGGTGGTGGCCCAAGTAGGAGCATATGGGATGTTTTCTAGTAGGATTAAGTTTAAACTCCTCAAGAAAGCATTTATTGTTTTTGCCACACTCTTGGGAAAATTTCATTTGGAGCTAAGCCCCAAAGGGACTTAGAGACTCGGAGTCGAGCTCGGGTGCTAGGGTGCATAGTGGAGCTTTGTTGGGGCACTTTGTTGGAGCACTATGCACTTAGCATCGTCGCATAGCTCGGGCCATGCATGGCAATGTGTGAGGTGCATGCTCAGGCACATACACGGACCATGCAAGGCAATACGCGGCTATGTGCGTTTACGCACATGTGCTACCACACTGTTACGCGCATGCATGCCTGATCTCCTACGCTTCTAGCTTATACACATAGGAGCAGCTGCGGCTGCATTGCAATATGCATATGCGTAGATAGCACAGTTGGTGCATAATTCCACTGATTGTGGGATCTAAACGGTTTTGGAAAAATATAGTCAAATAATATTCAGATGCAATTTTTGTGGTATTTAAATTTAATTCGATCCTATCATTTCATAATTAGTTGGCGACCAGGATTAGGGCAACGGTTTCCTCCCTGCTTTATAAATACTCTTTAAGGACTTACTTCGAAATTGAGTGCAAAAGAGAGTGTAGGACCGTAGAGCACCTCTAGAGAGGAGGTGGATAGAGTGCAACCGAGAATAATTACTATTAAAAATTAAGCAGTAACCAACTATAATTATATATCAAGTAAAATTTCGTAAAGTAAAAGAGTTAAGAAGATCAAATGCAAATATTGAGATTTTATATTGGTATCCCTCTGAGAGGACTAGTTCAGTCTCAAGCCTCTTACTCGATGTTGAATCCAATATAAGTGAAATACAAGCTTTGATCCGAAGTGCTTGCAACTTCTTACAGGCTCGTGCTTTTGATCCGAAGCGCACGACTACTTCACAACCACAAGCTTTTGATGTGAATAGCTTGTCGACTTCAAACTTGGATGAAAACAAAATTGTTTCCAAGCCTTTTTACAACCCTAGCAACTTTTTGATCGAAACTACACTAGCACGTAGGTGGCTACATGAGTTGTAAAAGTTGATGACTGGAAGGTTTAGGCTCAAATGGAACGCTTGATGAGATAAAGAGAGAAGGAATAAGTTGATTAAGAAATGGAAAATCTTATCTCTATTTATAGGGTTTCTGGGATCGAACTCGGGCAGAGTTCGGCTCACCAACATTTAAAAATCTGAATAGTATTGGAAGCCTGCTTTCACGGAGGAATGAGACTTTAGGGTTGTTGGGTCAAGATGACCGAGTTCGGTCCTAGTTCGATTTCCTTGATTCCAACAGGGTACATGTTTGTTTCAAGCTTGTTTGGGCTGGTTGAGTTAGGTTTGTGGAATTAGGGTCTGAACAAGTTTTGGCTATTTTGAAAAAAGAAAGAAAGCTAGAGTGCCTTCTAAATGCCAGTTGTGATTCGATGTATAGAGTTTCCTAGACTCAATAAAAATCAAAATAAATAAGGAATATAAAATTTACTCTAGCAATCTTTGACGATAGTACATGATGTAGTTGTCATTGTTCAGTAAACAACATTCTTTAGTTTATTATTATAAATTATGTCTAGTTAGAGTTTAGTCGATGATCAAAATCAGTTTTGACCATGGCCTATGGGCCAACAATCTCCTCTATTTTAATAATTAACAAACGTTGACTGATACTTCAAATAAGATACAACAATTTTATCCTTGTTCAGTTAATGTACTACTTCTTGTTCAGTAAATTTACTACTTCTTCCTGGTTGTCATTTGATCAAAATGGAATGCTCTCCCGTAATTTATGTATCATAACACAAGACAACAAGTTGAGTGAGGTAGCATAGCAACAAGGCAATAAATTTGCATATAATGAAGATCACACAAAAGTATCTAATGAAAGTTTATGTAATGAAAATAATAAAGAGTTGTTCAGTACATAACTGATGTTCAGTACAGAAATACAAACTGAAACAACAATCTGAAATAATAAACTGATACTAAAAAAGTGCAACATCAACTAACGGTCAAAATAAAACTAAGCATAAAGTGTGACATCAGCAGCATCCATCAAACAAAATGTCGTAGCCCCAAGGTATATCATCATCAGCTACGCATCGTCACCAGTATCAGTAGACCAGTTCAGATCATAGTTGGCAACAGCTGGCTCAAAATAGTGTAGAACCCTAGAGGAGGGGTGAATAAGGTAATAAAAATTATCAACACAAATATTCAAAGTAAATAGCAATTTAAAAGAGAGACAAGAAATCAAACACTCGATGTAACATGGTATCCTCCCTTGGGGTCCTCCAGTCCTGGAACTCTCTCCGACTTTAATATACTATTGAATAAGTAGTACAACACAAGCTTCGATCCGAAGATTCATCAACTTCTTAAATACGAGTTTTTATCCGAAGGCTCGTCAACTTCAAACACACGAGTTGTAATCAGAAGCCTCGTCAACTTCTTACAAAGAAGGGTTTTGATCTTCAAGATAACTTGGAAGGTCGATGTTACAACTCTTGAGCAACTCCAACACTTTGGTAGATGGTAAATTTAAAGCTCAGCATAGTAATGGAGAAACTCTTTGGTAGTTGAGAAAATTTAAGCTCAAGTGGATGATGATTTATGAAGAAGGGGGAAGTCTATTATACAAATCTAAGAGCATAAAGCATTTCTTCAGCCAGTCGGAAGATCCATCGATTGTCCACAGATATCCGACGGATTATCCGGACACAACAGTAACAGATAGAAATATATCCGTTGGATGCATTTAATGTGTTTGTCAGGAGCTTGTTGGATTTTAAATTCGAATTGGCCAGCTGTGCCATTCAGATTATTTGACGGGTATCCATAGAAATTCAGTAGGTTATTCAAATAGACGACAAAATACATGTTTCAATTCAGATATTTCAACAGAATTCTGCAAAAATTTGAGGGATGATCTGGGGACCACGGAAAACATCCTCTTTCTATTCGGATTTTGGCAGTATTCTGCAAAGTTCGAGAGATTATCTGAATGGACCACAGACACTTGTTTTTTCAATTCTGATCTTCTGTCTATTTTTTGCGGAAGTCCGACGAATGTTTCGCTTCTTCAGAAATAATCTCTCTTGACATTTTTTGAAGTTTTAGCTTTTTTTTGACGTCCACTAAAGTGTTTGCAATATTTTCTATACACTTACAAAACTAAGAACTTGTAATGAGAATGCTTCTGATCTAGAATCTTGAGTAAGCGTGCTTCTAATACAACAGTAAGCTTTCTATGTTCTTTTGATCTTTAGCGACTTCTGTGGCTTTTTGTGGCTTCTTTCTTTTGAGTTCATGCATTTGTAGAGCAATATTACTAAAACAGTATGGAGGTTAATTATGGCAAAATCATCGATGTGCCAACAATCTCTCCCATTTTTATAATTAACAAATGAATGGGTTTAGGAGATAGCTCCCAGTAATATGACATATTCCCCTCAATACAATTTTTTCCCTTTGTCATTTATACAAAATGAAAGGAAGCATGATAGAAACAAACACAAAAATGTAGTAGATACAAAAGAGAATACATGCATTTTTATTAAAAAGATAGATGATAGCTTACAAGCATTGATAGACATTTTTAAATATAGAGAGATATAAGCTAACTGTTGGCCTATTGGTCATATTCATACCTGATTTTTATAATCAATGTAAACTTTAGTCAATACACAAATAATACGTAGTTACAGGTACAAACGCAGAATGTCTACTTTCACACTGCTACCATTCATCGTCTTCGTCAAACAAAGATTGCAGATGATGATCAAGACATTTTTCATACTTTATTCTGCATTTTACACTTTATTAAGTCGAGGAAAAATGTACGACCGATCGGATTAGCTATGCTACTAAAATCCACTTTCAAAATAGCGGCCTATCCACAAAATATCATATTCCACATTCCATACTAGCCAAAAGTCCCAATACTCAAAGAACCAAAAAGCCCATCTTCATGAAGAATTCAAACTGGTCAAGAAACTACCCAACCGTGTTTGATCACCTGAGTTTGGACCGAGTTTGGTTAGTTTGTTTATAAACTTTATTGGTCTTCCTGAAGTTCTACAACCAACGTTCAAATTATGAAATATATGCACCTGATTCATGCCAAGTTCGGTTCCCAAATATGCTATAAAGATATAAGAAATTCATATTCTAAATCATTCAATTAATTCTTCTCTTATCAATATATTCGGAGCATTCAAAGAGATTTACACTTTCATATCTAGCCTTTTACAATTCCTAGCCAAGTCAAGTGCTATTTTGGTTCAATATAGAGTTTGGTTCGAGTGGTAAAGAAGGCTTTTCGAAAATGTTCTAGTTTTAAAATTTTGCCTTGTTGATGTTGTGAGTCATTCGGATAAAAACTTGTGGTTGTAAGGAGATGCAAGTGCTTCAGATTCAAAGCTTGTGTCATAGTAGATTAACATCGAGCATGAGTACTCGAGACTGGATTAGTCCTCTCAGAGGGAGACCATTATACATCGACGTGTCATGAGTCTTTTTTATGCTCTTTAAATTATGCATTTAATTTCTATATTTTCTTATCATCTGCCTAACACTTATTACCTGTGATACTAAATATAATTTTAATTTGGTAATTTTTATTTTGCTGTATACATGCACTCTATTCACCCTCTCTAGAGGTGCTCGACGTTCTGACACTATCGTCCCTATTGGGATACATACAAAGATACTAAAAAGGACCAAGCTCCGAAGAGCTACTAGAACAACCAAAGCAAGTCCCCGAAGGACAGCAAAAGACTAAACAAAAGTCCTCAAAGGACTGCACAATACCAAAACATCTTTAGGACAGTGAGATCAAAACATATACTATCAGGAGTTGCAGGAGGATCGGCATCCACCGAAGGATTCTCATCCACGTAGGGAGGAGGAGTAAAAGAACCGTAAGAGTCAATGCCTCGGGGATACATAAAGCCATAGACCTTACTGTCCCTGAAGTGCGGCCCAGGATAGTCTGGATGAGGCACCGCAGGATTGACAAAATGATCCCTCTCCTCAAAACAACATTGAATATAATAGGCCCCATCCATGAACCTATGATGTATGAGGGTGCCGAGGCTCCGAAAAGCTGCCTGAATGCGCTCCAAGGTGGAGATAGAAAGAGAATCAAAATTTTGATCAATGTATCAATAAACCTCAGTAGAAAGGAGCGTATAAGCCGGAGGAGGGGAGGATGTGCCCACTGCAGGAGCTTGAGTAGAACGAAAGGCAGAATGGAGGGACCGGGTCTTGGATTTGGCAAGTAGGGTTGGTTTGGGTCCTTTGGGACAATTAGTTCGATCAACTCCATTTGTCTCAAAGATCATAGTATTGTAGATCCCAAATAAAAGAGGGCGATGTATGGATTCCGGAATCCAGATCACGGTGAATATGATAGTCCTGGCCAGAGAAAAGGGTTGTATGGGAATGAGATAGTACATAGTTACTAACTCTTCAGTAGTGAGGTTGTCCATATTTCCTAGTTTGGGGTGATAGTTTGGCACAAGGTACAATGAAGATCATGATAGAAGGGGTTTAAGTCTTTTTCTTCGGATTTGACAACCACCGAACGATCGTAAATGGAAAAGAGAAACTCTTCATATGAGAGATTCGAGGAGATTTTTATGGTATCAATGGAAGATGGAAGCGCACTATAGGAATCAGTTCAGATAGGCCAAGAATACTGGCCAAGAAGGAAGCGGTTACCGTGATTTTGATGCCTCTGACTTTTGTTTCGAACTCAGGACCATCGTGGCAGGGACCAGATTACAGTAGAACATCTAGATGGCGAGAGGTTAAACATCAACCTAGTATTCCAGAAGATCATCGATACCGTCAAACTCTAAGATTTTTTGATGGTTTGGAAATTTTAGGAATGAGATTGGCTAGCCCAAACAGATGGGAAGCTTGTTGAAGGTGGCAAACTAGTTATGGGAGTGTTGAGCCGATTAGATGATGGTAGGGTTGTAGTCGTGGGTGGCCGGAGAGCGTGCAAATAGGTTAGCGGAGGGAGGACCGGAGGAGGAAGAAGAGCCGTCATTGCGATTTCGCTTCCTGCGGCTAGACATGGTGAGAAGAGCATATGTACTGCAACGGAGAAGATGAAGTAGGGTGGTGTGAGACTCGTCTCACAGTATCGGTATTTATATACGGATACGTATTTTGTATTATATTTCGTATTTCCTCGATTTTCGGAATGCTTTAAATTTTTTTTCAAATTATAGATTTTCTTCTTGACCGGCATACCGACGTTGTACCGGAGTATACCGACGGCATACCGCCCAGGCAGATTTTCCATATTTTAGATATTTTCGATTTCAGATATTTTTGTGAATAGTGTTTTCGATATTTTCATGAATAGTGTTTTGGATATTTTGATGAATAGTGTATAGATATTTTTGTGAATAGTGTAGATGCATTTTATTATCCAATGGACAATTGGTTTTCTTTTAATGGCTAGGATTGCCTAGAATGTGACATGGATCATTCCAACGGTCATGATTAATTCACCCTCTCTATATATATCCCATGAGTTTCTCTCTCCTCTCTCTTTTCTTTCCTTCACCATTTCCCCTTCACTCTCTTCTCTCTTTCTCAAGCTTAGGAAGGCTTGGCCTTGAGGCCTAGAGTATGGTTTTGGAACCCCTCTTGGTGGTGGAGTAGAAGATTAGGCTCGGTTGCTAAAACCTAGGCAAGTACATCTTGCTCAAAAGTGACATGACCATGCTATAATTTTGTTTTCCATGGAAATTAAAGTTTTATTGTTCTATAACATGCTCCTCTAAATTGTTAACATCTTTAGTATATAGCACTTTTGGTTTTGATTGACAATATTGCGTAGATCTGAGTTTTTAGATATGATTTTTGAGTATTTTGAAGTTTTAATCTATCAAATGTTTTAATTTATGAAAACTAATACTTCCATGTTGTAGGAAATTCAATTATATTCAATTTTGACTTTTGAAAGTCCGAATTTCGATTTAAAACGAAGTTTTTATGGCCAAAACAAGTTTTGAGTTCAAAAATTAATTTTCTGTGACGGTTCGGAAAATTCGTCAGAAATTCGCAGAAATCCATCGGAGAATCCGAACTTGCACCACTAAACTTGCTGTGACACTTCGGAAAATCAGCCGAAAATCTGCAATAATCCGCCGGATAATCCGGTTAGGCTGTTTTTGTCTGTTTTTGCCCGTTTCTGTCCGTTTTTGTCCGTTTTTGATATTTTCTCGATTGTAATGGACCCTTAACATGATTAGATGACCTTGGATAGTTAAAGAATGATTGTACACTCTATATACATGGTACATGCTTATGTTCACGTACTGTTCTATGTCCAGATTATAGATAGTGGCCTGTTACGGTGCACTCCAGATTACTATATATGCTTAGCTCGATTTAGTGGCTCGTAGTAGCGCACTCATGACTTGATTTTCTTATTGATTTCTAGACCTGAGATATGAGTACATGTTCTTTCTTGACACCGTGGATATAGCTTGTTGAATGTTTAATCTATTGCATCTTGGCACTGGACAATCGAGTGTGAGTATTATTCCGTATATCACGTGATGTTAGTACAGAAATGTTGGTAAGTGATAACTTACGATTTACTCGTACATAGCACACGTCATCTTAGGAAATTCTTGAGTGTCCATGACTTAGGAATTTGACATGAATATGATAAGGTAAATGACTAGTAAATTCAAGTAGATCATTGTAGGAGGAAATTCGCACTACCAACCCCGAGCTCCAAGGAACCCATGAGGCATGGCTCAACCCTGCTAGGCAAGGGCTCCATGACCTACCAAGTTTGCGCGTATTGATATACGATCGAGTCACATGTCGTGCCGGGTTGCGGAACCGTCAGTTATATGTTTTCTTTTACTAGTATATGATATGGTTGTTTATGTTACAAGTCTAGACACGTTTCATCTGCCAGCAGTCTTGTTGGGCAATAGATGTACTACTCGTACCCTCTGGACATCTGGGTATCTGCAGTCAGGTAGTTGCAAAAATCCTCAACTTGCATATTAGTAATTAGGATTGTGATAACCCTAGCTAGTTAATGATAGAAAGCCGTATGCAATGATTGGCCGTGCACTTTTGATTGTGTGTTACCTTATATGCTCTTGTGTCGGTGAGTGGCCAGAGGCTAAGTTCTGCTAGGGAAAAGATCTGTAACCCCGGTCCTTGTTTGGTTTAAGGGTTGTAGCTCCGATTCCTAGTAGTTCCTAAACCCTTTGTTGCTCATCGGATTTTTCTGTTCCATAGCTATATTGTTCAGTATTTCCATTCAGTCATTTATATTCTTGAGATACGTGCATTGGTACCGCACTAGTCTCGATCCGCATTTATTTACTTCTGTTATTATGTTATTGGGTTGATTGTTGGGTTTTGTCGTTCACCTCGAGCTTCCTTGTGGTACTTGCTATTTGGGGCCTGATCCCACTGGTTTTGTTTGGCCAGATTTATCGCTGGAGCCCAAGGATTCTCCCTACCTTTCTCTGGATGACCCGTCGCCTGCTTAGATCTGCGGTTGTTCCTCCTCGCGAGTGGGTTCCCTTTTTGTACCGCTCGTATTTCATTTTATTTTGGTGGTGTTAGCTAGGGCATGTGTTAGCCCTATTATTTTGAGACTTTCTCAGACTTCGGTCAACATGATGTATTATATTAGATCTAGATTGATATAGTGATCATGTATATTGGTACTTTGCTAGTGTAGCATTTTGTATTCACTAGCTTCATGATCATGTATGATATAGTATTTTGGGATGCCTCTTTACTTTCATATTTGATATACTCTTGATACTTGTTGTTGTTGGATTGAGATAGGATTTGTTCGATCATAGGAGTCGTCAGTGGCATGCTAGAGTCTTTCCACTTGTCTTCTAGACAGCTTTTACCGTATATTGGGTTACTGGCGTACTTTAATACACGTAGCTGGCTTTGTTTCGCCCCTACTTTCCAGTATTCTGGTTCTGGGGCGTGACAGGGTTTTTTTGGTAGCCCATGCAGGTCTGTCTTCAGACTTGTGGGGGGATTCATCTTGTTAGAATCTCAATCCTATATTTGTCTTCATTTGATCTCCCTTTGCTTATCACATTCTCGTTTTCCTTGAACTGTAAACATGATTAACATGTCCTTGTTCTATTCCTGTCCATTATTGATATCCCGTGTCCTTATCTTTCAGGCACACATCGCCTGCTTCTTTTTTCGAAGGTTCAGTTGCTCCGCTGTCTCAGGCAGCTCAGATGGAAGGTCATGATCAGACCCCTCCTCTGTAGAATCAGAATCCCGAACCATCTCAGCATCCGTCGACAGCTCAATCTGTTTCTGTTCAGTTAGCTCAGCAAGCTCCGTTAGTCTCTTCAGTACAGCCAGCCCAGGCAGACCAGCGTGCCCTACTCGAGATGATGCGGGGCATGATGGAGGCACAACAACAGCAACATCAGAATCAGCTTCAGATCTAGCAGCAGGTGGTTTAGTTGTACAAGCAGTTACAGCAGGGCCAGGACCATACCAACAATACCCTCTGCCAGGGCGTTATAGTAGCTTTGGAGGCGAGTGGTCGTCGTGGTCACAACGCAGCATCCGACTTTAGTCGCCTGCGTCCAGCTCAGTTCTTCGACACCGAAGATGCAGTATCAGCCGATTCTTAGCTTCAGGACACTGAGGCCATTTTGGAGGCAGCAAGGACTCCAGCAGAGGATAGGGTAGCAGTGGTGAAGCTACAGTTATCAGACATTGCCCGCGACTGGTGGACAGCACAGGAGATGGGTCTTCCTAGGCCTATTAGTAGGGAGACATTTCTGGAGCGCTTCCAGGAGAAGTTCTTCCACACCTCAGCCAAGTTCCAGCTTTAGCAACAGTTCATCAACCTTCGTCAGCAGACGAGAACCGTGGATCAGTATGCGGCAGAGTTCAGTAGGCTCAGTCGATTTGTATCACACATGGTAGCTTCCGATGGTGATAGAGCTCGGAGGTTCGAGCAGGGCTTGCACTTGGAGCTTCAACAGCTTATGGTGGGCCATTTTTACGACACCTTTGATATAGTCCTGAGAGCAGCCAGATCCTTGGAGATGACTAGTCAGAGGATAGCAGAAAGGACCGGAGGTCAGAAGAGGTAACACTCGACTATAAGGGGCATTACCATTCAGTCCTCAGCCCCAGTTCCAGCAGTCAGAGCTCCAGATCATCGACCTCCTCGTCAGACAGTATCATCAGCCCCAACAGTGGCATCAGTACAGCAGTCCAGGCAGTCAGGATAGCCAGGATGTGATTATTGTGGAAAGCTAGGGCACACCAGAGCCCAGTGTATGAGGGCCAATCATCAGTGTCTCAGGTGTGGTGCGTTTGACCATATGATTGGGTCTTGTTCACTATTACGTCCAGAGGGTTCATCAGTTGCCCCAGTGCCATTGGCGATCGAGAGGGCACCAGAAGAGTCAGCTCGATCCTATGTTCAGCGCCCGCTTCCGATGCAGTCCCAGCAGTTTCAGCACCAGCGTCCAGTATAGTATGCCCAAGCCCTGCGGGCAGGACCAAGCCAGTAGCAGACTACACGAGTACCCGTAAAGCGTGGACAGGCTTTCAACATGAGCTTGCAGGAGCTGTTGGCCGAGGGCGGTCAGATTGTAGGTGAGATTTTGAGCATTCCTTCAGTTTATCTTACTCTTGGGTTTTGTTGACGGCCTTGTATTCCACCTACATTTAGAGTACAATGGTCGCCTCGACATATTCGACGAGTGAATGTGAGTTTCTCGTACTACTCATCTGCCTCCGTATCTCGTGATACACGATATCTATCATGTATCCCGACTACGTAGGTACGTCCTGGATTAGGGTCATGTCTTCGACTAAGTCATTGGTACCGACTTACTTCGAGACTTGACCCTTGTCCACTTTGTGAGTCAGCGTAGGCAAGCGAGGACGAATCCCTACTCAACTGACTCAGGGGTATATTATTCCATATGCCGCCTTTTCTTGTATTATATATGTATGTATTTATTATTTTTTGTATTTATTTAAATTCTGTATCTCAAATATCACTTGTACACGGGATGTTTTCTTTCGATGTGTTATGATTTTACATTGTTTTAGCATGTGTATTTTGCTCGACTGGCTTTAGAAAATTTCGAGGACAAAATTTTTCTATGTTGTGGAGAGTTGTGAGACTCGTCTCACAGTATCGGTATTTATATACGGATACATATTTTGTATTGTATTTCGTATTTCCTCGATTTTCGGAATGCTTTAAATTTTTTCCAAATTATAGATTTTCTTCTTGACCGGCATACCGACGGTGTACCGGAGTATACCGACGACATACCGCTCGGACAGATTTTCCACATTTTAGATATTTTCGATTTCGGATATTTTCGTGAATAGTGTTTCCGATATTTTCAGGAATAGTATTTTGGATATTTTGATAAATAGTGTATAGATATTTTCGTGAATAGTGTAGATGCATTCTATTATCCAATGGATAATTGGTTTTCTTTCAATGGCTAGGATTGACCTAGAATATGACATGGATCATTCCAACGGTCATGATTAATTCACCCTCCCTATATATATCCTATGAGTTTCTCTCTCCTTTCTCCTTTGTTTCCTTCACTATTTCCCCTTCACTCTCTTCTCTCTTCCTCAAGCTTAGGAAGGCTTGGCCTTGAGGCCTAGAGTGTGGTTTCGGAACCCCTCTTGGTGGTAGAGTAGAAGATTAGGCTCGGTTGCTAAAACCTAGGCAAGTACATCTTGCTCAAAAGTGACATGACCATGCTATAATTTTGTTTTCCATAGAAATTAAAATTTTATTGTTCTATAATATGCTCCTCTAAATTGTTAACATCTTTAGTATATAGCACTTTTGGTTTTGATCGACAATATTGCGTAGATATGAGTTTCTAGATATAATTTTTGAGTATTTTGAAGTTTTAATCTATCAAATGTTTTAATTTGTGAAAACTAATACTTCCATGTTGTAGGAAATTCAATTCTATTCAATTTTGACTTCTGAAAGTCCGAATTTTGATTTAAAACGAAATTTTTATGGCCGAAACAAGTTTTGAGTTCAAAAATTAACTTTCTGTGACGGTTCGAAAAATCCGTCGGAAATTCGCAGAAATCCGTCGAAAAATCCGAACTTGCACCACTAAACTTGCTGTGACATTTCGGAAAATCCGCCGGAAATCTGCAATAATCCGCCGGATAATCCGGTTAGGCTGTTTTTGTCTGTTTTTGCCCGTTTCTGTCCGTTTTTGTCCATTTTTGATATTTTATCGATTGTGATGGACTCTTAACATGATTAGATGACCTTGGATAGTTAAAGAATGATTGTACACTCTATATACATGGTACATGCTTATGTTCACGTATTGTTCTATGTCCATATTATAGATAGTGGCCTATTACGGTGCACTCCAGATTACTATATATGCCTAGCTCGATTTAGTGGCTCGTAGTAGCGCACTCATGACTTGATTTTCTTATTGATTTCTAGACCCGAAATATGAGTACATGTTCTTTCTTGACACCGTGGATATAGCTTGTTGAATGTTTAATCTATTGCACCTTGGCACTGGACAATCGAGTGTGAGTATTGTTCCGTATATCACGTGATGTTAGTACGGAAATGTTCGTAAGTGATAACTAACGATTTACTCGTACATAGCACACATCATCTTAGGAAATTCTTGAGTGTCCACGACTTGAGAATTGACATGAATATGATAAGGTAAATGACTAGTAAATTCAAGTAGATCATTGTAGGAGGAAATTCGCACTACCAACCCCGAGCTCCAAGGGCCCCATGAGGCCTGGCTCAACCCTGCTAGGCAAGGGCTCCATGACCTACCAAGTTTGCGCATATTGATATACGACCGAGTCACATGTCTTGCCGGGTTACGGTACCGTCAGTTATATGTTTTCTTTTACTAGTATATGATATGGTTGTTTATGTTACAAGTCTAGACACGTTTCATCTGCCAGCAGTCTTGTTGGGCAATAGATGTACTACTCGTACCCCCTGGACATCCGGGTATCTGCAGTCAGGTAGTTGCGAAAATCCTCAACTTGCATATTAGTAATTAGGATTGTGATAACCCTAGCTAGTTAATGATAGAAAGCCGTAGACAATGATTGGCCGTGCACTTTTGATTGTGTGTTACCTTATATGCTCTTGTGTCGGTGAGTGGCCAGAGGCTAAGTTCTGCTAGGGAAAAGATCTGTAACCCCGGTCCTTGTTTGGTTTAAGGGTTGTAGCACTGATTCCTAGTAGTTACTAAACCCTTTGTTGCTCATCGGATTTTTCTGTTCCATAGCTATATTGTTCAGTATTTCCATTCAGTCATTTATATTCCTGAAATATGTGCATTAGTACCGCACTAGTCTCGATCCGCATTTATTTACTTCTGTCATTATGTTATAGGGTTGATTGTTGGGTTTTGTCGTTCACCTCGAGCTTCCTTGTGGTACTTGCTATTTGGGGCCTGACCCCACTGGTTTTGTTTGGCCAGATTTACCGCTGGAGCCCGAGGATTCTCCCTACCTTTCTCTGGATGACCCACCGCCTGCTTAGATCTGTGGTTGTTCCTCCTCGCGAGTGGGTTCCCTTTTTGTACCGCTCGTGTTTTATTTCATTTTGGTGGTGTTAGCTAGGGCATGTTTAGCCCTATTATTTTGAGATTTTCTCAAACTTCGGTCAACATGATGTATTATATTAGATCTAGACTGATATAGTGATCATGTATATTGGTACTTTGCTAGTGTAGTATTTTGTATTCACTAGCTTCATGATTATGTATGATATAGTATTTTGGGACGCCTCTTTACTTTCATATTTGATGTACTCGTGATACTTTTTGTTGTTGGATTGAGATAGGATTTGTTCGACCATAGGAGTCGTTAGTGGCATGCTAGAGTCTTCCCACTTGTCTTCTAGACAGCTTTTATCGTATATTGGGGTACTGGCGTACTCTAATACACGTGTGAAAGAAAGGGGAGTGAAGAAGGATGTTTTTTAGAAGAGAATGAGGGGGTAATAAAGAGGGTAGGTGAAAGGGTGGTGCTAAATGGGGAGAGGAGAGGATTTAAAGCAGATTTTTAGGGGAGAGAGGGAGTCATAACGCTTCATTTTCTGTGTAGTAGTGTTTCGATCAGAAAATTCGACGGTTTTCTGCGGGTAACCGGCATATTATCCGAATGAAATAAGAATGCGGTTAATGCATTCAGTGAAAAGATGTTTCGGGAAAAAGTCAGAGCGCGTGGTTATTGAAAGTCCGAATAATCTGACGGTTGTCCATAGAAAACTGGCAAAAAATCAAGATTAGAAAGATAATACGTTATCTGAGTTGTACAGTATTTATTTGAAAATAAGGATTGGATAAAAAATATATCCGACGGAAAGCTGCTATAATCCGACGGATTATCCGAATGGACCACAGAAACTTTTTTTTTCCATTCGGATCTTCCGACGGAATACCATGGAAATCTGACGGATGTTCCGCTCGAACAGGAAACAATAAAAAATAATTCGGAGGATTTTTCAAGTAAAATAATTTTTTGACATATGAAAGAGAAAAGATCTTCTGCAAGAGGTATGGTAAAGAAATCAGCTAGTTGATGTTTAGTGTCAATAAATTCAAGGCGGATGTCTCCCTTTAGTTGATTATCACGCAGATTGTGGTGTCTAATTTCAATTTGTTTGGTACGGGAATGATAAATTAGATTTTTAGTAAGATTAATAGAGCTAGTATTGTCACATTTAATGAAAATAGCATGAGAGGATATTTTATAATCTACAAGTGTTTGTGTCATCCAAAGAATCTTTACACAACAACAACCAGCTACAATGTGTTCTACTTCAGTTGTGGAAAGAGCAATTAAGTTCTGTTTCTTACTAAACCAAGAGAATAGAAATTTTCCAAGAAATTGGCATGTGTCGCTAGTGCTTTTCTGGCCAATCTTACATCCGACAAAATTTGCATCCGAGTAGCTGATAAGCTCAAAGGATGAAGATTTTGGATACCAAAGACCTATATTTGGTACCTTTGAGATAACAAAAAATATGTTTAACGGCACATAAGTGTGATTCTTTGGGATTAGCTTGGAAACATGCACATAAACAAACACTAAACATGATATTAGGATGACTAGCAGTTAACTAGAGTAAGCTACCGATCATACCTCGATACTTACGAATGTCGACTGATAGCCCTTTCTCATCGTGATCAAGCTTCATTGTAGTTGACATGGGAGTTTTTATTGATTTGGATGAATCCATTTCAAAGCGTTTGAGAAGGTCCTTAGTATATTTGGCTTGATTGATGAAGGTGTCGTGAGGGTCTTACTTGATTTGTAGTCCAAAACAGAAGGATAATTCTCCCATTATACTCATTTCAAACTCATCCTACATAACTTTTGCAAAGTCTTCACAAACTATTTTATTAGTGGAACCAAAAATGATATCATCTACATATACTTGGACAAATAAAAGCGTGCCGTTGTGAGTTTTAATGAATAGAGTGGTGTCAACTTTGCCCTTGGAGAAGTTGTAAGATATTATAAAGGATCTAAGACGCTCATACCAAGCACGAGGAGCTTGTTTGATGCCATAGAGGGCTTTTTAAAGTTTGAAAACATGATCTGGAAAACAAAAATCCTCAAAGCCAGGAGGTTGCTTGACATATACCTCCTCTTTATAACACCATTTAAAAAGGCACTTTGACATCTATTTGAAAAACTTTAGTCATTAAAGCAAGAAAAAGCACACATCATTCGGATGTACTCTAAGCGTGCAACCGGTGCATAGGTTTATTCATAATCAATGCCTTCCTCTTGGTTATAACCTTGAGCAACCAATTGGGCTTTGTTACGAGTTACAACCCTATCCTCATTAAGCTTATTTTGAAACACACATTTATTCCCAATAATAGGACAGTTATTGGGTCTAGGAACGAGTTCCCAAACATTGTTCCATTCGAATTGATTGAGCTCTTTTTGCATTGCAAGCATCCACAATTCATCATTAATGGCATCGTCAATGTTCTTAGGCTCTATTTGAAAAATAAAAGCCATATTGGCACAATGATCTTGGGTCGAAGATCGAGTGCTCATCCGTGAAGAGGGATCACCAATGATGAGTTCCTTGGGATGATGAGTGACAAACTTTCATTCCTTGGGAAGACCATTTGGAGAAGTCTCTATGGTTGAAAATTTTTCACGTTGAGGAATCTCAACTTCACAACTAGGTAAAAGAGCATTTGTGTCTCCAAAAAAAGAACTTTCCAAATAACAGGAAATGTCATCCACATCGGTTAAGGAACTAGATGTAGAAGTGTTAAGTTCATCAAAAGAGATATTAATATACTCTTTAACCACTAGACTTCTTTTGTTAAAAATACGAAAAATCCTTACTATGCATTGAATATCCAACGAATATACCTTCATAAGTTTTTTCCTTCAAATTTGCATTGGTTATCCTTTGTGTTCAAGATAAAACATTTTCATCCAAAAACTTTAAAATACTCAATAGATGGAATTTTGTCAAACTAAAGCTCGTAAGGAGTTTTCTTAGAAATAGGTTTGATTAAGACCCAATTTATAACATAACATTTCGTGTTAACAGCTTCCGCCCAAAAGTATTGAGGGAGCTTATATTGGTTCAACATGACTCTAGTCATATCGCCGAAAGTTCTATTCTTTCTTTCTAGCACATCATTTTGTTGTGGAGTTTTAGGACAAGCAAAATCATGACCAAAGCCATTTTTGGCACAAATGTTTTAAAATCGGCATTATCAAATTCACCTTCGTGATCACTACAAATTTTGTTGATCATAATGCCTTTTTCATTTTGAACATGTTTACAAAAATTCACAAATTCAAGAAAGTATAACTTTTATTTGCAAAAAAAATAACCCAAGTAAATTTAGACAAACCACCAACTAAAACAAATGCATAATGTTTACCACCAAGACTAGCTACCCTACTCGGGCCAAATAAATCCAAATGTATAAGTTAAAGGGGTTAGTAGTGCTCACCGAGTTGATTGACTTGAAAGATGATTTAGTCAACTTACTCTTTTCGCATTCCTCATAAATTATGTCTTTCTTGAAAGGAATGTTTGGGAGTCCTTGAACGAGTTTCTTGGTAGCAAGTCGGGAAATGGTATCTATGTTGGCATATGTCCAAGTCTCATGTGCCAAAGCCAACTGTCATTGTTTTCCACCACTGAACGCCTATCATAATTAGTACCTTCAATAAGATAAAATACATAAATGTTATCTTCTCTAATACCGTCATCCTACGGAGCCACTTGTACAAGCATAAATGAAGCATTTGTGTTTAGCAAAGTTAAAACCATAAACATTATCCGTGAGATGACTGATGTTAAGAAGATTGTGTTTTAAATTAGTGACAAGACACATGTTCTTAATGCAAGGATAAGGAGGAGATTTGATATTACCATGTCCAATGATGTATCCCCTTAAGTTATTGTTAAAGGATACATGTCCTTCTTTTTTCATCGATAGCATTACAAATAGTGAAGCATCTTCGGTCATGTGCCATGAGAAACCGCTATCGAGAATCCACTTGCTTCTAACATGCGATGGAGGGTTCACCTACAACACAAGTTGAAAATAAACACTTTGGTACCGGAGAATGTTTGGGTCCTTGAATGTTAGTTTTAGGAGCCTATTTTAGCATTCTCATATCAACATGCCTTCTTATTTGACAATAATGAGATTTGTGTCCAAACAAACCAAAATAATGACACATAGTGGGTACTGCAGTTCTCGTGGGAGGTGAGTAAGTGGTTGAAGTATGAGATCTCCTAGAATTATTTCTATTGTGACTATAGTAGAAGGCATGGTGAGATGTATTCGTGTTGGATTGTGTTTTCTTTTCAGCATATTTTCTTTATGTTTAAATATATTGGCCGCAGGGCCTATATGGTGCATTGCTGTGTGTGTGTGATTCCTGTTTTTGGTGTCGTAATGTGTACTAATGTTTCTATTGCCTTGTTTTCTATACAGAGCAAGAAGATCAATGTACTTAGCATCAAATGCTTCTTCTCTTTGAGTAGCAACAAGAATCTTTCTCCTAGCAATGTCATATCCCTCCTTGATAGTTTGACATTCATTACTTTTTTCTTTGATATCCTCTAAAGATTCTTGTAGCTGTAGTCTAAGTTACAAAATCTCATCCGTGTTAGAGGCTGGAGTTTTTTCTTTTTATATCACTCATGATACAGTGAGTCTTTGTATTTCTTGTTTACAAGCAAAAAAAATATTTTAAAGATTTTTTATATTTATTTCTCAAGACTTTGTGTTCATCGTATAGTTCAAGAATAGTATTTTCTAATTCAGTGTATGAAAGAGCATTCATGGAGAAGTCATCAAGTACCTCATTTGACTCCAGTGCGATAAGACAGACGTTGGTGGTGTGTTTGGATTCTTTGCCATTATTTGAGTCGCTTGTATCATTCTTGCACCAGATGTTAGTATTAGCGTATTTCCGTGAGGATGAGCTTTCTTTGTTGGGCTTTTCATACTTGCCAGATTCCTCTTTGCCATTGGACAGTCTCTCTTGATATGCCCGATCTTTTTGCTGTTGTAGCAAGCAGGTTCTTGATCAGTGTCCCTTCTTGAGCGATTTATTTTGTTGAACTTGGAAAACATTCTGAAGTGTTTGGAGGTGAGCGTGATTTCTTCGTCATCATCAGAATCATCCTTTGAGGAGAGCTTGATGGTCTTCAAGGCAAGAGGTTTTTCTTTTTTTGATCTTTCTTTCTTTTTCTCTTGCACAAAAGCTTCTTCTTGGTCTTTCATGTCCAGCTTGTGAGTCGTCAGCTTTCCCATGAGAGTCTCAAGGTTCATGATTGTAAGATCATTTCCATCAATGATAACGATGGCCTTAGGATTTCATCCTTTGGTGATTGCTCTAAAAACCTTTTTCATGAGTAGGATATTCCTTACTAAGAGAAGCAAAAGGGTTAATTATATCAAAGAATCTAGTAAACATAAAAGTGATAGACTCATTTTATTTTATTTTGAAAGCCTCATACTCTTGAGTGAGTCTATTAATCTTAGATTCTTTTACTTGTGATGTACATTCATGTGTAACCACCAAAAGTTTCCATATTTTATTAGAAGTTTTGTAAGTGGAGATTATGTTGAATTCTTTGCTATCAAGTTCACAATATAAAGTGTTTATAGCCTTAACATCATGGGTAAGAATCTCTTTATCATTTTTGGAAAACCTTTTCGTAAGCCTACCCGAAATACCTTCCTCAAATTAAATAAAAGATTAGTGATACCATTTATAACACAATCACATAGATCAAAATTTAGGGATTTAAGTAGATACTCATCATAATCTTCCAATAATTGTAATTTGTTCCATCAAATAGAGAAGGTCTATTTGTTGAGTGTCCTTCATTGTGATATGAGTTAAGACTAGGGTTGGTGGCCATTGATCACTCTAAAAAAATAAATCCAAATCAAGGGACCAAGCTTTGATACCAATTGTGGAATCCTAGGGGTGAATAGGGTAATAAAAATTACCGACACAAATATTCAAAGTAAATAGCAATTAAAAAAAGACAAGAAATCAAACACTTGATGTATCATAGTATCCTCCCTTGTAGAACTCCAGTTCCAAAACTCTCTCGGCTTTAATCCACTATGGAATGAATAGTACAACACGAGCCTTGATCCTAAGACTCGTCAAATTCTTACACACAGGTTTTTATCTGAAGGCTCGTCAACTTCAAACATGTGTGTTTTAATTCGAAGGCTCGTCAACTTCCTACAAGGAAGGGTTTTGTTCTTCAAGAGAACTTGGAAGATCGATGTTACAACTCTTGAGCAAACTCTAAAACTTTGGTAGATGGCAAATTTAAAGCTTGGTAGAGTAATAGAGAAGCTCTTTAGTAGTTGAAAAAAATTTAAGCCTCAAGTGGATGATGATTTATGAAGAAGGGGAAGTCTATTTATACAAATCCAAGAGAATAAAGCATTTTATGCAGCCAATCGAAAGATCCGTCGTTGTTCGACAAATTTTCCAGACATAACAGTAACAAATAGAAATATATCTATTGGATGCATTTAATGTATTTGTCAGGAGCCGTTGGATTTAAAATTCGAATTGGCCAAATGTGCCATTCGGATTATCCTACGGATATCTGTAGAAATTTGACTGATTATCCGAATAGACCACAAAATACTTGTTGTTTCAATTTAGATCTTCCGATAGAATTCTACAAAAATTTGGGGGATGATCTGGAAGGACCACACAAAACTTTATGTTTCCATTCAGATTTTCCGACGGTATTTTGGAAAGTTCGGGTGATTATTCGAATGCGTTTGCCATCGAAAATGCGACAAGGTTTTGTTGAATAAAACTTTAGTATTTCAATTACAAACAGAACATATACAATGTAGGACTTAGACGTAGTCCCAGGAGTATACTTTTATTTTTATCTGGAAACTGTATCAGTGGAGCGAGAGGTAATGCGTTGACTCCATTCTAACGATGATCTTGAATTCTCTGAAGGTCTGGGCTGCTCTAGACGCCAGAGCATTTGGTGGAGAAGTATACGTTACGTGTCTCTTCTCGTCTCTATAGGTAGATATGATGATCTATTTGTCTATGTGTGTGTTTGGACGAAGGAATGATCCTTCCATTTATAGGCAGCAGACTGGTCTACTCATGCACACATATATAGGATACACCTGTACGTGGGAACACCACGTGGCTTATGCTGTAGGGCGCGTGGACGATGCACTATGAGTTGAAGCTGAATCTTATTTGAACTACACTGTTGGGCTGCGGTGGAGCTGACACGTGGCAGTTGCGAAGATTCGGTCGTTGCTGAGATCTTGGGTGGTTAGCACCCATTCGTAGGCAGAACTGAGTCAAATGACATGTGGCGCAGTTTATGGCTCAAAGATCTCGGATTTGGTGGATGGTGATATGTCAGCATGCGCCTAGTATCTGGCACATGGGGCGACTTGGTCTATGACTTTCAGAGGTCACAGACAAGTCTGGGCACATAGCTTTTGAGGCGCATGCAGAGCTTCGAGTGCATGGCTGTGGAAGTGCAAGCAGAGACTTAGCTTCTGTCTTTTGGGATCAGGAGTAAGTCGGAAGCACATTGCTTTTGAGGCGCATGTAAATTGCTGGGCACATGGCTGTGGAGGTACATACAAATGATCGGTCGGCCACGTGGCAAAGTATAGCTGTGGCCGACAAAAGCAAGTAATGATGATGTTGACATCTGCGGCTCTTCGTTTTCTGCAAAAAGCTGCCAACCATTCAGTCTTCGGAAAACGTGCTGCCGACTCTGTCATATAGCATTAAATGCTTGAAGTGGGCACATCAGTTTGTACCCCACTAGGCGCATGGGTCTATGTCCCATTGGGCGCATCGGTACGGAGCACATGGTGCTGACGGTACATCTTCCGTATGGCGCATCCTTATTGGCTCGTCTGTTGGGTTCTTCGAGGCATTAATGGCTTTTGACTTGGTTGAATACGAAGAGGCAGATTCATCGTCATAAATACAAATTTATTACACAGAATATGAGGAGACTGCCACTTGGCGCATGGGCAAAGTTTGCCCCGGCCTATAAATAGCTTTGTGAAGAGTTTTGTTTCTCATTTTACTTAGCTTTCCTTTCTGGAGACGAACACGATCGGACCTCTGCTTTGGCGAGTTGACGATGATTTCCTTCTGAAGACGAAGATGTTCCGAGTTGGTATTTTCACCATCGGCCTTATTTTCGTACAAGCCTGTGAAAGTGCCTGTTGCATTCAAATATGAGGATCGTCGTGTCTCGACACAGGCTGAATGTGACTGTTGCATCCAAAGATCGGGGAGGTTGTGCCCCAATTTTTGTTATGCTGGAAGAGCCGCAGGTCAGGGCTATCGTGCCCCGATTTTGTTAGGCTAGAAGAGCCACTCCTCCTGCTAGAGTGCTCGCATGTTGACGAGGAAGTGATTTGCTCTGACTATGCACGGGAATGCGCCTACGCTGAGATGCTGGAATGATGCGCCTGGCTGTAGTACTTGAGTGATGCGCCTGATAAGTGAAGCGCCTGGCTGTAGCTTTTAGGATTTTCTTTCTCTTTGTAAAAGAATTCTCCTTTGTAAAAGAGTTTAGACATGTAATAGACTTTCATCTAGAATAAAAGCCTAATTTTTATGTCTCTTTGCTATTTTTTGCTGCGCCAAGTGTTTGTTGGCCCATTGGTCATGGTCAAACCTGATTTTAATAATTGATCAAACTCTGTCTCGATATGATTACAAGTCAACTCAGATATTTACCTACGACGTTTTGGACACTGCTCGACAATGGATATCAACAATGTTCAAGACTGAAGCCGTTTTCCATTCAGAATGTACTTCCTGTTAAGCAATGTAATTTTTTATTTTATTGAGTCTAGGAATACATTGTACACCGAGTCGTACTAGCAAAGAGGCTATCCTAAAATGTTTTTCAAAACCATCCAATTCTTTTACAAAATGACCTACGTTTTTGAAAAACATTCTTTTTACAAAAAGCTTCTGAAGGATCGTTTAAAAAGCCAAAATTTATTTTCTCCAAAAATGAACTGGCAGAACCCCAGAAGAACTCAGGCTGAGTTCGGCCAGAGTTCGGCCATTTGGAACGTTAGTGAACATTGGGTTTTTGAACTTGGTCATCCTTCAGTTACGGTTTGTTACAAGAGTTCGGTCCGAATTATGCCCCAATTCTGTCAGAGTTCTGTTTTGGAAAACTATAAATAGAGAAGTATTTCGATCATTTCAGATCACCAATTCACTTTCAATCTCTTCTCTTCCTGAGCTTACATTCTTCCAAAGAGTTCTTAAAAACTTTTATTTTCAAATTCCAAGCCAGTTACAATCCGCTAGTCGATTTGCCAGTACGGTACGGTCTAGAAGTTTCAGAGCGATTATAATCAGAGGCTTGATAGAAGATTCAACTCTTTACAATTGAAGTTGGTCGAGTTCATCATATCAAAGCTCGCTTCTGTAGAAGTTGCAAGGACTTCGTATAAAAACTTGCAGGATTTTCCAATAGTGGATTCAACTGGAAGCTAGAGTTCTTCCGACTGGACTAGTCCTCACAAGAGGGAAACCAGTATAAATCTTGGTGTTTGCGTTTGCCTTCTGATCACTTTTAAATTCTGTCATTTACTTTTTTTGATTATTATTTTATCTGTGATCTAACTGCTAGCAAGTTTTTAATTAGCAATATTCCGATGCCTACTCTATTCAACCCTCCTCTAGAGTATTCTGCTTTACAATTTCGTTCCTACAGTGGTCTGCTGAGTTTCCTGGCGCATGTCAATTTAGGCGCATGAGAGTTAGGGTGCATAGGTTTTGGCGTAAGATGTGCTGAAATTTCATGGTTCTACAAGACCCCCTTCAAAGTTTTCAAAAGTTTTTGCCAAGTTTTAGAATACTTTGAACAAGAAGCGTGGGTAGTCGTTGTTCTGGGCGCTTGTCCTCATCTGGGCGCATGACTCTTCTGGTCACATGACCGCTCCGCGCACTGCTGTGGGGGCGCATGCTCTTCTCGTTTTTAATACAAGAAAATAACACCTCAAATTTTAAAAGATTAATGATAATCTTTTGGAAGATATGCAGCCGTCAATTTTACGAGACTCGAAGAGTTTTGCTGACGTCAGCCTTTATCGGTTCACGTGCGTGGCTCAAGCCTATAAATAGGCGTCTGTGAGGTTGAGAGAGTCTTCTACTTTTGTTTTCTTCTCCTCCTTCATCCTCTAGAGTCTTTCGAAAACCCTAGCTTCTTTAGAGAGATGGCAACTAAGACTCCCAGTAGTGGTGCTGGTCGAGGAAGGGGCAAGGATAAGGAGCCCGTAGAGGTCGACGTGGATAATGTAGAAGCATAGAATTTCAGGCACATCTATAGGCCAGAATTCCTATGCGCTTAAACCAACCATGCGATCGACTGAAATGCGCCAGGAAGCTCAAACAGATACTTGGCACAACAAAGAAAAGTACAAATTTAAAAGACATTCAAAAGAAGACTTTTATTTTATATGAAAGTTTATTACATGTCTAAAGAAAGGCTTTACAAAGGAGAACTTCCACAAAAAGGAAGATCCTAAAGCTACACCCAGGCACAGCAACTGCCATGCGCCCCCTGCCGGGCGCATCATCTGTCAGGCACATCATTCTGATGTCCCATCCAAGCGCATCTTAATGTATGCACATCTTCATGCATAGTCAGAGCGAATCACTCTCTCTCATCAACACCAATCAGCCTTTGTGTAGCAGAAAGAGGTCTCTTCTAGCTCGATAAAGGTCGCGGTACGATGCCCCAGTCTTCGGAAGCAACAGACACACTCGACAACCTGTGGCTCTGCCAGCATAACGAAAGACGGAGCGCAGCCGCCCCAATCTTTAGATGCAACAGGCACCATCGGCCTCTGTCGAAACTCGACGATCCTGATATTTGGATACAACAGACACTATCACAGAAGCTTAGAGCGACGGAAGGACTGGGGCAGCGCATCTTCACCTTCGAAAAGAGCTCGAGTTTGGCAGTTCGCCAAGGCAGAGCTCCGGCCAAGTTCATTTTTATCTCGAAATGAAGAATGAAAGCAAAGCTTTCCGTCATACGGCTATTTATAAGCACGGGCAGCCTACACCCGAGTGCCAAATGGCCAATGTTTTAAATTCTATGCAATGAATTTGTATTAAATAGAAAATGCATCCGTCACCTCGTATTCGGCTAAGTCCAGGCAACCATTAACGCCTCGAAGAGCTCAATAGATGGGCCAAAGAGAATATGACATATTGGCAGATGCGCCGTCGATATCGTGTGCTCCCCATGGATGCGCCCAGCGGGCCATAGCTATGCGCCCATATTGGCACTAACAAATGTAACCCTCTCCATCAAGTATATAATGTTGAATGTCAAAGGCGTTAATATATTCCAAGAGCCGTCCAATTAGCAGCCCTGTGTAAAAAATGAAGCATCCCTGATGTCAGCACCATCATTACACCTAGGGTCGGCAACAGGGTAGACCAATCACTCGTATGCGCCTCGTGGCTATGCGCCCAGAAAACTGCGTGTGCCCCAGTGGTCATGTGCCCCCCGGCTTACTTCTGACCCCAAGCAACAGAAGACAAAGCTCTGCATGCGCCTCAAAAGCCATGCGCCTGGACTTGCTCATGGCTCCTAAAGATCATAAGACCAAGTCGCCTCCCATGCGCCTGATTCTAGGCGCACCCTGACGTGAAGCTCTGCATGCGCCTCAGAAGCCATGCGCCTAGACTCGTCTATGATGCCTAAAACTCATAGACCAAGTCACCTCCATGCGCCCGATCCTGGGTGCATTTCGACAGATCACTCGAGATCTTTGTGCCACGGGCATACGCCACGCGTCCCTTGACTCAGTTCTATTCAAAGGATTGGTGCTAACCACCCAAGATCTCAGCAACAACAAAATCTCCGTGACTGCCACGTGTCAGCTCTATCACATCCCAGTGCAGCATTCCAGTAGATTCAGCTTCAATCCAGGGCGCATCAACCATGCGCCCTCGCCAGCATCACCCATGTGGCGTTTCTATGTCCAGGCACATCTGACATATGCACGCATGAGCAGCCAGCCTACTATCTATAAATAGAAGGATCACTCCTTCACCCACATAAAGACAAGGACGGACATACACATACAGAGAAAAGCACGTCCACAGAGGCCAAAAAGGACACTCAACGTCCATTTCTTCTCGCAACGCTCCGGCATCCAGAGCAACCCAGACCTTCTGAGAGTTCAAGATCATCGTCAGATCGTCAACGGAGTCAACACATTACCACTCGCTCCACCGACACTGTTCCTAGATAAAAATAAAAGTGTACTCCTAGGACTACTTCTAAGTCCTACATTATATATTGTTCTATTTGTAATTGAAATACCAAAGTTTTAATCAACAAAACCTTGTCGTATTTTCGATGGCAAACAAGCTGGCGACTCTGTTGGGAACCACTTACTTCTCCAATGAGAAAGTTGTGTCGCTATCTGACGACATCAAACTCGGCTCCTCCCACAAAATACTTGTGGTGCGCCTCAATCAACAGGCATATAAGGAGTTCATTTCTGAAGGCAGCGCGAGTCCTTTGAAGCGGTTGCTAAAGCCGAAGAAGACTCGCCAAGTCTGGGTGCGCAAGGCCGATGCGCTTGGCACTATCACTAAAGAGAATGAGCCATCGCAGCTGGCCCTTCCTGCTGACGCCCTCAGTAACAAAGATGCGCCCACTGGTACCGCGTATCTGTCTGGGAAACACAATGATGACTGCATTCCCCAATCGTCTTCTCTCCAGACGAAGAAGATGCGCTAACGGAGCAGAGGTGCAACTCCAATATATCAGCTCTATTGCATAAGAGAGAACGTCTATCTTCAACAGACTCACTCGCTGTCATGGCGAGACACAATTGGATTCTGAGTACTATGCGCCTTCGCGGGCTAGTACAAAGAAATCCAAGGCGGTATAGGCCATGTGCTATGAACGTGCTACGCCAACAGCAAACCAGAAGCATGTGCTCAAAATTATGTACATTGCTGATGGTAAGCTGTACAGAGTCGACTCAGGCGTATTTGTTCCAGAAACGAGTCAACTCTCAAAGTCTTTGTCCCGCTAGGACGCATCTACTGCATTTCAAACCAAGTCTGGCTGGGAAACTACGATGTTGAGTCCATGCACCCACCTGGGTGACACTCATGAAGTGGACTCAAGTTGCCATAAATGATGTTCCTCTACCAATGATCTGGGCGTACCTCATACGCATGAACCAGATCAGGAGGTACAGCATTCACATGACCACCACGGTGCTTGGCTTTGTCATGCGCCTGATGGGGGTGTTAAAGTGAAACTCTTCCAACATGATTTGCGTAATGTGATCAGTCATAAATGCAGACCAGGAGAGCCAACCAATAAGCACAATGTGTCCCTCACAGGGTACACCTGTGCAATGGTCACCATCAATTATTGTTGTTGCAAAATAGCGGCTCCACCACAAAGGCTGTCCGTGTTTCAGGGATTACAAACTACGGCACCTATCCGACGTCGCCTCAAAAAGAAGGTGCCAATTGAAGATGAAGCGGAGCCCAAGATCGCTTCCTGTTATGTTGTCTCTGATTCCCACTCATCCATAAGAAAGACAACCACCAACTCCTCAGCCTCTGCATACAAGACTCAGCTGAAGAAGAGCAAAATAGTGGTCCCGTCCCCAGGGGTGTACGAACGCACTCGAGCAAGGAGAAAGGCCCTGGCGGAAGCAACAGCCGGGGGTAGTCAAGCCCCTGACTACCCTCCCCTCGAAGATAAGGAAGCTCTTCGACAAACCGACCTTGACGTAGATGGGGGTAGCCAACACGAGGCCTCAGAAGAAGAAGTCCCTCCAAAGAAAAGTTAGGTAGAAAGCGAAGCCTCGACCGATCCATCCACTTCCACCCATGTCATGACATCCTACATGGCAGGGGGTGGTGATAAAGGAAAATCAGACGCTCCAGCGCTGGACATCGTGCAGCACATAGACACCCTTGAGGGGAGTCTCAAAACTCTCTCTGCCTCCATGCAGATCCTGACCCAGGCAGTGTTCGACATTCGAACCACTCTGGCAAAGGCACCTGTCTCCACAGCCCCGATCCAGGGGCCAACGGAGGTTCAACTATACCCCCTCAACGGGTATCTTCAGGGACAGAGCATCACACTGCACCGCAAGTGTCAGCACCATCGAATATCCAACTTCAGGCCGTACCGCCTTCATCTGCTCCCAGCTCGACAGAAGACTTGACCGAGATGATCAAGGACCTGCGTGAACGCTTAGAGGCCCAAAGCAGACAGAAAAAATATCAGAAATTGGGACTTCCTCAACCCTATCCTCTTGAGTAGAACCAAGTGGTTTATCCTCCCAAGTATAAACCACATACACTGACGCCATATGACGGGAAGGACTCTCCTTGTCGGTACTTGACCTACTTCCAATCTTAGATGGCACCTCTCTCAAAGGAAGATGCGCTACTGACAAGCCTGTTTGTCAAGGCTCTGAAGGGAGTCGCCTACGAATGGTACTGCAGTCTCCCTGACACCTCCATATCGTCCTTCGACCACATGACACGCCTCTTCATCGATCGGTTCTACGATGGAGGGAGAGACATGACCATGTCGTCTTTAATAGAAGTATGACAGACTGAAAAGGAGACTGTTCCAAAATTCATCGAGCGCTTCCGACAAGCATGCCTAAGGTTGCCTCCAGGCATGCCGAAACATGCACTCATCGACTCCTGCAGCATGAACATGATCCCCGCGATCAAGCTTTGGCTCAATTCCACTCCCCCGCTCGATTGGAGTTCGCTAATCATTAAAGCTGAAGCTGCTAAGAAGAAGGCGCGTAACGCTCACCTTCTGGGGTTTAACTTCTCCACCTTTGACGACAAAGGGAAACGGCCTACGACCAGCACTAGCAGCCGCGAAGCGAAAGGGAAGCAGGCGTTGATAGTCAATGCGTCTAACACAATGCAAGGTCCTGCTCAGAGGCCTCCTCCTGCACCAAGGCCAAAGATGGTCTACTCGTTCAACGATGAAGATACCTTGCAACTCTTTAAGATGTTGAAGCAGGGCGACAAAATCAAGTTGCTTGATCCTAAGCGTCATAACAAAGTAGGCAGAGTCGGCGACCCGAGAGGTATTGTCACTACCATCGCTTCATCGGACATCCAACTAAAGACTGCTACATCCTCAAAGACTACATATAGCATATAATCAATGTGAACACCATCTCAGTCGATTACGAGGAGAAGACAGTCTCAGCCAACATGGTGTTGCTCCAGTTCGGCAACTTACCGCCTAACATGACTCAAGACGGCGTCGTCCCCATCCTAAAGGCGACAATGGAAGTAGTCAACCTTCCACCATTCTGTGACAACGTGGGTGGGCTCACACCACTCATAACATCCGAGGGAGAGATCATGTGGGTTCACCCAGATCTCATTCTAGAGCTGACTCAAGCGGGGGTACCCTCTACCTCCTAAAACAAAGGTAAGAAGACCAAGTCTTACCGAATGGTGACTTCCTCCCTTGAGGAAGTACTGCCCGTACAAATGCCTTCACAGCAGAACACCCAGCCAGAGGAGGTTCCGTCCGAAGTGTCGCCTCCTATCATCACCGCAGTTGTCCAAGGAGAAGGTTCATCCCAACCTTCTGTAGCTAACAAACAAAAGCAGAAGGAGGCCTGCTTCGACAGGCCTCTTCGAAAAGACAATACTCCGGGATTAGCCAAGCCCTATAACTTCGACATACTTGTACAACTGGCCAGTACTCTAGCACAACTTTCCCTATTCGAACTCCAACGCCTATCCAAAGATACTCGAGAGGCTCTCTGTGAAGCCCTGAAGGACGTCGAGTCTTTTATCAGTCAGTTCAAGCAGCTTGACGATGATCCTACAGTATGTTCGCACTGCCATAATGTAGGGGAGATCATCCCCAACATCACATTCACTCAACAGGATATGTTGCTCAAGAATAACAGGCACAATAGACCCATGTATTACATAGGATATGTCGGTGCCGTCAAGGTGGATCGAATGCAGATTGACCTTGGTTCTCTCAGCATCATCTCCCGAACTCTAATTCAGATGTTGGGGATCCTGATGCATTGTCTTATAGCGTCTTACACTACCATCAGTGGCTTCAAGGTGGATCGAATGCAGATTGACCCTGAGCCATTGGGGAAGATTCGCTTGAAGTGTCATATCTGTAATCTCCAGACCGAGGTGACTTGCTACGTTGTGGATGCAGACGTCAACTTCAACATCTTGTTGGGACAGCCATGTATAAATGAATACATGGTGGTGCCATCCACCCTCCATCAATGTATAAAATACGTATCCACCAGCGGCATCATCCGAAAAGAATTTGCTGATGTCGATCCCTTCAGAGGGATTGAAGCCTTCTTCACCGATGACGATCTATACAAATCAATTTATCTCGAAGATGAAGCCAATGACGTTGATGACGAGGCAGAAGCTGAGGCTGAAGCTAACCCAGAGGCGGACATGATAATCAATGCTCCCTTAAAAGTACAACTCAAAGGGAGGTCGCCTCAAACACCGGCTCCTATGGTAGTCAAACTCCACGGTAAGGCACCAGCTTCTCTGGACACTACACCTAATGAAGCTCCATTGAAGATACGCCTCAAAGGCAAGCCCCCTCAAATGGCGGCTCCTCTCGTAGCCAAGCTACGGGAAAAGGCTCCAGCTTCGGGTACACCAGCCGAGGCTTCCCTCAAGGTGTGGCTCAAAGGGAAGCCTTCTCAGTTGTCGGCACCCGACAGGCCACAAGAGAAGACCCCGACATCTTTCTCAGCACAGTCCCGGGAGCCAACACAGGCCAAGCTCCCAAAAACTCTCCTGAACCTCCCAAGGCTGCTCTAGTTCTCAATGATGAAGAGCTTGGAGAGTACATATCGGCTAATGTCAATGCCCCATCCCTCGATGATGTAATCCCTCGGGACCAGATCCCATATTTTATCAATAATAGAGTATCTTTCAATTATTGTTGTCTTCTATATTGGAATACCATGTACACTCTAGATAATGCTCTACAGTCGTTGCAAGCACAAATAACGACCGTAAGTTATGCAAATCGAGTCATCCTGTATCAAGGAGTCTGTTACATAGTTTTACCTCGAAACAAGGACGAAAAGCCTATCATCTTTGGCAAAGTCGAGCGTCACCAAGACCTCCCACCGACAGAGCCAGAGCCCGATACCGGCAGAATGCAAATCTACCGGTACAACGATCGAGCCAAGTAATTCATCCAAAAGATGGGTTATAACTTGAAGAGCGGCCAAGGTCTGAACTATGGCAAAGGTCGACGCCTTCCACTACTAAAATATCATCAAATAGCGACGTAATTTAGCGACGACAAGAAATGACGTCGCTAGTTATGTAATTTAGCGACAGCTTTATAAACACGTCGCAAAACGTTGCTGCCTAGCGACGTTTCGCGACCGGAGTTTAATACGTCGCTGAATAGCAACGTTCAGCGACATATTATTAGCATATGTCACCAGTTTTGCGACGTTTAGCGACTTCAACATGTGACGTCGCTAAGTTTTTTTACTTAGGGCACAACGTTTCCTTCTTTCCCCCTCACTCTCACTCGAAAATACTCAAAAAATTTAATTTCCCCCCACCCCCCGGCGACTCCCTCCCCCTCTGTCAGTGCCCTCCCCTCCCGGTGACCCCCTCCACCCCCGGCGACTCCCACCCCCTCCGGCGAGCTCCTCCTCCTTGAGATCCTCCTCCTCGAGCCCCTCCTCCCCCAATCCGAGCTCCTCCTCCTCTTCCTCAGGTAAACCCTAACCTAACTCCTCTCCTTCCTCCTCCTCCTTTACCACGGACACACACATACACGGACACACGGACACACATCGTGTCCCCAAAGACTCGTGTCCATTGGATTCGTGTCCCCAAAGACTCGTGCCCATTGGATTCGTATCCCCAAAGACTCGTGCCCATTGGATTCGTGTCCAATTTTGGATGTGTTGAGTTTGGTTTGTTTTTGGACACATTGTGTCGAGTATTTGGACACGAGTTTGGTTTGGGAGACACGTACACACATGACACTTGTATATGCACACTTGACACTATACACTCTCTATCTCTCTAGTATATAAATGCATAAATTGTTGAATGTATATATTGTGTCCCCTTGGTTATAGCCTAGTATATGTAAATATCTTAACCTATATATGTATACCTATATATATATAGTAAATATATAGGTAGTTGTGTGATTGATGGCTTGTTTAGATGTGGTAGTGTGGTAGTATGGTAGTGTGAGTGTGAGTGAAGGGGGATATTGAGATAAGTGTTAGATTGTGTGTGTGTGTGTGTGTGTGTGTGTGTGTGTGTGTGTGTGTGTGTGTGTGTGTGTGTGTGTGTGTTTGAGGGTGAGAAAGGTGAGAGGGATTTAGATATGTATCCATAAGTTAGTATCCTAAGTTAGATATTTAGGATAGTATCAATATCTTCTTTAGGATGTTAGTATCCTAGGGTTAGATAGGTGAGTTAATATCTTAGGATACTAGAAGTTAGTATCCTAGATAGGTTAGTTAGTATCTTGGATAGGTTAGTTAGTATCCTATTTATCCTAGATAAGTTAGTATCCTAAGTTAGATATCTTAGGGTAGATAGGTTATGCTAGTATCTTGAGGGTATCAAGATAATAGGATATTAGGATATGGGCTAGAAGTTAGTACCCTAAGTTAGTACCCTAAGTTAGTATCTTGGCTAGAATTTGGTATCCTAGGATAGTTAGATATCCTAGTATCTTAAGAGTGTCCTAGATTGGTCTATGGCAATAGGATACCCTATAGGGGGAGGGGACAGGGGTAGGGGGCAGGGGACAGGACCCTAACCCTATTTCGGATACGACTCCGTGACACAGGACACAGGACACACACAATACATACATATATACTTATATATATAAATACACATATCTACATATATACATGTATATATATACTCACACACTTACATACACAAATACATATATAAATATATATGTATACAATGTATATACACACAAATACACATATATATACAATCAAAAATCCATTTGAAATTTATTTTAAGAATCTGAAATATTGACGATATATACCCAAGGTTCACAATATCGGTATCGAAATCAGTATCGGACTATTCCTATGAGTATTGGTATCGGCAATATCGGTAGTATCGGCGGTATTGTATCGGAGTATCGGACTTTGGTATTGGAAAACAAATAATTATTAATAAATTATTTACATTTAAAAACATATATTTTATATATTTAGGCATAATTTTTAGTATTTTAGCGTTATTTCTTAGTAGTTTTGAAATTATATGAAATAGTAGTCACCCTTACCGATTGGTTTTGCCGAATTGACCGGAACAAAGACCCCCAAAGTCGGTATCGGTCAATATTTGGTATCGGTCGGTATCGGATCGGAACATGCCAAACCGTATCGGTATCGGCCGTTACGGATCGGTATTGGCCGATACTTTAAACCATGTATATACCATGGTTTTGCCTTTTAGTTGTAGGAATATGAGAGGGTGACATTGTTGTCACATTAAGGGTCTTTGAGGAGGTGACATGTTGTGAACAGATATATCCTTATAGTTCTCCTACGTAATGTTAAAGAAAATCCGTAGGAGAACTATATATAAGGATATATCTTTTCGCAACATGTCATCTTGTCAAAGACCCTTAATGTACCAACCATGGTACCGCGGTATTGATATTTAGATACCAATAGCGATAAGGTAAAGGGTACCAACTTAAAGTATTGGTATTGGGATACCAATAGCGATAAGGTAAAGGGTACCTTGGTAGATAATGACTAGAAATAGGATATTTGACTTAGATTTGACCTTGTTTGACCAAGGTTGACTATTTTGACTGAAAGTCAAAGTAGAGTCAACATCTGACCTAGATTGGACTAAGAGTTGACAAAGTCAACTATAGGTCAACTCTTGACCTAGTTTGACCTTGTTTGACTTTGTTTGACTTAGCTTGACCTTGTTTGACTTAGTACAACCTAGTTTGACCTAGATTGCATATCATTGTTATTAGTAACTGTCTGCTACTAATGTGTGTCCCATAATAAGACATAATATACGAATTTGTGCATGTTGGATAATATGTATCCATCTTTGCAAAATTATTTCCAAATGGATATGAATTACTACTTGCAAAATCGTTCATGGATGTACAATCGTCGTCCTGATGATATGTATGGTGTACAGGATGAATACATAGCGGGAGTAGAGCAGTTCCTGCAGTTTGCTAAGGCGTTCCCTCAGTACATGGAAGGCACCAAAATTAAGTGTCCGTGTGTGAAATATCAAAACGTAAAATATTATCCAGAAGTGGAAGTGACATATCATTTCTACTCGAGAGGTTTCATGCCTAATTACTATCAGTGGACCGCATACAGAGAACTTGTGTCTTTAGCATCAGAGCCGGAGCCTTACGTTGAGCCGTATATGCATGCGGGACCTAATTTTGTTTCAGATAATCATGCATACGACGACGGGTGCATCAACATGGTTTTTGACGCTGCGGGGCCTAGTTTCGTTCATGATGCACCTGAGGAGGCACCGAACGCCGATGCTGCACAGTTCATGGAGTTGCTGGAGAATACAAGGACTCCATTGTATCCTGGTTGTGAGGATCATTTACCGTTGGAGGTGGTTACAAGACTGTTGAGCATTAAGTTAGATTTTAACATGTCGCAAGAATGCTACAACCGAGTGTTAGAGCTGATTATAGAGATCTTGCCGGTGGGTGCTAAGTTGCCTAAAGACTTCTACCGGTCTAAGAAGATGGTAAGATCGCTCTGGATGGGATACGAGAAAATCTATTCCTGTCGCAATGGGTGCATGCTGTACTACAAAGACGATAAGGACGCAGATGTGTGCAGATTTTGTGGTGCTGATCGCTATAAGATAACTAGTACAGGAAGGTCTACCGGTGCAAGAAGACCGACCGATTTAATGCACTACTTGCCTTTAACTCCGCGGTTGCAAAGATTATTTATGGTGAAAGAGACGACCGAAAATATGAGTTGGCACATGCGAGAACAGATTAAAGGAGTGTTGGATCACCCATCCGATGGAGAAGCTGGAAACACTTTGATCGAGTGTATCCTGATTTTGCTTCAGATCCGCGTAATGTCAGGTTGGGACTATCTTCTGACGATTTTACTCCTTTTGGTCTTTCAGGATCCCAGTATTCGTGTTGGCCTGTGATTGTCACTCCGTATAACCTACCGCCTTGGATGTGCATGAAGACTCAGTACATGTTTCTAACCGTTATAATTCCTGGTCAGAACAATCCCAAGAGGAACATTGACGTGTACTTATAACCTTTGATAGATGAGTTGAATCAGTTATGGGAAGTAGGCACTAACACGTACGATGTTTCCAGGAAACAGAATTTTCAGATGAAGGCAACCCTTATGTGGACCATCAACGACTTTCCAGCCTATGGAATATTATATGGATAGAGCACTCATGGCCATCTCTCATGTCTGTATTGCATGGACCATAGTAAGGCTTTCCGCTTGAAATACGGAGAAAAATCGTGCTTCTTTGATTATCATCAGCAATTTCTGCCAAAAGATCATCCATTCAGAAGGAGCAAGAATGTGTTCCGTACCAGCGTTATAGAGAAGGGTGATCCACCGCCAAGGTGGTACGGAGCCACGATATGGGAGAAGGTGAAAGATTTTCCAATTGCTATCGAAGATCCTACAACTGGGTACAAGTGCGATGGATTTGGTAGAGATCATAACTGGATAAAGAGGAGCATATTCTGGGATCTGCCATACTGGAGTACCAATCTGATCAGACATAATCTTGATGTCATGCATATTGAGAAGAATGTGTTTGATAACATAATTAATACTGTGATGGACGTAAAGGGAAAAACGAAAGACAATCCCAAGGCAAGGTTGGACTTAGAAGAAATATGCAAACGCCCTGCGTTGTATTTGATACAGCAGAATGGAAAACAGTTATGCCGAAGTCAATTTTCTCGCTGGACAAGGAGGATAAAGTGAGACTTTATCGGTGGATCCAGGACCTAAAATTTCCAGACGGATATGTGTCAAATCTTAGAAGATGTGTCGATCCGAAGGAAAACAAATTGACGGGTATGAAGAGCCACGACTGTCACGTATTCATGGAGAGGTTAATTCTAATTGCATTTCGAGAATTCTTACCAGGCAATTTGGGATCCATTGACGGAGCTTAGCATATTCTTCAGGGATCTTTGTTCTAAGAAATTGCTCGTTGATCGTCTAGAAAAGCAAGAGAAGGACATTATGGTAACACTATGCAAGCTAGAGAGGGTGTTTCCTCCTGGATTCTTCGACTCTATGGAGCATTTGCCAATTCATCTATCCTATGAGGCACGTGTTGGTGGACCCGTCGAATATCGATGGATGTACCCGTTCGAGCGACATTTGAATCACCTAAAAAGAAAGATAAAAAATAAGGCACGGGTCGAGGGTTCTATTTGTGAAGCCTATGTTCTCGAGGAGATTATAAACTTTTGTTCGATGTATTTCAAGCCTCATGTTGCAACTAATAGAACGAGAGCTTCCAGAAACGACGACGGAGATCATGAAAGTAATAATACATTACTGAAGGTATATAATGCTCCAGGAAAGCCATCGGGTAAAATGAAGAAGAGATATCTGAACGATGATGAGCTAAGGGCTGCTCAGGTGTATGTATTACTCAACTGCGATGAGGAGGAAGTAGAGAAACTGGAGGGGTAAGTAAATAATACGTCTATATTATTTTAATAGTGTTGATTATTATACTATTACATTAATTGCTCGATGTTGTTTTTAGCATATTTAATAATGATGTGAGGTCTGGTAGGCCACACATAACAGAAGAAGAACTAGAAGAAGAAATGAGGCATTATTTTCCATCATGGTTGAGTGCATATGTAAGACTTCAGAACTCTGTAATTACCTTTCTGTAAATACACTTGATTGAGAATGAGCTTAATTGCTTCTTTCGTGGTATTTAGGTCGATCATCCATACGCAAGACTTGAGAATGAGTCTATTAGAATGCTAGCCAAGGGACCAATTTATGCTACAAAAATATGGCCAAGCTACTGTGTTAATGGATTTAGGTTCAAGTCAGCAGCTTGCCCAATCAGAGACAACTTTGTGGATCTCGACTCCACCAAAAATAGCTGTTTGTGTATCAGATCTTCGAACTACAATGATGTTGATGCGGGCAACGATTTCTATGGCGTGCTACGGAAGATCGTAGAGCTGACATATAGTTATGGAATAGAGCCTGCTAAGATTGTGTTATTCAGGTATGATTGGTTCGATCCGATTGAAGGTCAAGGTTGAAAAGTAGACAAGCACGGTCTTGTTGATATAAACTATCGGCGTCGATATCAAGCCTATGAACCATTTGTCCTATCAAGTCAGGCTCAGCTCGTGTACTTCACAAGTTATCCTAAACGGGGAACAACAAGGTCGGACTGGTGGGCAGTATGCAAGACCAAAACTAGAAATACCTTAGAAGTTGACGATAAAGCTTATCAACAGGATGAACTACCTCTTGTAACAAATATTATAGAAGTGACACGACTAGAGTTCCTCATTACACATCTAATTGTGTAGAAGAAGTAGAATTATCTGAAGAGGAAGATGCAGATGAAAGTGAAGACGTAGAGGAGGAAGAAGAAGAAGAAGATGAGCTAAACGAACTAGATGAATTTTCAGAAGAGGATTAAAATCTGTGATGTCTATCATAAAAATATATTATTTTGTAATAATAAATCTGTGACACTTTAGTGACACTTTTATCTGTGACCATGATATTTTTCAAAAATTTGTGATGTCTATCATATAAATATATATTTTTGTTTTATTGTCATATGTTATTATCAGGTATGAATAGACCAGGAGGACGACGTGGAGGATTTTACATTAGGTAGTCCCGTCAGCCTCGGCCTGGGGATGGAGAGGGCAGTTCCGTACCCTCATTCTCATCTCCGAGTACGAGTGTACCGTTCTGTTCTCGGTCCATTATCGGGACAGGGCAGTTCCAGCAGGTTGCCGACTTCTCTCTCGTCGTCCAGCCTTCCTGATCCCGCGTCCAGTATCCCTGATCGCCCGTCCAGCATTTCTCCTGTCGACGGCTCTATAGGGGGAGCCGACGCCGAGCATATGGAGGACGACGATCAGACTGATCCTGCCCAGGAAGGAGGTGAGAGCGACCCTCCATGAGCTCCCCCGGACGAGACGCGTATGGAGATTTGGACGGACGGGCCTATGAAGTAAGTTAATTAATTAATATATAGTTCTCAAATGATTATATGTACATATATATTCATGAAAAATTATTATTGTATAGATATCGGCCTTCTGTAGTACAGGGACAGCTGGGGGTATTTCTGAGGCAGAACTATGGTGGGCCTTGGATTAACTACTCAGAAGCTCCCGCAGATAGGAATGCCTTTTGGTTCGTCCACTTCAAGGTAAAAAATTTGTTTATTTTTAAATTTTAATAATTATTTTTGTATATTATACAACTTTTGTATTTTACTTCTTGTAGAGGACAGATTTCTATCTACCATACTGGGCGGCGAGAATCGAGGGCCAATTTTCTGCCGTCGCAGCCAAGCTCATCCGTGATGCGATCCACGACCAGAAGTGTCGTGATCGCTCCGGAGAGCCGATCCATGGTTGGATCACGCCAGATCAGTGGGCTGCGATGAAGGCTAGATTCCGCGAACCCAAGTACCAGAAGCGGTCTGACAAGGCCAAGGTGGCGCGGTCGAGCGCCGGTAAGTGGTGTGGTGGCTCCATTCCGATGACGGAGCATTTTTGTCGTCTGGTAGATTTTTTATGACGGACATTAATTTATATATAGTTCGATGGAATGTTTAATACTAATAATAGATAATATATTTTAACAGGTAAAAAAGGGTGAGGACCCGAACATGGTGACCGTCTTTCTGGTCACCCATCGGAGGGCTAGGGAGTTCATTGACGAGAGGGCGACGCAGGCATATGTACATTCTATTCTTTATTTTAATTTACTATAATTTAGAAAATAGGAAAATAGATATCAATATAGACTTTAGCAAACACTTACACGTTAGCAAACATGTTCTAGGCCGAGTTTGTTCGGCTATAAGAGGAGACGGCTGCTGCTGCTGCTGCTAGTGCACAAGCAGAGGGAGAGGCTCGTACTTCCTTCCAGCCGCCTACAGCTCCATCGCCGGACGAGCTCTGGATGACCACCGTTGGCGGTCTTCAGAAGGGTACGTAATACGGTACGGGATCCTACGGTGCGTATTTGGCTTCGGAGTCATCCCGGCCCCCTCTGTCAGTGCGCAGTCTTCGGCTTTGCAGGCATCGTCATGAGCTGAGGATGTTCGTCATCAGATCAAGGTACTGTATCGCAAGTTGCAGCAGCAGATTTCTGATACGGTCGAGCAACGATCCGACCCTCCGATCCACACCGGACGATTTGATGCGGTCGAGCACAGTATACAGGAGCTGATGAGTCTGCATCATGCTACAGCTGCCAGGTTGCACACGCTCATCGAGTCTACGCAGCGCACAGAGCGTAGACAGGTCGAGCTGGAGAGATCGCAGAGGAGCATGTCTGCCTTACTCACTCAGGTTTCAGCTTCGCTTGAGGCGAGTACTGAGAGGGTGGTGAGTACCCTTGCTGTTTATGGTGAGCGACTGCGAGAGCTGGAGCAGATACGTCCTCCCGGTCCATCGACGGTGCCGACTCCAAAAATTGTACTGCCTCCTACTGCCCCTACGGTGCAGCTCACCCAGGAGCAGTATGACTACATTCTATCCCAGTTACGCGGTAGGGGTCCGCAGTGATTTTATTGATTTTTTTATGACTTGTATGTATTGGCCCTATGGACAAATTGTTTATTGGTACACCTTTGTTTATGCACTTGGTGGGAGACTTTTTATCATCTTTCATTTTTATTCGACTCTATTAGATGTTTGTGAGGATGAGTGTCTGTGATATTTACTTTGTATTGTCTCCTATTTTTATTGTGATATTTACTTTGTGATATCTGCGACGTGGATGACAGATATACCTATGCTGGGTTATAAGCGATGATCTGATATACAAAGGAGGTGCTGCCGAAATTTTAAAAAAACATAATGTATATTTTTGTGATGATGTGTGTCTGTGTTTACAGTGAATGTGAAATGCAGTGTTCGGAACCATCGATAGTTTCGATTACTGTTGTATGTTTTATCTTGGATAGAAAGTGCAACAGTTCAGGGTGTACTTCTGAGAGCTTCATTTTCACGTCCTTCATATTCTCGGAACGTCGTAAAGGATCCCGAGAAGGTGAAGGACGTAAAGAGGAAGCTCTGAGAAGTGCACCCTGAACTGTTGCTCTTTCTATCCAAGATAAAACGTAGAACAGTAAGCAAAACTGTCGATGGTTCGAAAACTGTACTTCACACACACTTTAAACACAGACACAAAGCATAACAAAAATAAAAATTATATTTTTTTAAGATTTCTTTTATTATATCTGCGACGTTCTGCGACATACAGCGACGTGTAGGTGCCGTCGCTATACGTCGCTACATAGTGACGTCACGTCGCTAGCAGTCGCTATACTGTTGACGTGGGATATGTCAACCTGAGAGCGGACGTCGCTACATTTGTCGCTAGGCGTCGCTAAAGTGCCTACGTGGCTGCCAGGCCATGTCATCATACATAATGTTTACCGCGTCGCAAAGTGGTCGCTCTACGTCGCTATTTGGCGACGTAAATTTACGTCGCTCTACGTCGCTAATTTTGCGACGTCTAGCGACACTAAACGTGACGTTTCTGCGACGAAATTGTCATCTGCAACATGCCTATACGCGACATCCAATTTTCGTCACTAAATACGTCGCAAATAGATTTTAGCGACGGATTTTCCTTATTTAGCGACGTCTTTTGACGTCGCTAAATGGGGTTATTTTAGTAGTGTTCCCCTACGACTTTTGGCGCCAAAAGGAAAGCCGCAAGACTACTATCACCGTGTCCGACGGGGGGTCGTCTACATCACGCCTCCAATAACTTCCGAAGAATCAAAAGTAGAGGGTGTCATACATTCTCACTCATCTGAAACATCAACTTGGGACTCCGACACCAGCATCGGCTCAGTCTTCAGGAGGGTGCTGTCAGCCAACATGACATCCGTACATCCTTCAGAAGATAAAGATGACGATCAAACAGGAGAGTTCTTCGAAGAAGAATCCTGGGCTCAATGCCTAGGCGCATAATGGGAGTCTCGCTTTCAATTGCATGAACCCCCTACAGAAGACGAAGTCGAGCAGATCGACCTTGGGGATGGATCTTCATCCAAACCCATCTTCATCAGCAAGAGTTTGGTGGAGGAGGACCAAGAATCCTTGATCCACCTGGTCAAAGAATATATTGACGTCTTCCCCTAGAGCTACGAAGACATGCCTGGACTCGACCCACAAATCGTAATGCACAAGCTTATCATCTTGCCTGACGCTAAGCCCGTTAAGCAGCAACAGCGGCACTTCTGTCCCAACATCATGGACGCCATTGACAAAAATATCAACAAGCTCTTGGACAGTGGGTTCATTCATGTAGTGCTCCGTCCTACAAAGTCAATCGGAGGAATCGAAATGCCAACGACATTCAAACTTAGCCTTACAACGGCTGCTCGAGGACGTCGCTCGGTAAAGGCGACCGCTCTCTCAGGTGGGGTAGTTTCGGTGAACTTGTCTCATCTTAGCCTTTACTTAATAATTTGTGTGTTTTCAACTTGCACAATAGGCTTGATAATAAAAGAGACAAATCCACATAGCTAAGGGAATAATCCCGACGTGTCGAATCGAGATTAGAACATGAAAAACGTCCCACGGTCGGATTAGAGTTGGTGCACGGCGTGTTTTGAAAATGACACTCGGTCCTTCGTCCCGTGGCTTGGGAGAAAGAAAGTTAGTATTCGTCACAAACTATGAGTTAGCCTAAGTCATAGGCATCGCCCGCGTAGATGCTCGATAAAGCATACACCTTTTCTCGAAGCAAGGATCGGCGTAGCCTTGATCATCCCACGAGCTAAGTTGTATCGCACGACTTATGGCATGAGTTTAGGTACCCAAAGACCTTGGTTGTTCAAGTTGAGCGCATGCTCGGTCCTACGGTTCTACGGCTTCATATAGCCATTTGTTTCCACGGTTTTAAGGCGCATCACTTAGAGTAAGAGACGATCCCTCGGTTGGGAGTCTCACGCTCCTATGCACGTTAAGAATTATGAGGCAGTCCTTTGGTTGGGAGTCTCATGTTCCTCCCTCGATTGGGAGTCCCACATTCATATACATGTTAAGAAGTACAAGGCAGTCCCTCGGTTGGGAGTATCACGTTCCTATGCACGTTAAGAAGTACGAGGCAGTCCCTCGGTTGGGAGTCTCACGTTCCTATACACGTTAAGAAGTAGGAGGCGGTCCTTTGCTTGGGAGTCTCACGTTCCTATACACGTTAAAAAGTATGAAGCGGTCCCTCGGTTGGGAGTCTCACTTTCCTATGCACGTTAAGAAGTACGAGGCGGTCCCTCGGTTGGGAGTCTCACGTTTTTATGCACGTTAAGAAGTATGAGGCGGTCCCTCGGTTGGGAGTCTCACGTTCCTATCCACGTTAAGAAGTATGAGACGGTCCCTCTGTTGGGAGTCCCACTGTTCTGATGCACGTTATGCAAAGGGTAGTTTAGAGCACGAGATGTTAAGTATGGTTCCAGTCGTACCGTAACATTAGGCCATGCATTTATGTGAGTCTAGATGTCTCGTAGGTGCGTGGTCATTGGACAACTTATCGACAAGGATTTTTGCCTACACTGGTTATACGCCGGGGCACCGGGCCCAGTCATCCTAGGGGGTAGATGTTATAGCAGCGCATGATCTTACTGCGTGGGTAGCCGGGGGCTTGCCATGGGGCTAGCTACCTTGTATCGAAGGACCCGCCGCCTACCCGAGCTATGTAAACGATGGCTTGTCATGCCAGTGGCCTTTCATATAGATAATTGGCGTGCTAAGGGGCGAATCTGTATGCACGGTGTCGGTCGTAACAAAGGAAGTGTAAGCACGGTATGTGTTGAGTGTTAAAATGTGTGCTCGGTTGCACCCAAAGTATTATGAAGCCTAAGATTTGGCTATGCATAAAGACACGTGCTTCATCGTACTTGAGTTCTCGACACCGGTTCCACAAGTTGGGTTAGACGTTACGAGTTAAGTCAAGAAAGGGTCGTAGGGCAAGTTGTGTTAAAATCAGGTTAAGTGGGTGCGAGGCACGACCTAGGTATTTGTAGGGCACGACCTCAAAATTTGAGGTCTGGCCGCGTTATCACAACACGAGTAAAGGCAAGCACGAGGCGATAAGTTGACGTTATTAGGAGGAGAAGGTCTAGCGGCAAAGTACGAGTACATTATTAGTGTAAGGCACGGTGACGGTCTAGAGACACAAAATAGTCCAAGGCGTCGGTCCTAAAATCGATCCTAAGGAAAGACTAGAAAGACAATCGTAAACGGGCTTGTATTGCACAAAGTAAAATAAATGTGATGATTTTGTATGGGTGGGCGAGAAGCTTACTCCACCAGTACAGTTGAGTACTGGCATCCACATAGTTTTCATGTACAGGCGCAGGTAGAAGCTTGTGGTGTGGGGCTCGCTTGGATGCGTCGAGGCATGGAGTTCCTTGGCGATTCGAAGCGTGCTACCGCGTGGAATCAAAACTTATACGAAAAGTAATGTATGGACATCGCCTCTCCGAAGCAGCCACTAGCTCGAGATATGTATTGAGAGATGAGAGGGAGCTGAGTGATTTGTAATATGAGACGAGTAAAATTGGAGTAATTGTAATCTTGGCCTTGCGCCCCCATTGTAAAATTGTTTCCATATCAATAAAGAGCTTCCTTTGAATTACTTACGTTTTGTTCTAAATTTTTGCTGCATGTTCAATGTCTCTGCTTGGGACTTCTGTGCGATGATCCCGTCGCAGCCGCTGTAATCGGCTGTTATGGAACTCGCCTAGCACGAGTGCAATTAAGGCTCGTGCGACATCACGCCTTAGCGAGGACGATCGCTCCTACGGGAGCGGGGCGTGACATAATGGTTTCAGAGTACGGCTTTACGTCCTTGGACTATCGATTGAATTCTTTAACTCTGTTGTTTCCACAAACTCTGAAGTGTTGCTTTCGCAAGTTGATATCGTTGGTACACTCTCTCTCAATTGTCCCCCGGGATGTCCATACAATAAGTCTAATATTTTAAAAAGCGCGTACAAGTGTTCAATCGAACGCATCAATAGACGATGGCCTTTGGGCCGAACGGTGCCGACCTTAAGTTGATAGAAAACACCTGCTGAAGTTAGCAAGTCCCGTGCGTGCCAAAATAGTCCACGTCGATATTAGCAAATGAGCATGAAAAGTCGAAGTATAGTCCATACGGGATGGTTATGCACAGGGCCTCTTGGCTAAGTTGTGTCGTGTGTCGTACACTTAGACTTTATGGTGCGAACGAATTGCGAGCGAGATTGACTATCGCTCGGACGAGAATAAGTGAGACGTAGAACGTATGTTGATAGAGACGCTACTTGACCAACGCTAAAGCGAACACGAAAAATGGTTCTTAGACCTTGAGGAACGGGTGAACGCACAATTGAACATGTCGATTGTGAATCGTATGACCTTTTTAAGAATTTTATAGAATGACTTGACCCTGAGTGGTGTATGGACGTTATAGAAATTGTTCGAGCGGAACTAAAGATTTACGGATTGTACGAGTATGTCGTCAAGCGATGATATCGCAAAGCCTTAGAACGAGTAGCGCTTAGTTGGTCATGATTCGAGAGTCGCAAACGAAATATAGTCCGAACAAATTGTGAATGGTAATGCGAGTTATGAAATGGTTGAATAGAGATTCTGAACGATAAAATAAATAGATGACTTGATCGAAAAAATTGATACGGATTGTATACGAAAAATTAGCACGACGGGTAGATAGTGTGCATAAAATGTTCGAATTTGAAGTTACACGAATGATTCTAAGGATTGGATTGAATGTTGTTCGATGATTTGAGTTATAAAGGAATGACATGATTTGGAGAAATATGTTGGTCGATGACTTAAGATAGACGAATGAACGATACATGAATTTGGGTTTGAAGAAATTGACGTTGTGAACGATTCGAGGGATAATGATCGAACTTAAAATTGAATGTCGAGAAGATTATCCAGTCGGACGATAGCATCATTCGTACGACTCAAAATTCTGCGAAAGAAGATCGTCAGGTTACGCATATCATCGATGGTATTGAGGCGTATCAAAGATAGATATGCGATAACTCAGGCTGACTAGGTGAAGGACGATCGTGCAAGTGTTATCGTTATGATGGATGCAATACTTAGGATTTTGGTTGAAACGAATATTGGAATGAAAGTAATCGTGTCTTGAGGGTTACGCGAATAACCACAGCGTCGGCATTCTTGTCTTGTACGAGCGCGACTCCTGCCTCGCACATGCGTCGTGTCGAATTTGGGGTGATCGTTTCGCGTGAGCGCTGACATGGTGATTCACGGGAATGATCGAACTCAAAAAATTAGGACATAACAACTATGATTGTCTCGACTTGTTGGCTTAATGCGAAGGTGAACTCGAGGATTTGTAGGACTTATGATTGGCGAATGAATGAAACTTAAAGATTGATTAGGTCCAATCTGCACATCGAGAATGAATTAGTCTAGACACAAAACAAGAGTTACGTCCCGATGAGAATGATTATCTTACGGGAGCGTGCATGGTGACTCGTGCCCACCATGGATAATCAGACTCGCGTGAGATCGGGGCACAATATATTGTTAAGTCGGACGACCTTGTGATCGATTACGTGAATTGGGATAAATGACTTAGGGAGTATGAAATGTGAATTATGGTTTAGCGATGAATCGTATCATAGCGTGCTTGACATGGAAGGATTGATAGGCGGATTACATCGAACATGTTCGAAGAGATAGACTATGTGAAACGGTTTGATGAACGAACGATATTGATACGACGTAGAATTGGTTAAAACGTGAGTTATCGTAGGACGACTTTATTGAATGACTCGGACCCCGTGCGATGAATATTAGGAAGTGCGTAGGGAATTGTGCTCAATATTTAAAAAGTGAAGTGATGCAAGCTTGGGTAGAAAACCTCGTACTATCGATTTGGTTTGACCTTAGGATGGGGTCAGTATTGATATTGTTGTTTAGGAACTATGATTCCAATACTAACGGACGACCTTAGCCTAAAGACGTAGCCTAGCGGTTAGGTAGACGTCCGAGTGTGAAGCGATAGGAAATAGTGGAGGCACCACTCATGAGGCTCGGTTGACATGCACGTATATCAGAGACGCCCAAATATGTGTATGATCCGACTCAAGTGGTGATGGAAGATTCTCTATCACGAGACTTGGCTGAAATACATGTATTTTGGGGACGCCTAAAATATGTGCACGATCCAACTAAGTGATATGTTGAATCAAGTGAGACTTGAGGAACGAAAAAGTGTCAAGGATTTTGAAATCTTGAGTTTCGAAAAAATGTTGATGGTAATGCGATCATTGAATTGAGATGAGTTTGAATGTTGGTTGATCGATTGGTGTACCTTACGACTAAGTTAGAGATAGCACGAGTGTGGCTCGGATTGAGGGAACGCATAGAAGTAGTGCATGCAAGAGGTCTTGAATATAGAATCAAGTATAAGCCGATGAGTGTACTCAGTAAGTTTCGAGGACGAAATATTTTTTTGAGTGGTGTATGATGTAGTACCCCGTCCCACAAAGTCAATCGGAGGAATCGAAACGCCAACGACGTTCGAACTTAGCCTTGCAACGGCTGCTCGAGGACATCGCTCGGTCAAGGCGGCCGCTCGCTCAGGTGGGGTAGTTTCGGTGAACTTGCCTCATCTTAGCCGTCACTTAATAATTCGTGTGTTTTCAACTTGCACAATAGGCTTGATAATAAAAGAGACGAATCCACATAGCTAAGGAAATAATCCAGATGTGTCGAATCAAGATTAGAACATGGAAAACGTCCCACGGTCGGATTAGAGTTAGTGCACGACGAGTTTTGAAAATGACACTCGGTCCTTTGTTCCATGGCTTGGGAGAAGGAAAGTTGGTATTCGTCACAAACTATGAGTTAGCCTAAGTCATAGGCATCGCCTGCGTAGATGCTCGTTAAAGCATGCATGTTTCCTCGAAGCAAGGCTTGGCGTAGCGTTGATCGTCCCACGAGCTAAGTTGTATCGCACGGCTTATGGCATGAGTTTAGGTACCCAAATACCTTGGTTGTTCAAGTTGAGCGGATGCTCAGTCCCACGGTTCTACGGCTGCATATAGCCATTTGTTCCCATGGTTTTAAGACGCGTCACTTAGCGTAGGAGGCGGTCCTTCTATTGGGAGTCTCACGTTCCTATGCATGTTAAGAAGTATGAGGCGGTCCCTCGGTCGGGAGTCTCACGTTCCTCCCTCGGTTGGGAGTCTCACGTTCCTATACACGTTAAAAAGTACGAGGCGGTCCCTCGGTTGGGAGTCTCACGTTCCTATGCACGTTAAGAAGTATGAGGCGGTCCTTCGGTTGGGAGTCTTACGTTCCTATGCACGTTAAGAAGTACGAGGCGGTTCCTCGGTTGGGAGTCTCACATTTTTATGCACATTAAGAAGTATGAGACGGTCCCTCAGTTGTGTCACGACCCGCACCCCAAGGTAAGGGTACGAGAAGTGGGTACGTCCAGCCTACGCTGCAGTATCGGCGGTAGAACGTTGTCCTAGGTTACAACATCTAACAATATAATGCTAAGCAGTTTATAATTCCCGAATGGGGGTGACATAGCAGAATGTAACTCAATCACAACTAAGGAAGAAGAAGCACGATATGATATAGAACTCAAATGAAATACAGATGATCAGAAAAGTCTAAGTGTCTAAGATAACATCTCAGCAAACATCCAGAAATACAAGTCTCAACTACTGAATATGAAAGAATATATACAATCCAGATCCCAAATGACAGAAATAAAGCCTGACTAAGCTAGTCTCAAGACAACAAAAGTAAGATAAAGCCTAACTAAACTAGTCTAGGCAGTAGGGTAATGTCATCAGCTAGAGCTGGGTCCTCCTGAGAGTCCAGCTCATAAATGTCGTCTAGGGCTGTCCCATAGAAAGTATCCACACAGGCCTCCTCCTCGTCCTTTGTAATATTTTCAACAGGTCCAGTCAGGACAGAACGAGCACAATACATCTCAACAGTTCATAGCAGGTTAGAAAATATAATAATACAATAAAGTAAGATACAGGAACTAAAAGAAATACAGTATATAAACAGAGAGAGAACTGTAATAGAAATATCTACTATAAATAGAGAACTAACAGTGGCTAGTGACTCAGAGTATAATATAGACATGTAAATGTCATAGGATGATTCTGATGCTACACTACGGAATGATTCTGATGCTACACTACATGGATATTATTCACATGTCCACTTCTACTCCCCTGTACCCCCAATCAATACACAAGGATCCAACTAGGTTATGTTATGATTCATATAACGACCCCCAAAGGGTGGTACATGATAGTCCCATAAATGGAGATTGTAGGAAAGCCCATAAATGGGGGATTCAAGGAAGACTCTGTGATCATGAGAGTACATGTCAACAGTGATTCAATGAACCATGAAGCATAGTGATACACCATGTAAGTGAAACACACAGAACATGTAGTATCCGATGCTCCCTGAGGGGATAACATCTCAAGAAGGGAGCCATATAGTACTAATCCGTGTGACCAACATGACAGTATCAAGTAAAGTAATTTAAAACAGGAAAATAATTCTAAATAGGATATAAAATGATCAGAGAATGTACTCGCCTGGTATCTGAGTGTCCAGATGAAATGTACTGTCCAAGGAGAGATGTCTGGCTCCTAATCAGAACAGCACAAGTCACAACAAGTCTACAATGATAACAAGATGTAATTCAATACATTCTAAATGAATCTAGGTCAATCTAGGCCAAAGTCAACTCTTGGTCAACTCTGGTCAACCTTAGAAGTCAAACTAGGTCTAACAAGTCTAAATTAGGTCAATCTAGCCTATACTATTCTATCAAGACTACCCAAGGCTATACAACCCTATACTAGCACCACAACTCAAAACCGAGACACAACAAGTCATCACACACATAGGGTAAACATATACATATATATAGATACATATACATTACATAGATATATATATATATATACATTACATCACACTACCTAGTATATTATACATATATACATTACATATTGGTTATAGTACATATACATTAGGAAATCATCATATATATATATATATATATATATATATATATATATATATATATATATATATATATATATATATATATATATATATATATATATATATATATATATATATAGGCTACCTACATTATATATATATTAACTATATATATACATTACATATATAGTGAGACAGAAGGATAGAGAGGTAGAAGGGAGTGTGTGTGTCATGTGTGGAGGCAATGTGATTCATAGGGCTGTTAGCAATGTGAGGAAACTAGGAGTTCAAATGTCAGATTTTTGAGTTCAAACTAATGACAGTTTACATACACCAATTTCGAAACCAAAACTCTACCAATTTATCCCAAAATTGACCCATAGATATATTACATGTAGGAGAACAACATTAGGGTATAAAACCAATAATTCACAGCATTTAAGTGGGTTAAATAGCTGCCAAAGTTCAATTTAGAAAACTGGAAAAATACTGAAAATACATGGTTCAGTCCAAATTAGGGTAAATGGGATTTGAGTATCGAAAACAAGCTAAAATACAAAACTAAAGGTTGGTAATGATACTAGGGTTTGTGCACGTGTCCCAAGAGTCATTCGTGTCCAACCAAGTGGACACAGCCGTGTCCAAATGATCCAGAGACTCAAACAGCAACCGAATACTAAATTTCCAATGCAGTCTCGTGCACAAGTGCACGCGTGTCGTGCACTCGACACAGACCAAACCAGACCTCGTGTTCACAACCCTAGGGTCTTCTAGGGTAGTTCTTCGTGTCCCACTCCCTGTATCGGTCCATAGGTGTCGTGTCCAGAGTTCTAGAGCCGTATTAGTGGCCCTAAATCCTGTGTACAGTGTCTGTGCAAACCCAGTACGGGCTAAAAAATGTGTCCGACACGACACGAGAGGTCGTGCAACTCTGGGAACCTCATGTCAGTGGTTACCCCTAGGTCTCGACCAAGTGTCGGGTGTCCAAGTGACACGGACACAAAAAAATCTATCCCGAGCAGCAGGGCACTGCTCACGCCTGCCACGAGCGTGTTCGTGTCCTCAAATCGACATGACACGACACAAAAATTGACTCAATCGAGGGAGAAACCATAAAGCACATGAACATGAAGAATTTTATTCATAAATATTCCAAAAATCAAATCGAAATGCCCTTTGGGGCATTTCATCAAACACATTCATGTAAGGACTGATACATGTCCATTTAGGACACGAAATGGACACGAAATGCCACGAATTTCTAGGGTTAGCTAGGGGACACCTAGATCTAGGATAATATGCAATAATAATAGCAATTTCAATAAGTTTTGAAGGAATTACCTATAGGTGTCAAAAACCAAAGAAAGTTCCAAAGAGGGGTGTTCTTCTTGATGGCCAAACTTTACCAAATTGTTAACAAACTGAAAATAAATTATACACACAGCAAGAATACCTAAATTAGAACCTATTGCAACTTGTTTGAAGGAAAAAGGAATTAAATAAGATTTTCTATGAATTTCTAAAGATGGAGCATTCCTCTCTTTCCAAATGTGAACTTTCTAAAGGAGGCTAACCTAATGGAAGAGACTACTTATAGGGGGGTTCCTAATGTGGCCGGCCAAGCTAGGTTAGGGTTAGGGTTTACATGGTGTGGGCTATGGGTTTCTATGGGCTTAAGTCATTAATCATGACTTGTGAAGTCATAAGCCATTTATCAAAACTCTATTCTAATTCCTATTTCCAATTTGGTTCTAATGACTAGGATATGATTAACTTAAACCAAACTAGGGTTTCATAATCTAACCAAGTCACTAAAACTAGGGTTAGCTTCTAGGGTAGGCTCCAAAGTCAACACTAGTCAAAGTCTAGAATAACCCCCTAATTAAATTATACCAAAAATCATATAAATTCTAATAAATATCAATAATTCACAATAATTCCAAATAAACCCCAAAAATTCAAAATGACCAAAATACCCCCATACTAGAAATATGGTAGTGACAAATCTACCCCCCTTAAAAGAATTTCGTCCTCGAAATTGAAAGACGAAATGCAACTGATGAGAAGGATAGAAAGTATACCTCACGGTCCAAAAAGATATGGGTATCGCTCGCACATCTCATCCTCCCGCTCCCAGGTAGACTCTCCTGGAAAATGATGTCTACATGCGATGCGTACCAAGGGTATCACCTGGTTCTTCAGAACCTTCTCCCGTCGATCCAGTATCTCCACTAGCTGCTCTGGATAGCTAAGAGAAGGTCCAACCTCAATCTCCGAATGATCGAGCACATGGCTAGGATCAGCCACATACCGTCTCAGCTGTGATACATGGAATATGTTATGGACCCTCGCTAGTACAGGTGGCAAGTCTAGCCTGTAAGCCACGTCGTCGACTCTCCCGCTGATAACGAAAGGGCCGATGAAGCGCGGGCTAAGCTTCCCACCTCCACCAAAACGTATCGTACCACGAGTCAGAGATATCCTCAAAAAAATCTGGTCTCCAACCTAATCACAAGCAAGGTCTTAATTTAATTATGATAAACAAACATGATCAAAAACACAAACACAAATCCTAAATCTAATCCTACTCTAATCTGTACCTCAAACTCCAACGGCCTCCGGTGGCTATCGGCCTAGTGCCGATGTCTGTCCTGCGCCACATAAAGTCTGTCCCTGATGAGCTTCACCTTTTCGGCAGCGTCAACAACCATCTCTGGTCCCAGTAAATCTCTCTCACCAACATCATCCCAAGATAAGGGTGTACGACACCTACGCCCGTACAGAGCCTCGAAAGGTGACATCTCAATGCTGGCCTAAAAACTGTTATTGTAAGCAAATTCCACCAAATGTAGATGATCCTCCCAGGAACCTCCAAAGTCCATGACGCACATCCGCAGTATATCCTAGAGCGTCTGAATAGTCCTCTCTGATTGTCCGTCCGTCTGGGGGTGGTATGCGGTACAAAACTTGAGCTGAGTGCCCAAGCTAGTCTGCAGACTCCTCCAGAAATGGAAAGTAAAGCGACTATCCCGATACGAGATGCTACTGACCGGAACCCCATAAATCCTGACTATCTGTCGCATATACTTCTCCGCAAGTCTCTCTATAGACGTACCCACTTTGAATGGCAAGAAATGGGCCGATTTGGTCAACCTGTCAACGATGACCCAAATCGCGTCTTTCCCTCCTGGTGTACGCGGCAATCCAGATATGAAATCCATAGTGATATGCTCCCACTTCCACTCGGGAATAGAAAATGGCTGCAATAATCTACCGGGCCTCTGTCTCTCTGCCTTGACCTTCTGACATACCAAACACATAGCTACGAAGCGAGCTACCTTCCGCTTTATTTCGTACCACCAAACATGCTCCCTCAGATCTCGGTACATCTTGTTGGCACCAAGGTGTATAGAGTACTGAGATCTGTGGGCCTCCTACATAACCTGCTCCCTAAGATCTCCGCTGGGCACACATAACCTGGAACCGTGCCGCAAGGCACCATCCTCTGCAAGAGAAAACTCACCATCCACCAATCCTGCTCGAACCAGCTCTCGGAGACACCACAGAGCAACGTCCTCAAATTGTGTCGCCTTGATCCTCTCCATCAAGTCCGACTGTATCTGAAGGCCCCATAACTGCATCTGCACTCTGGGTACGATCACCTCAATCCCAAGGCTCTCCAAGTCTACAAGCAAGTGCCGATCCATAGTCAAATACATGGCTGTCGGATACATACTCAAGGCATCGACAACCACGTTGGCCTTCCCTGGGTGATACTAAAGTGATATGTCAAAGTCTTTCATCAACTCTAGCCATCTGCGCTGTCTCATGTTCAGCTCCTTCTGAGTGAACACATACTTTAAGCTCTTATGATCTGTAAAAATCTCCACCCTCTCTCCATACAGATAGTGCTTCCACAACTTTAGAGCAAATATCACTGCTGCAAGCTCTAGGTCGTGGGTAGGGTAGTTCTTCTCATGGAGACATAATTGCCTGAAAGTATAGGCAATCACCTGCCAATGCTGCTGTAAGACGCAACCCAGCCCCTTCCCTGAAGCATCACTATAAATAGTGAATCCCTCTGATCCTGAAGGCAATGTCAGAATCAGAGCAGTCGTAAGCCATTTCTTTAACTCATCAAAAGCTGCCTGACACTCCTCTAACCAAACATACTCAGCATCCTTTCGGGTTAACCGAGTCAACGGCTCTACAACTCGGAAGAAATCCTGCACAAATCTCCTATAATATCTTGCCAGTCCCAAGAAACTGCGGATCTCTGCAACTGAAGTCGGCGCTGCCCATGCCTCAACAGCTACGATCTTCTTGGGGTCAACTGAGATCCCATCTCCAGTCACCATATGCCCCAAAAAGTCAATCCGGTCCAAGAAGAACTCACACTTGGAGAGCTTTCCATAAAGCTGCTCCTTCCTGAGAGTCTCCAGCACTATCCTCAGATGCTCCTCGTGCTCCTCCTCAGTTTTAGAATACACCAAGATGTCGTCAATGAACACCACCACAAACTGATCCAGGTACTGGTGGAACACCTTGTTCATTAGGTTCATAAACACTGCTGGTGCATTGGTTAGCCCAAACGGCATAACCAAAAACTCAAACTGCCCGTACCGCGTCATGAAAGCGGTCTTAGGAATATCCTTCCCCTTCACCTTCACCTGGTGATATCCTGACCTCAGATCAATCTTGGAAAATACCCGAGCTTCGCTCAACTGGTCAAAAAGATTATCGATCCGAGGAAGTGGGTATCTGTTCTTGATCGTAAGGTTGTTGAGTGCCCTGTAGTTAATACACATTCGTACTGACCCATCCTTCTTCGGCACAAACAATACTGGTGCACCCCATGGTGACGAACTCGAACGGATGAATCCCTTGTCCTGTATCTCATCCACCTGCTTCTTCAGCTCCACCAACTCACTGTTGTTCACTCGATAGACGTGCTGAGAGATGGGTTCCGCTCTTGGAACCAAGTCTATCAAGAAATTTACATCTCTGTCTAGTGAAAATCTAGGTAATACCTCTGGAAAAATATCGATATACTCTGCTATCAAAGGTTGTAGAATCGTCTGCTCCTCAACCGAGACTCTGCAGAAAACTCCGTTGCTCTGCTTCGCCTGACGTTTGGAGTACTCGAACTCTGGCTCCCCCGGCACTCTGAAGAGAACTGTACCCCTTCTGTAATCAATACTGGCGTGGTGCCTGCTTAACCAATCCATACCGAGTACTATATCGTAGTTCGGCAATGGCATCACGAGCAGGCTCACCTCCAACCCACGGCCTCCCAGAACAATACTCTGACCCTTACAAACATCACTCACGAGGATAATACCACCCCCGGTCGTGATCTTGTAAGTCCTAGTTAATGATTCTGCTATGATACCGTGTCTAATCGCAAATGATACTGATATGAAGCAATACGAAGCACCGGAATCGAATAATGCAAAAGCTGGACTGGAGTCGAGAAGAACCGAACCTGCGATCAGCTCTCCTATCACCTCTGCATCTTCAGCCGCCATAGGAAAAGCTCGTCCCTGCTGGCCTCCCCTGGCCTGCTACTGATGCTGAACAAATCTCTGTTGCTGTGTCGGCAGGGCTGGTCCCCTCTGCTGGCCTGCTGGAGCTCTGACTGTTGCTCTCTGAGCTGCTCGTCCTATACGACACTCCCTCATGTGGTGGTCTGCTGAACCACACACTAGGCACCGGCCCAGCCTCTTCCGACACTCATTGGTGACATGCCCGGGCTTCTTGCTGTAAGCACAAATGATAACCTGTCTCTGGCCCTGGTGGTGCTATCTTGACTGCTGTTACTGTCTCTGCTGGAACGGCTGCGGCTGGAACTGCCTCGACTGCTGGTGCTAAAAGTGAGGCCTCTTGGCCTGACCTCCGTTGCTGCTGCCCTCAACTGGGTCTCGCCTCCTCTTGAGCCTAAGCTCAAGATCATCCTCAGCCAATAAGGCTCCCGTCAAAATCTCCTCGAAAGTGGCATCCCTGTTGTCCTTGGTCAAGGACTTGACTTCCTTGACCAAACCCTTCCGGAACCTCTAGGCCTTCACCGTCTCGCTCAAGCCCTCTACGAATCTACCGAGGCGTCCGAACTCTCCAGCGTACTCCTCTACTGATAGGCTTCCCTGAACTAAGCTCTCGAACTGCGACTCCAAGGCTCGGAGCGCTAAATCTGGAAAGAACTTCTTCTTGAAGAAGCACTTGAACTCCTTTCAGGTCTGTCCAGCTACCCCCACCCTGGGGTCTGACTGATGCCAGGTGCGAGCAAGATCTCGCATCCGGCTAGCTGCTGCCTCTATCTGGAGATCTGCTGGTATTCAGGCCAGACGGAAGATCTCCTCTATATGTTCGATCCACTCGTCAGCATATAGAATCCCCTCCATCCCCAGAAAGTCTCTGGGGCTCATCTTTTGGAACTGCTCTATCCCAGGTGTCCTCGGCTGCTGGACTGCTGGTCGAGCTGCGGCTGTCGTAATGGCTAACTCCATGCTCCTGGCCTGCCAGGTCTGCTCTACCTCCATAAACTGCTGGAAGTAGGCGAACATCTGTGCCACGTCCACGTATTCTGTTGGCGGCTGCTGCTGGAAAGGCATCTCTGAGATGACTGGGTCCTGCCTCCGAGCTGGTGGAGGCATACCCCCTGTTGCTGCTACTGAAGTCCCAATACGAGCAGTGGTGGCAGGAGCTGCAGTCTCCTGACCCTACTGAACTGGCTGAGAGATAGCAGTCCCCTCTACAGCATCCCTATGAATGGTACGCTGCGACCGCGTCTCCACCATCCTGAAGACAGACCAAACAAGAGTATCAATTGCTGAGAAAGAAGCGATATAACAAAGGCGGACAGTTAAAATTCAAAAAAATCAATTGACAGTAAGGATTTAGATGGCAATAGTAGAGTTTTTTCTAATGTGATTGAGTACCTTGAAAACTAATATCCTATATCCTACTGCAGGCTGTAGTGATACTCTGGTTTGAGTACCACTACACTTCTAGTCTAGACCTGCATGGGCCACCACTAAAAATGCCACGTTAAGAAGTATGAGGCGGTCCCTCGGTTGGGAGTCCCACAGTTTTGATACACGTTATACAAAGGGTGGTTTAGAGTACGAGATGCTAAGTATGGTTCCAGTCGTACCGTAATATTAGGCCATGCATTTACGTGAGTCTAGATGTCTCGTAGGTGCGTGGTCATTGGACAACTTGTCGACAAAGATTTCTGCCTAGACTGGTTATACATCGGGGCACCGGGTCCAGTCGTCCTAGGCGGTAGACGTTATAGCAGTGCACGATCTTACTGCGTGGGTAGTCGGGGGCTTTCCATAGGGCTATCTACCTTGCATCGAAGGACCCGCCGCCTACCCGAGCTATGTCCGCGATGGCTTGTCATGCCAATGGCCTTTCATATAGATAATTGGCGTGCTAAGCGGTGAATTCGCTTGCATGGTGTCGGTCGTAACAAAGGAATTGTAAGCACGGTATGTGTTGAGTGTTGAAATATATGCTCGGTTGCATCCAAAGTACTATGAAGCCAAAGATTTGTCTATGCGTAAAGACACGTGCTTCGGTACGAGATATGGCATCGTGCTTGAGTTTTCAACACCGGTTCCACAAGTTGGGTTAGACGTTACGAGTTAAGTCGAAAAAGGGTCCTAGGGCAAGTTGTGTTAAAATCAGGTTAAGTGGGTACGAGGCACGACCTCGGTGTTTGCAGGGCACGACCTCAAAATATGAGGTACGACCGCGTTGTCACAACACGAGTAAAGGCAATCACGAGGCGATAAGTTGACGTTATTAGTATGAGAAGGTCTAGCGGCAAAGTACGAGTACATTATTAGTGTAAGGCACGGTGACGGTCTAGAGACACAAAATAGACCAAGGCGTTGGTCCTAAAATCGATCCTAAGGCAAGACTAGAAAGACAATCGTAAAGGGGCTTGTATTGCACAAAGTAAAAAAAACGTTTCAGTTTTGTATGGGTGGGCGAGGAGCTCACTCCACCAGTACAGTTGAGTACTGACACCCACATAGTTTTCATGTGCAGGCGCAGGTAGAAGCTCGTGGTGGGGAGCTTGCTTAGATGCGTCGAGGCATGGAGTTCCTTGGCAATTCGACGCGTACGGTCGCATAGAATCAAGACTTATATGGTACATAATGTATGGACATTGCCTCTCCGAAGCATCCGCTGGCTCGAGATATGTATTGAGAGATGAGAGAGAGCTGAGTGATTTGTAATGTGAGACGAGTGAAATTTGAGTGATTGTAATCTTGGCCTTGCGCCTCCATTGTAAACTTGTTTCCATATCAATAAAGAGCTTCCTTTTAATAACTTACGTTTTGTTCTAAATTTCTGCTGCATGTTCAATGTCTCTGCTTGTGACTTCTTTGCGACGACCCCGTCGCAGCCGCTGTAATCGGCCGTTATGGAACCCGCCTAGCACGAGTGCAATTAAGGCTCGTACGGCATCATGCCTTAGCAAGGACGATCGCTCCTACGGGGGCGGGGCATAACAATTCATGAAAAGCAATACCCCGACTGGGTAGCCAACATCGTCTCTGTCACCAAGAAGAACGAAAAGATCTGAGTCTGCATCGATTTTCAGGATCCCAACTCTGCATGTCCAAAGGATGATTTCCTACTCCCGATCTTTGACGTAATGATCGACAACACATGTGGCTTTGAGTGTATATCCTTCATGGATGGCTACTCAGGCTACAATCAGATCAAGATGTTCCCAGACGACGAGAAATATACGTCGTTCAGAACTCCAAAGGGGGTTTACTGCTACACAGTAATGCCCTTTGGCTTGAAGAATGCTGGTGCCACATACCAACGAGCTATGAGCACGATCTTCCATCAACACCTTCGCAAGACAGTCGAGTGCTATGTTGACGATATCGCCGTCAATAGTCATCTTAAGGGTGATCACCTACAAGACCTGAAGACAGTCTTCGACCTTATGTGGGCACATCAGCTAAAAATGAACCCCGCTAAATCCTTCCTTGGGATCTCTAGTGGAAAGTTCTTGGGCTTCATCATTACTGCGAAAGGCATTCATGTTGACCCCGAGAAGACTAAAGCCATCCTTGACATGGACCCTCCGAAGAACCTCAGAGAACTTCGAGGCCTACAAGGGCGACTCGCCTACTTCCGGAGGTTTATCGTGAACTTTTCCGAAAAATGTCAACCCTTCACCAAGATTATGAAGAATGGAGTTTCTTACGTTTGGACAGAAGAAAGTTAGAAAGCTTTCGACGACATAAAAACTTATCTGACAGGTCCCCAGTCCTGGCGGCACCGGTCACAAACAAACCATTCTTGCTTTATGTCCGAGCAATGGACCATTCCCTTGGCACTTTGTTGGCCCAGAACAACGAAGCAGGCCATGAGCAGGCCATTTATTACCTCAGCAGGACAATGGTTAGGGCCGAACACCGGTACAACCTTGGAGAAAAAGAGTGTCTAGCCTTGGTGTTCGCCATCAAAAAGACTTGCCACTATGTCTCAGGATAAATGATCCATATCATCTCCCGAGTCAATCCCCTCAGAATTCTCATGACACCAGGAGCGCTAAACTCTCGATTGGCTATATGGGCGATATTATTGACACCATATGACATGGTATTCGTACCACAAAGGCTGTCAAGGGCCAAGCATTGGTCGACTTCCTAGCCGTGCACCCAATCCTGGAATCATCCAGACTCTATGAAGGTATCCCTGATGAGGTGCAAGAAGCAAACATTAACGAAGAAGGCCCAGTCTGACGGATGTTCTTCGACGGTGCTTCCAGAACTTGCCCCAAAGGCCAGATTATCGCAGGAGTGGGGGTGGTCTTAATCTCTCCCGATAAACTGGTCATCAAGCATGCTTATTCTCTTTCAGAATCGTGCTCCAACAATATTACGGAATACAACACTCTCATCATGGGGCTTCAGTTAGCAAGATAGCTAGAGGGTGGACTACCTCAAATCTTACGGCGACTCAAAGCTCATCATCAATCAAATCCGGGGACGGTATGAAGTCCGCCATGAAGACCTCATCCCCTATCACAAACCAGCGCTGGATATTCGCAGAATTCTTCATAGAGCATGTACCTCGGCTGCAAAACTTGGAAGCCGAAGCTCTGGCTGGCCTCGCAGCCTCATTGGCTGCACCCGTCGGGACTCAACACTTCCTTACGGTGACAGGTCGGGACTTCGCTTGCCCCATAAATAATCTGTACATGTGGATAACTTATGCCATGGTCGCGGACCCTGGCATCAATGTCAGAGACTGGATATTCCTATTTATTGACTTTGCCGTCTACGGAATCCTCCCAGAAGACTCGAAGGAGGCAGTCTCAGTCAGAAGGCGCTCCCTCTGTTTTTATTACGATACAGCCTCCAAAATGCTGTACGGACGCTCCTACGATGGACTTCTCCTCCAATGTCTATCTAACGAAGAGGCTGTAGGAAGGAAATCATAAAACAGAATACTCTAGAGGGGGGTGAATAGAGTAGACAGCAGAATATTGCTAATAAAGAACTTGTTAGCAGTTAGATCACATATATAATAATCACAAAAGTAAATGACAGAAATTAAAAGTGATCAGAAGGAAAATGCAAACACCGAGATTTATACTAGTTTTCCTCTTGTGCGGACTAGTCCAGTCGGAAGAACTCTAGCTTCCAGTTGAATCCACTATTGGAAAATCCTACAAGTTTTCATACGAAGTCCTTGCAACTTCTACAGACGCGAGCTTTGATACGAAGAACTCGACCAACTTCAATTTTGAAGAGTTGAATCTTCTATCAAGCCTCTGATTACAATCGCTCTGAAATTTCTAGACCGTACCACACTGGCAAATCGACTAGAGGATTGTAACTGGCTTGGGATTTGAAAATGAAAGATTTTTAGAACTCTTTGGAAGAATGTAAGCTCAGGAAGAGAAGAGATTGAAAGTGAATGGGTGATTTGAAATGATCGAAATACTTCTCTCTTTATAGTTTTTCCAAAGACAGAACTCTGACAGAATTCGGGCAGAATTCGGACAGAACTATTTGTAACAAACCGTAACTGAAGGATGACCAAGTTCAAAAACCCAACGTTCACTAACGTTCCAAATGGCCGAACTCTGGCCAAACTCGGACCGAGTTCTCCTTGGGTTCTGCCAGTTCATTTTTGGAGAAAATAAATTTTTGGCTTTTTGAAAAAATCCTTCATAAGCTTTTTTATAAAAAGAATATTTTTCAAAAACGTAGGTCATTTGTAAAGGAATATGATGGTTTTGAAAAACGTTTTCGGATAGTCTATTTGCCAGTACGACTCGGTGTACAATGTATTCCTAGACTCAATAAAATGAAAAATTACATTGCTTAACAGAATGGCAAACGGCTTCAGTCTTGAACATTGTTGATATCCATTGTTGAGCAGTGTCCAAAACGTCGTAGGTAAACATCTGATTTGACTTACATTTATATCGAGACAGAGTTTGATCAATTATTAAAATCAGGTTTGACCATGACCAATGGGCCAACAATCTTCCCCATTTTGATAATTGACAAACCTTGCCGATATAACATCTAAGCTTGGAATCAATTCAAAATAGTAATCAAAAGAAATTGTTCATAACCTGTATTCATAAAAATGTTAGATCCTTATTTCTTCCCCATTGTCACTTAGCAAAATAATTGCAAAAGAGAAAGCTCCCCCGCAATAAATGCATAAGTAACAAACAGTGAAGAAACACAATAAAAAATATAGGAATAATCATTACAGGCATGGTATAAACAGTAAAAGAAAACAGATAGTCTAGAGACACAACACAGGCATGTATTTGTCATAGGCAGTATTTAATAAAGTGCTAGAATAAAAACAGAAACAAATAAAGTGTTGAATAATAGACTAAGATGCCAAAACTGAGGCACAACCAAAAACCATGTCTATGAATAGTAGAAAAAGTGCTGATAATAACTAAAAAGTTCAGATAAAATCTTGGAATGTCGGAGCATTTCCAAGTAAACATAAGACAAAAGTAACAGTCTCAATATCTAACATCTCAAAACTCATCATCATCATCAACAACGTCATCAGCTGCAGCTTCAGCATGTCTAGAAGGACCAGCTCTAGAAGTACCAGCGCCAGAAGTGCGAGTAGTTGCGCCAGTGGTACGATACCAATCATATGCGTTCCCTGGCTGGAACAGAGAGTGGACCGCCTCATCATCAATACGGTAGCCAGAAACAGAAGGTTCTCGAGGTAAAGAGCTAGCAGAATGACCCGTCTATGCAAACCTCAGATCGACAAATGAGTTAGCAATCGCCTGGAATCGAGTCACATCACGGAACTCGTATTTCCTAGAGGTCTAAACATAAAAAGACTGCAGATCTGATAAGTGCTGATGTATACCCTCAAATGTCATAGGATAAGAACGAGGAGGAACAGGTGCTGTGGGAGCTGTGGGAGTAGGTGCAGGAGGAGTAGTTGCAGAAGGTGGAGGAACAGATGCAATGCTGCGACGAGATAGTTTAAGAAACTTGGGCTCGGGGTCGACAGCACAAGTAGATAGATCAATATCAAATCTCTGAAAGATGCGAGGAATAAGCATCGCATAAGATAGGTTGCGGTCTCTCCCGCGACATCTACCCATCATCTGAATGATAGTCTTAGGGCCAAAACCTTTAAGAATATGATAAAGAGCAGAAAGCTCAAGTGCAGTAACATCATCTTTGGAAGTGGATTTTGGAAGTAAGGTATAATAGATGATGCGATGTAATTCGTAGTTAAACAAGTTTAAGTTATTAGCCTTGAACTTTCTAGGATGAACGCGTGCGGGCGCACAAAGTTCATTCTTGAAACTAACGAGTGTCGTGCCATCGGAGAAATCAAAATCAGTGATGTCATCGAGCGGGGCACCTTCGTTTGGTATACCAAGGATTTCTGCTAACGTTTCATCAGTAAATTCGATATCAATTCCTCTGACACGTGTCCTCGCTGTAAAAGTGTCTAACATAAAATTACAATAGAATAATCTAATGGCATTAGTGGCAATTGGGAATTGTAAGGTGACAAAATGTTGTAACCCTAATGCCTCAAAGTAAGGGCGGTGATCTGGAAAGACAGTCCACTTAATCGACGACCCGGTACAAATAGTACGCATGATAAAATCGGCGTACCATAATAAATCTTGATCAGAAGTTTTAAAGTAAAACTCATCCGACGCACCATCGTCCGATTGGACCGGAGAAAAGAGGCAATCCGTATGTAGATCTGAAAAAGATGCCTATTCACTGGCATTGGTTTTCTTTCTCTTGAAGTATTAAACTTAAGCATTCTTTCCTAAAATATTCTTGAAATCCTAAGTATTAAAAAGTGGAGGAAAGAAGGGATTATACCTTCCAAGAATTGGATATGTTGTAGAGGATGACGATCTCCGCACGAATCCAAAGTTTTGATGAGAAACTCCACACGGATTGGAAGAATAATGATGGAGAAGAAGCTAGGGTTTCGGAGGCATGCTGCTGCTGTTGTGAGGATGTGGGGAAGAATGAAGAAGAAGGAAGCCTCGGGTTCGTGCTGGTATATATATATATATATATATATATATATATATATATATATATATATATATATACCCAGCCGAACTCTGGCCGAATTCGGACCGAACTCGGGCCAAATTCGCCAAGGTTTGCCTGGCTATATATATCAAAAAAATAATTCAAATGAGGCCACATTCTTTTTCATTAATTCGTTTCAAATGCTTAATTCAAAGTTTAGTAATTTTAAATCTCAAAGAAATATAATTAATATTATTTTATAAATTAATATTCTTTACTCATTATCCGTTTTAGATTAGCTGTAGGAGTACTGTCCCAGCTAAAGAAGGTTCACCGGAGAACTCATAAATATCGCTTCGCTTCGACCATAGTCGTGGTGACAGACAGACTCTTTTTAGGCTTGTCTCAAAAACAGTTTTTGAGTATCGAATAAATAATTAATAAAACAAAATTAATTAATATTATTGATATCTAAAATTTCTAATTCTCGACGTAAATAATTAAAACGATCTTCTGCTAAAGGTTTTGTGAGTATGTCAGCTAATTGATTCTGTGTGTCTATGTATACAAGGTCTATATCTCCATTTTATTGATGATCTCTAAAAAAATATGTCGAATCTCGATATGTTTAGTACGAAAATGACATACTAGATTCTTAGTCAAATTAATAGAACTAGTGTTGTCACAGAAAATGGGTATGTGTGTAAAATACAATCCATAGTCTTCTAAAGTTTGTTTCATCCACAAAATTTGTGCACAACAACGTCCTGCGGCGACATACTCAGCCTCGGTTATTGATAATGCAACAGAATTTTGCTTTTTACTAAACCAAGAGATTAGAGATTTTCCTAGGAAATGACATGTGCCGCTAGTGCTTTTTCTATCTACATTGCATCCTGCAAAATCAACATCGAAATAACCGGTTAGGTCAAACGACGTGGTTTTGGAATACCATAAGCCGACAGAATAAGTGCCTTTAAGGTATCGGAAGATACTCTTAACTGCACACAAATGTGATTCCCTAGGACTAGCTTGAAAATGTGTACATAAGCAAACACTAAACATAATGTCTGGTCGACTAGCAGTTAAATATAGTAAGCTACCGATCATACCTTGATACTTATGTATGTCGACAGGTTTGCCTTGTTCATCAATATCAAGCTTGGTTGAAGTCGCCATTGGAGTGCTAAGTAATTTTGCTGCTTCTATGTCGAACTTCTTTAATAGATCCTTTGTGTACTTTGCTTCATTTATGAACGTCCTATTGTTGGTTTGTTTGATTTGCAGTCAGAGAAAGAATTTCAGCTCTTCCATCATACTGATCTCAAAATCATTCTGCATACACTTTAAAAATTCTTGACAAAGAGATTCATAAGTAGATCTAAAGATAATATCATCTACATAGACTTGAATCAAAAGAATATTACTATTCAAAGATTTTATAAACAAAGTAGTGTCAACCTTTTCCTTTGAAAAACCGTTATCAAGTAGAAAAGTGCTTAGACGATCGTACCAAGCACGAGGGGCTTGTTTCAAACCGTATAAATCTTTCTTCAACTTGAAAACATATTCAGGAAATTTGAAATCAGTAAAATTGGGTGGTTGAGCTACAAAAACCTCTTCTTTTATAAAACCATTTAAAAATACGCTTTTGACATCCATTTGAAAATTTTTAAAATTATGAAAACATACAAATGCACATAATATGTGAATGGATTCTAATCTCGCAACTGGGGCATAAGCCTCATCGTAGTCGATACCTTCTTCCTGATTGTATCCTTGAGCTACGAGTCTAGCCTTATTACGAGTCACTAAACCATTCTCGTTAAGTTTATTTCGGAATACCCATCGGGTGCCAATGACCGGATGATCATTAGGCTTGGGAACAAGTTTTCAAACTTGATTCCATTCGAATTGGTTTAATTCCTCTTGTATAGCATCTAACCAAAAATTATCACTACATGCTTCATCAATATTTTTGGGTTCAAACTGCGAGACAAAAGCAACACAAGAAGCTATATCTTTATTAAGGAACGAGTACTTACACCCTTGGTAATCTCACCAATTACCAAGTCCTTTGGATGACTAGCCAAGAATCTCATCTCTTTTGGTGCAGTCTCAAGATTGCTAGTTCCGGCTTCTTTGCTTGGAGGTTCATCTAATGTCTGTTGTGATGGTTCTACATCTTTGTGTGAAGGTTTTGCAGTCGCTGTACTTGGTGCGATTATGTCTTCATTGTCATCATCGTCTAAGTGTTGATTTAGCTCATCAAACTTGACGTTGATAGATTCTTCAATGATTATGGTTCTTTTGTTGAAGACTCTATATCCTTTGCTCTTTGTTGCATAACCTAAAAATATACCTTCATCGGCCTTTTCATCAAATTTACTCAAATTATCTTTGGTATTCAGAATAAAACATTTACAACCAAAGATTTTGAAATAAGAAACATTTGGTGTTCTATCAAACCATAATTCATAGGGAGCCTTCTTAGATATAGGTCGAATTAGAAACCTATTGAGAATATAGCATGTTGTATTTACAGCTTCAGCCCATAAATATCTAGGTAGACTAAACTGGTTCAACATAACTCTAGCTATTTCAGATAGAGTTATGTTTTTACGTTCCACAACTCCATTTTGTTGTGGAGTCCTAGGGCAAGAGAATTCATGCAAATAACCGTGTGTGCCACAAAATTGCTTGAATTCTGCAGTCTCAAATTCGTCGCCATGATCACTACGAATACGAGTAATCATGAATCCTTTTTCATTCTGTACTTTCTTACAAAAGGTGACGAATTCTGATAATGCATTGTTCTTGCGTGCAAGAAAATAAACCCATATATATCTAAAGAAGTCATCTATAATGACAAATACATATAACTTACCACCTAGACTAGCAATTTTGCTGGGTCCAAATAAGTCCATATGCAACAATTGTAATGGTCTAGTGGTACTTACAGCGTTCTTAGATTTAAATGCGGATTTGGTGGCATTGTTCTTTCATATTCACTACATATCGTATCCTTTTTGAAAGAAATATCTGGTAAGCCGCATACCAACTTCTTCGTAGATAATCTTGAAATTGTATCCATGTTTGCATGACAGAGTATCATATGCCATAGTTGACTCTCAATACTTTAGCATCTTCTAACAAATAGAATACATATATATTGTCATCCCTAATACCTTCAAAAATAGTACTGCCAGTTGAACTATCAATAATAGTACATTTATCTTTTACGAAGTTAATGCCATAACCGTGATCAGCTAAATGGCTAATGCTGAGCAGATTATGTTTTAACTCGGTAACAAGACAAACATCTTTATTCACTGGATAGGGAGCCTTACCAATATCACCGATACCGATTATGTACCCTCTCAAATTATTACCGAAGGAGATGTATCCTTCTTTATTCCTCTTCGATAGTGTTGCAAATAATGAAGCGTCACCGGTCATATGCCGTAAGCAACCGCTGTCAAGGATCCATTTGCTCCTAGCATGTGAAGGGTGTCCCACCTACAAAACAATTTGCAGATAAAACTTTTGGTACCCATTTCTTGTAAGGTCCTGACTGGTTAGTTTTCGGTATCCATGCATAAACATTTAAATCTACTAACTTTCTGATTCTACATACAGAAGATATATGACCAATATGGCCACAATAATGACATTTAGGATGTTGAGTGTTGAAAGTAGTGTGAGGTGCATGATTGGTAGGTTTTGGTTTTCTAGTATAGAAGAATGCATGCTTATTAGTCTTCTTGGGCATAGTCTTTGTATGGTTTGGTCTGACAGTGTTGGGCGTGTTCCGATTATTCGGTAATTGACACGTGTTAGAATAGGAAGCAGCAACTTCAGGCCATTTTTCTAAACTAATTTCCAACTTTTTGGAAGTGTCATATAATCTAGTATAGTCAGATGTGAGTGATTCTAATCTGACCTGTGCACACTGGAGACTCTTTCTCTCCTTAGATAGGTCTTTCTTTAACTGGATAATAGTTTGGTCTTTTTCTTCGGATAGCTTAACAGTCTCGTGTAACAACAATTTAATAGAAGAAAGCTCACCAGACTCATTTGAAGAGTCATTATCTCTAACCTGATCTAGTAGGTCGGTAAGTCTTCCTATTTCACCTTTGTACTCATTTAGTACCTTCTTAGAGGTTTCATATTTATTACGCAGTTTCCTCTAATCATCTAACAGTTCACTGAAAGCCTCTCATAATTGCTCAAAGGTGAATTCATCATAAGGAGGATTAGTGATTACCTGATCGCAAGCCATCAAGCACACATTTGCAGCATCATCTGATTGTTCATATTCTGAGTCGCTGGCTTCACTTTCATGCCAAATGCTTGTGTTGGCGTACTTTCTTGATGTCGATTTCTATAGGTAGCCTTTGTCATATTTGCTGTTTTTCTTTGATGATGATGCTGAGGGACAATCTTTCTTCATGTGTCCTTTCTTATTGCATCCGTAGCAAATAGGATCTTCCTCATTGTTGTTGTTGTTGCTGTCTTTTGTTCTTCTGTTAAATCTCATGAACTTCTTAAACTTTCTTACCAGAAGAGCTTGATCTTCAGAGTCGGAGTCGTTGTCATCAGAATCATCTTCGATGGTTCTTCTATGTTGAGCCTTGAGGGCGATCGTCTTCTCTGACTTTTCCTTTGGTGTAGCATCTTCAAAGTCTTGAAGTTCTAACTCGTGAGTGAGTAGCTTACCCATGAGTGTTTCTAGAGACATTGTTGAGAGGTCGTTCTCTTCAATGGTTGATATAGCCTTAGGAATCCAGTTCTTTGTAAGGGCTCGTAGAAGTTTGTGAATCTTCTCATGGTTACTGTAATTCTTGCCTAGTGAGGACAGAGGATTTATAATATCCAAGAATCTTATAAACATCTGAGTGACTGATTCACTTGGCTTTATTTTGAACACCTCATACTCCTGAGTAAGTCTGCTGATCTTTGACTCCTTGACTTGTGTTGTTCCTTCGTGGGTTACTTTGAGAAGTTTCCACACTTTGTTTGATATTGTGCAAGTAGACACCCTGTTGAATTCAGTTCTGTCTAAAGCACAAAATAAAGCATTAATAGCACGTGCGTCAAGACTGGCCTTTTTCTTTTCTTCTTCTGTATATTTGTCATGGGGTTTTTCAGCTAAAACACCATTAAAATAAATATGAGGTGGCTTTTTATAGCCATCAATAACCACAGACCATAAGTCAAAATCAAGAGATTTCAGAAAGAAACTCATACGTGTATTCCAATAAGTATAGTTTGTGCCGTCAAACAGTGGAGGTCTATTTGTGGCTTGGCCTTCACTTGTGAATTTTACAGTTGCCATGTGTAATACTGTGATCTATATAAAAATTGAATATAACAGTAATTTTACCTTGCTTTACCTGTATAACCCGCTCTGATACCAATTGTAGGAACGAAATTGTAAAGCAGGATACTCTAGAGGAGGGGTGAATAAAGTAGGTAGCAGAATATTGCTAATAAAAAACTTGTTAGCAGTTAGATCACAGATATAATAATCACAAAATTAAATGACAGAAATTAAAAGTGATAAGAAGGCAAACGCAAATACCATAATTTATACTGGTTTCCCTCTTGTGAGGACTAGTCCAGTCGGAAGAACTCTAGCTTCCAGTAGAATCCACTATTGCAAAATCCTGCAAGTTTTCATACGAAGTCCTTGCAACTTCTACAGACGCGAGCTTTGATACAAAGAACTCGACCAACTTCAATTTTGAAGAGTTGAATCTTCTATCAAGCCTTTGATTATAATCGCTCTAAAACTTCTAGACCGTACCACACTGGCAAATCGACTAGAGGATTGTAACTGGCTTGGGATTTGAAAATGAAAGCTTTTTAGAACTCTTTGGAAGAATATAAGCTCAGGAAGAGAAGAGATTGAAAGTGAATGGGTGATTTGAAATGATCAAAATTCTTCTCTATTTATAGTTTTTCTAAAGACAGAACTCTGACAAAATTCGGGCAGAATTCGGACAGAGCTCTTTGTAACAAACCGTAACTGAAGGATGACCAAGTTCAAAAACCTAACGTTCACTAACGTTCCAAATGGTCGAACTCTGGCCGAACTCGGGCCGAGTTCTCCTTGGGTTCTGCCAGTTCATTTTTGGAGAAAATAAATTTTTGGCTTTTTGAAAAAAATCCTTCAGAAGCTTTTTTATAAAAAGAATATTTTTCAAAAACGTAGGTCATTTGTAAAAGAATAGGATGGTTTTGAAAAATGTTTTCGGATAGCCTATTTGCCAGTACGACTCGGTGTACAATGTATTCCTAGACTCAATAAAATAAAAAATTATATTGCTTAACAGGAAGTACATTCTGAATGGCAAACAGCTTCAGTCTTGAACATTGTTGATATCCATTGTTGAGCAGTGTCCAAAACGTCGTAGGTAAACAGCTGAGTTGACTTGCATTTATATCGAGACAGAGTTTGATCAATTATTAAAATCAGGTTTGACCATGACCAATGGGCCAACAGAGGCCACCGAAGCTCTTCGAGAAGCTCATGACGGAACATGCGGAGTATGCAAAGAAGTGTCGTGCCTATCAGTTGCACGTCGACTTCATCCACAGACCGTCAGAGCCTCTACATCCTACGGTTGCCTCTTGGCCATTTGAAGCCTGGGGCATGGATATAGAGGGGCCTATCACCCCTCCTTCGTCAAGGGGACACCGCTTTATCCTGGCAATCACTGATTATTTCTCTAAATGGGTGGAAGCAGTACCTCTCACAGAGGTAAAAAGCTCAAGAGTGATCAACTTCATCAAGCATCACGTTATCTACAATTTCGGGTTGCCTCGAAGGAATATCTACGATAATGGCCCATAATTCATCAGCCATGCATTCAGTAGATTCTGCGACAAGAATCGTATTCAGAATATGGTATCAACCACTTAAAATCCTGCAACAAACGGATTGGTTGAAGCTTTTAATAAGACCATCGTCAAGCTACTCAAAAAAGTTATGTCATCCAATAAGCACGACTGGGACGAGAAGCTCGGTAAATGCCTTTGGGCCTATCGTACAACGGTACAGACCCCGATGGGTAACACACGATTCTCCATAGTTTACGAGAGTGAAGCAGTACTATTGCTGGAGATCCAAATCCCGTCACTTCGAGTGGCGATCACAAATCAGTTGACGGAAGAAGACAATCAACGTCGCCGTCTACAAGAGTTGGAAGCGCTGGACGAAAAATGCCTCTTGGCTCAACAGCGCATCGAACTTTATCAAGCCTATATATCACAACATTCAACAAAAGAGTCCGACAAAGGACTTTCCAAATGGGCGACCTGGTTCTGGCAGTGAGGAGACCGATGTTGATGACTCAAAAAACACCGGGAAAGTTCAAATCCAAATGGGAAGGACCCTTCATCATAGAGACGGTAAACTCAAACGGTGCTTATCGTCTCGTTCAAGCTAATGTGGACTTGTTCATGATGCCCACCAACGGCAAGTTCCTGAAGAAGTACTATTCTTGACCTCCATCGAGAACGTACTGCCTCTCCTCAGAGAGAGGACTGGTGAACTTGACCAAACCAGGTTAATATTCCTTCTTTTGACAAATTATATGCTTCTGGAACCCAGTTGTTTCGTTGCATTCTATCCCCAGTAGAAGAACAACCATGTCCACATTATCTCTGAGTTGCTTCTCTACACCTCATTAAGCAGGATCCTGCACCGTGTAAGATCATATTTAAGGCAATGTTTACCACGTCCACATCACCTCTGTGTAAACAATCCATACAACAATTCATGTTGTTGCACCATAGAACATCCACGTCCGTATCACCTCTAAGTTGTTCTATAAAACCCTACAAAGTTTACCCCTACCATGTCCATGTTACCTCTGAGTAGGAAAACTCTACCATTTTTATCCCATATTCACCACGTCCATATTATCTCTGAATGAATGTGTCGGTTTCCTCCGTGAGTAACTTATTATCTGCACCCAGAAACCAAGGTGCAGAATAGATAATGGGTCCACAAAAATCATATAAAATGAACAAAGCAGAAAGTTCTTTATTTTCTTCAGCTAAACAGAAAACAAAAGATTACATCGATATGGAAAAGAAATAAACTACTTCTTCAGGTTTCTCCAGATATCAGAAACACTAAGACAAAATAGGAACATTGACTCTATTGATACTCCTGAAAATGGCGATTGCAAAGCAACCTACGAATCCTCACAACCAGGGATCGTAGTTGCGTTGAGGCATGTACCACTCTCTCAACCACTTTGCATATGAAGGTTCAATTTGGTTGAGGTCTTCTGCAGGGACAGGAGGGTCAGTCTCGATGTTGCTACTCTCTGACGGTGGCTCCTCCTTAACCTCAACCTTGAGAGCAATGTCTTCCTTGATGGTCATCGGTTCTTCCTTGACCTCAACCTTTGGTGACACCTCCTCCTTAATGGTCACCGACTCTTGTTTGACGAGAGGAGACGGTATCTCTTCCATCACGAAAGTCTCCGCCTTCGGCATGGATACTACAATAGAGTCAAAGAGAAGTTAACAAAAAGACTTAGAAGCTCAAAACAAGTATATGAGTTGCATCAGAATCTCTGGCGTATCAACTGGGCTGAAACCCATGCGCATAGAGGGAATCCTAACAAAGACACACAGGATCAAAAGTTCGGGTGCACTTCGGTACATCATCAGGACCTAAGTATATGTTAACATTTTTATATTGCTTTCAAATGTGTAGTTCCATTTCGGATTAATATGTAATGTTGAACTAAACTGAATGATTGAACCCTTCATTTCAAGTTTAAACCAATGTACACTTGACACTCTACACTAATGTTCACAACTGCCATGAAAACCTAACCCTTCATCTCTATGTTATGTTCATATATATATATATATATATATATATATATATATATATATATATATATATATATATATATAGTTCTGCATACATGTTATAATGTATGTAGATGCATAATTAAATCTCTACCTCTCTATACATATAGATATACATATATATGGTTAGCCATGTATGTTATGAGTAAATAGCTTGTGCCTTGTAGACTGCTTAACCAATATGCCATGAATAGTGTAACTTGATTGCTATAGTTGAGACCCAAATCCTCCTATACACTTTCATGTATATTTTACACACACAAACCACATAACCCTTACATAATGCTATCTTTTCCATCTCTAACACACTCTCTATACATATATCGTGATTGGATTTTAATGATATTGACTTTCATTCCTTAAACTTTTGATTTTAATTTTTTTTTAAATAGTACCCCTTTATAGATGATTAGTGGGTAATTTTATTTTTGATAATTACCAGTTCTCAAATAGAATGATAGACTGCCTTACAGCCTTGATGATTGTTATTTTTTTATCCTTTCCAGTATGGCACCCATGACCCGAGCCCATTGTCTGAGAGCCGTTGCAGCTCCGGATATGACTAGGAGCGTGCTCCCACCTCTTGTTGCTCAGGAGGTAGTGACCCCTCAGGCTGACCCAAGGGTGGTGGCACCTTCCGCCATCGAGGAGGTGTTAGCATCCTTACCAGAGAGTTTTCCTCCACCACCTGTTACTCAGGAGAGAGTTGCAGTCTCATCTGAGACCAAGAGTCCTTCCCTGTCTCCTCCTCTGCCTCTAGGAGAGGTACCCCATACCATACCCTCGGCATGTTTATTTTCTGACGGAGCTCAGATATCCAGACTTCTCCGGGATGTGCTGGAGGCACAGAGAGTTCAGGCTGAGATCCTGAAGGAGTAGGGACGCGTGATCCAACTGCTGTGGGATGTGCTATATTCAGGAGGAGAGCCTAGTTCTAAGAGGCCGAGGAGCAGTGTATACCCAGAGCCCCATGAGCATCCAGATTATCAGCCTAGACCAGCCTACCCAGTCCAGACTCCTGTTCAGCAGAGGCCAGCTGAGAGAGTGCCTACCTACACCTTCTGTAAGAAGCTTGGACATGTATAGGACTACTGTAGGAAGAGAGGAGGGGTGTGCCTGTTATGTGGGTCGGCTGGACACAGGCTGCGAGACTGTCCTGCTGCACTTAACCCAGCCAAGACTCCGCCTTTGGGAGGGAGTTCCAGCCACCAGACCTAGTTGGAGGTGAGTCCTTGACCTATATCTTAGCCAGTCTTCGATAATTGATGCACCCTACCATATTGTTGTAAGTTTTGATACCTTATGATTGCTTTAGATCTAATATGACTAGAATGGCTAGATGAGACCTCAGACTGATACCACTTACCAAATCCTATATGTTATCCTTCCAATTGCATGATTTAGATAAGTTCTCTTTTGACCTTGATTGTTTGGGTTTGACCTAGAAGGGGTACGATCATCTTAATTTCGAGGACAAAATTTTTCTAAGGTGGGTAGGATTGTAACACCCAGTTTTTTAAATGAGGGTAATTTTGAAATTTTATGATTTTAATCTTTAATAATGATATTTAAATCATGATATGATTTTTGGTAATTTTTAAATCATTTTAAAACTATTTTAAATCATGACTTATGATTTTGGTGTTTTGATAGTGTAGCACTAGAGACAGCTTAACCTAGAGCCTAACCACGTGATTAGGGTATTTTATTTATCATTTCAAGTTCGAGGGTATTTTTGTCATTTTGAATTTTATTGAATTTAATATATATTATTTGGAATTTAATGTATTATTAAGAATGGTGTGATTTTAATATTATTTAATTGATTACCATGTATTGTGATTAGCCTAACTTGGTTTGGACCCAACCTAGATTAGTCATAGCTAGTCTTAGCTAACCATGGTTAGTGATAGTTAGTATTAATTATATTTATTAGAATTTTCAGTGATTTTTAGTATATTTGATTTGGTGCTATTTTAGACTTTGACTAGTGTTGATTTGGAGACTGTCCTAGAGGCTAACCTAGGTCATGACTACTTGGTTAGGTTAAGGAACCATAGCTTGACCTAAGTTAGTGATAATTAACCAATTAGATTTAATTTGGGGAAATTAGGAATTAATTTGAATAGGAAATGGCTTGTGGTTTCACAAGTCATGACTTGTGACTTAGCCTTAAAGGCCCAGCCCAACACTAGTGCAACCTAACCCTAGCCCATTTCAACCCATGGTTGGCCACATAGGGATTCCCCCTCTATTTAATCCCTCCTAGAATTTAGGGCTAGCCTCCTTTAGAATTTTTCTATGTTTTGGAAAGAGGTGAGTCTCCATCTTCATTAAACCCTAGAAAATCCATTTTAATTCTTTTTCCTCCCAAATCACTTGCATTAGGTTCTAAAATTAGTTTACTTGCTGTTGGTATTGAGTAATTTTAGAAAAGAATCAATTTGAAGGAGTTTGGTGGCTTGAGGAACCACCTTCATTTGGGGATTTTTGAGCCTTTGCACACCAGTTGGTATATTCTAATTCCTTCCATGTAATTGCTATTTTATTGCATATCTAGGATGCCCTAGGCCGACCCTAGCTGTAGGTATAGAAAACCCTAAGTTTCGTGTCCGATACGTGTCTGTATCGGACACGAATCAGTCCTTAATATTGGGTATTTGATGAAATGCCCCAAAGGCCATTTCGATCAGTTTTCTGGAATGTGATTGAATAGGAATTAGGGTTTAAACCTCGTTTATGGATTTCTATTGCACTGAGCACGTTTTAGTGTCGTGTCGAGTCGTACGGACATACGGACACGCGGGTGTGCACGCACGCGCGAGCACTGTAGCTGCCCTGCTACTCGGGGCCTTTTGCGCACAGGACACGATACTTCGACACGTGAATTTCGACACACACCAAGGGGCGACCACTGACACCACGTGTGTCAAGTGTCATGAGCCCTTGTGTCGTGTCGGACACGATATTGTGCGTGCACAGGGTGTGCGCTGTGCGTATCAGTGTGCCAGCTTAGTTTTCCCTATTTCAGTTCGATTTAAATGTTTTAATTGTATTTTTAATTGATCATTAGATCCTAATTATAATGTATAAACTATATTAAATTAAGTTTACATGTTAGTTGGGTTGTTGATATGGAAATGTGATTCAAAATTGGTTAAAGTTCATGATAGTTGATACATGTCGGATATTGGGTTCCTTCAGAATTTCCCTAATTGTTAATTCCCAGTTTTATATGATGTTTCCACTGTTAACTCACTCCCACATATCTGTTGGTTCATGGGAATGAAGATTTACATTCGAATTTGGCTTGATGAATTGAGAATGGGATTTTTGGATGATCTGTTGGTTCTCGAAAACTGCTAAACTGAAATGTGATTCACTGTTTCCTTTTTTGCAATTGTATTAGTTCCCTTTAAACTGAATTTTTGATTCCCTTTCTTTTTGTAACTGTACTGAAATGTTCCCACAGTTGTAGCTCATGTTGATCCATGTTTCAATTCGAATTTAGACTCTTGGTTTGAGAATGGGATTTGAATGAATGCTTTATACATTGAACTAAATTCCTTTTCTTAAAACTGAACCTGGGTTTTATGTTTCCCTAATAACTGTTAACTCATTCAAAAACCTGAGATTCTTATTTTCTAATTACCTGAGTATTGAATCCCAGTCACAAATGCATTCCACTGTTCTCAGGAACCTCATGTACACAGGTTTTTCCATTTCACTGATTTTTTTTCCTTACACACAGGGACACATGTATCCCTCACTGTTTTTCAGTTTTTATTTAACCTGAGAATGGTTCTTCAAAACTGTGAACTGATTTCCTTTCCCTATATCACTGTACTAATGGTTTAATTCCTAATAACCTGAGATGAATTCTTGAATTTGCTGAACTAATTTCCTATTTCCTTAACTGTTTAACTGAGAGTGTGATCTCTGAAACCTGAAACTGAAATTGGTTCCCATTCCCTCTTTCAAACTGAGCTGTAATGAATGTTGTTTCAATGTGACAACTTTTCCAGTTTCCTATACCTGGACTGATTTTCTATTTCCTGAGAATAACTCATTCTTATATCTCTGATATGGTACACAGGTCACTGTTACACAAATGTATTCATGTGTTCCCTGTTTTCCTAGGAACACTAGGTTCACTGTTAAACTGAAAATGGTTTCCTAAACTGTTAAATTGATCCCAATATCAGGGAATAGCTTCTTGAATGTGAAACCTGAGATTCATTTTCTTCTTAATGCACTTCACTGATTTCCGATTTCATAATGTGGTTAGTTCACTATTTTGGGTTTGATTCCTTGCTGTATACACTCACAAGTTATCACTCACTTTACTGAGACACCCACATACCATATCACACATTCAAGTGACACTCTCAAGTAACACACACACATGTACACCACATCCCCTTTCCTATTCTCTACATGTATATATTTATCTATTTTAGATATATAAATAGGTGTCCTGTATAATATATCAATATGTTGTACTATTATATATATTAAATATATAATGTATGGGTGATATGCATATAGATAGCCAATATATGTACTTCCATATTAGATTATATAATATATCAATATGTGTGTTATTTTAAATATATATTATTGGCTTGTGTATGAGATTTATGGTATGGTTTAGGCATGGTATTGCCTAATAGCTAGTCTAGGGCTCTTAGCCTATGGACGTGCATGTGTGTCAGTTTAGAGTCTAGTTAGACTTGTATAGCCTCGTTAGACCTAGAATAGACTAGTATAGACTTGTTTGACTTAAGTTTGACCTAGTTGACCTAGTTTGACTTCTAGGGTTGACCAGAGTTGACCAAGAGTTGACTTTGGCCTAGATTGACCTGGATTCATGTAGAATGCATTGTAGTGCATCTTATTACCATTCTGGACTTGTTGTGACTTGTGCTGTTCTAATAGGAGCCAGCTGCCACTCCTCGAACAGTATATATTCTCCAGATTCTCAGGATACAGGCGAGTACATTCTTTGATCATTTTATATCTTGTTTAGGATTATATTACTGCTTTAGATTACTTTACATGATGCTGATACGTTGGAAACACGGATTAGTACTATATGGATCTGGTTGTGCAATGTTATCCCCCTTAGCGGATACATCGGGTATTTGTGTTCGTGTAGTTTATCTTGAACATCGTGTACTCCTTGTATTTGTGACATTCGTGTATGAAACGTGTGAATCGTGTATAATCATGTATTCATATGACCTTCGTGTACAATAACATAACTTAGCTAGATCCTTCTGTATTGATTGGGGCAGGGGAGTAGAAGTGGTTATGTATTCAATCCAGTAGATTACTCGTGTACAAACCTCTGTAGATTACTCGTGTACAACATCGTACCGTTTACATAACCATCTTGTACTCTGAATCACTAGCACTGTTAGTTCTCTATATACTGTATCTATTTACTTACAGTCTCTCTCTTTCTATCATGTTATTCTTCAGATCCTGTATCTTACTCTCTAGCATGTTTATATTTCCTAACCTGTTATGATTTTGTTGAGATGTACTGTACTCGCTCCCGTCCTGACTGGACCTGTTAAAAATTTTACAGTGAATAATGAGGCTCTGGTGTCTACCCCTCTTGGTGCAGCATTAGACATCACTAGTGACTTGGACCTTCTAGTAGTGGATGACACTCCTTAGACTAGGATGTCTTTACTTTTCTGGATCACTGTATATAGATTCTGAGATATTTTAGGATATGTATTTTTTTAGACACTTAGAATTCTGGATCGTAATTCTGTGCTTTCATTCTGGATATTTATCTATCTATTTTCATCCTGTTCTACCTTAGTTGTGATTGAGTTATATTCTGTTATGTCACCCCCATTCGGGGAGTATAACTGTTTATTACCTTTATATTGTTAGATGTTTGACCTAGGACAGCGTTCTACCGCCGACACTGCGGCGTAGGCTGGGCGTTGTTACGTGCTCGTACCCTCACAGTGGGTGCGGGTCGTGACAAGTGCATCATCAGGACCTAAGTCCATGCGCGTCATCAAGTGAAGCTTCAGCGCATCATCAGGACCTAAGTCCATGCGCGTCAACAAGTGGAGCTTCGGCGCATCATCAGGACATAGGTCCATGTGTGTCAGCCTAAGCACATCAACATGAGGCGGCTCATCTTCAGTTGGTCACCCCAACATCAATGCAACAAAGACCAAGGCAAGAGAATACCCACCGAGAACTCCTGGGCGAACATCGGCGTGGGTCGCCCTGACGATGGGTACTTCCTATGTGTCGACCTCCAAGGGTTCCTTGCCTCGGCCCCTTCCTCGACTAGCTGTACCGCCTCGGGGAATCTTGGGAGCCATCTCTCTAACAAAAAAATAAAGAAGAAAAGATTTTTGAGAAAGAAGAAAACTTTTGCAGAAAAGTAGAAGACTCTCTTACCTCACGAGCCGCCTATTTATAGGCTTGGCCTCGCACGTAAACCGATGAGACGTGACATCCGCAGTCAGCGGCTTCGGGTCCCGAGAAATCGACAGCTGCTTATCTTCAAAAGATCATCATTAATCTTTCCTAAGATCGAGGCGTTATCTCTTCAGAAGAAGCATGCGCCTCAGCGGTATGCGCCTTAGCAACAAGCGTTCCCCACAGCGATGCACATAACGACTATACGGCAAAAAGAGCCATACGCCTAGGCGAAGGGCATGCGCCCAGAGTCGTTAATCCCCATGATTCTTATTCAAACTATTCCAAAACTCGTCAAGAAAGTTTTGAAAACTTTGAAGGGGGTCTTATAGAAGCATGGAATTTTAGGCACATTTATAGGCCAGAATTCCTATGCGCTCAAACCAACCATGCGACCGACTCAAATGCGCCAGAAAGCTCAAACAGATACTTGGCACATCAAAGAATAGTATAAATTTAAAAGAAATTCAAAAAAGACTTTTATTTCATATGTAAGTTTATTACATGTCTAAAGAAAGGCTTGATAAATGAGAACTTCTACAAAAAGGAAGATCCTAAAGCTACACCCAGGCACAGCAACTGCCATATGCCCCCTGCCAAGCGCATCATCTGTCAGCTGTATCACTCTGATGTCTCGTCCAGGCGCATCTCAACATATGCGCATCTCCGTGCATAGTCAGAGTGAATCACTCTCGGTCATCAACACCAGTCAGCTCTTGTGTAGCAGGAGGAGAAGCTCTCCTAGCTCGACAAAGGTCGCGACACGATGTCCCGATCTTCGGAAGCAACAAGCACACTCGGCAACCTGTGGCTTTGCCAGCATAATGAAAGACGGAGTACGGTCGCCCCGATCTTTGGATACAACAGGCACCATCGGCCTGTGTTGGGACTCGACGATTTTGATATTTGGATGCAACAGACACTATCAAAGAAGCTCAGAACGACAGGAGAACTGGGGCAGCGCATCTTTACCCTCGGAAAGAGCTCGAGTTCGGCAGTTTGCCTAGGCAGAGCTCCGGCCAAGTTCATCTTTATATCGAAACGAAGAATGAAAGCAAAGCTTTCCCTCATGCGGCTATTTATAAGCACGGGCAGCCTACACCCGACTGCCAAATGGCCAACGTTCTAAATTTCTTGCAATGAATTTGCCTTAAATAGCAAATACATCCGTTGCCTCGTATTCGGCTAAGTCAAGGCAACCATTAACGCCTCAAAGAACTCAACAGTGTAGGAACGAAATAGTAAAGCGCAATACTCTAGAGGGGGGTGAATAGAGTTGGCAGCAGAATAATGCTAATTAAAAAAGTTAGCAGCACAATCACAGAATATTAATCACAACTGAAATAAAGTAAAGAAAGAGTTAAGAGAGCAAACACAAAGACAGCGAAGTATACTGGTTTCCCTCTGTTGAGGACTAATCCAGTCAGTAGAACTCTTGCTACCAATTGAATCCACTATTGGAAAAACCGCAAGTTTTCTTACAAAGTCCTTGCAACTTCTACAACGCGAACTTTGATACGAAGAACTCGTCCAACTTCAAATTTGAAGAGGTATTCTTCAATCAAGCCTTCTGATTATAATCTCTCAGAAACTTCTAGACCGTACCGTACTGGCAAATCGACTAGAGGATTGTAATTGGCTTGGGATCTGAAATTTAAAGCTCAAGAAACTCTTTGGAAGACTGAATGCTTTAGATAGAGAGAAGATTGAAAGTAAATGAGTGAGTTGAAATGATCGAAATCCTTCTCTATTTATAGGAATTCCAAAGGCAGACTTCTAACAGAATTCGGGCAGAATTTGGACAGAACTCTATGAGCAAATCTCGGTCAAATCCGCAACTGCAGGAGGACCAAGTAACAAGGATTCAAAATCACAATGGCAACCAATCGAACTCTGGCCGAACTCGGTCCGAGTTCTGTCAGGGTTTAGTTAGGGTTTTAAAAAGCTTTTTGGTGATTTTTGAAAACCTTTTTGAAAACTTTTTTGTAAACCTTTTTGAGAGGTCATTTTAAAAACATTTTGAACTCATTTAAGGGTAGCCTACTTGCCAGTACGACTCGGTGTACAACATATTACTAGACTCAAATAAAATGAATAATATATTGCATAAAGAATTACAGACTCGAGTAGGCAAAAAGATCTTCAGTCTTGAATTCAGTGGATAGCCATTCTTGATCATGTCCAAGAGTTCGAGATGTCCCGACTAGCTTCGTATATCCAGACAGAGTTTGATCAATTATTAAAATCAGGTTGACCATATGACCAAATGGGCCAACAATCTCTCCTATTTTGATAATTGACAAACTATGAATGATATAACATTAAGCTTGTTCAAAATATAAAAAAGTAGAATTTTTTATGTCCTGTATTATCTTAAAAAAATGTTAGATCTTTTAATTTTTCTCCCCCTTTGTCACTTAGCAAAATAATTGCAAAAGATAAAGCTCCCCCGCAATCAATGCATAAGTAACAAATAGTGAGAAAACACATATAAAAGAAATAAGGCAGAAATAAAAGAGAAATATCACAGGCATGTATTGAGAAAAAAATTATCACAGGCATGTAATTTTACAGGCAATTTATAAAGAATGAAGCAATATAAGAGATAATGCTATCATAAACTGAAACTGAAACATAGTGCTGAAATAAACTGGAATGCCATAAACTGAGGCATAATAAACATGTCCATGAAAATAACAGAGTACTGAAGCAAACTAGAAAGTGCTAATAATAATCAAAAAAGTACTGATAAAAACATGGAATGTAGGAGCATTTCCAAGTGCACAATAAAATATCACTCAAAATCATATATTCACATCTCCTCATCATCATCCTCATCATCATCATCAGCTCGACCAGCATGTCCTGAAGGACCAGCTCTAGAGGTACCAGCACCAGAAGGATGAGGTGGGGCGCCAGCATAGAACTCACCAACAATGTCACGAGGTGGACGGTACCAATCATAGGCATTACCGGGCTGGAAGTAGGCATAAACAGCCTCATCCTCACAGCGGTAACCAGAGAAAGCTGGATCTCTAGGGATGGAACCGGCTGAATGACCAGTCTGGGCGAAACAAAGATCAGCTAAGGAATTTGCAAGCGCCTGATAACGGGTGACGTCGCGGAACTCACGTACGCGAGCCATGTCCGTCATCGAGACATGTAAAGCAGATAAATGCTGATGTATGCCCTCAAATGTCATGGCATACTGATGAGGTGGTGGAGGAGATGCAGTAGGAGGAGCAGGAGGAGGAGCTGAAGCAGTCATGCTACGACGAGATAACTGAAGAAACTTGGGCTCAGGGTCCTGAGTACAAGTCGACAGATCGATATCGAAGCGCTGAAAGATGCGTGGGAGAATCATCGCGTAAGAGAGATTTCTATCTCTTGCACGACAACGGCCCATCATCTGAATCATGGTCTTAGGGACAGAAAATGGAATCCCCTTAAGAATGTGGTACATGGCGGACAGCTCATGAGAAGTCACATCATCTTTTGAAGTAGATTTTGGAAGGATAGTGTAATAGATGATGCGATGCAATTCATAGTTAAATAAGTTCAGGTTGTTAGCCTTGAACTTTCCAGAGCGTACTCTATCAGTTGCACAGAGTTTCGCTTTGAAACTGGCGAGTGTCGTGCCTTCGGGAAAATCAAATTCAGTGATGTCAACTAGCGGTTCACCTTCGTTAGGTATACCAAGGATCTCCGCTAAGAGGTCATCATCGAAATTGATATCAATACCTCCAACACGAGTGCTCACATCAAAAGTGTTTAATATGAGATTGCAATAAAATAATCTAATGGCATTAGTTGCTATAGGGAAGCAGATTTTAACAAAATGATGTAACCCTAATGCCTCAAAGAATGACGATGATCAGGAAATACAGTCCATTTGACTCGAGCGCCTGTGCATATGGATCTCATGGAGAAGTCTCTATACCACAGTAGGGCTTGGTCTAGGGTTTGAAAGAAAAACCCGTCGAATGCGCCATCGTTCGTTTGGACCGACGAGAAGAGGGAATTCGTATGCGGATGCGAAGATGACCCTTCCTCACCGGGGGTCGTCTTCTTCCTCTTTGAAGGTTTTAATTTGGGTGCCACTTGTGCAAATTGAAGTAAAAATGCACTAATTGAAAAGTGGAGAAGGATGTGGTTATACCTCCCGAAATCAAAGTATGGCGAAGAGAACGACGAACTCCGCACGAATCCAAATTTTGGATTGATTTCACCACTAGGATTGGAAGAAAAAGGGTGGTGAAGAACTAGGGTTCGGGGCTCCTTCGCGGCTGCTATTGCTGTTATGAAGTAGTTTGGAAGATGTGAAGAAGAAGGGCTCTCGGGCTCTGGCTATATAACCTGAAACCCTCAACCGAACTCGGGCCGAATTCGATCAGAGCTCTGGCCGAATTCGCCTAGGGTTCTTTATAGTTGATTTTTGCCATTCTTTTTCATTGTCTCATTTCAAATATTTAATTCAAAGATTAGTCATTTCAACTTCAATTAACATAATTAATATTATTTTATAGATTAAATGTCGTTACACAGCGACTGTTTCAGATTAGCTGTAGGAGTACTGTCCCAGCTGGCGGAGGTTCATCGGGGAACTCTTAAGTACCGCTTCGCTTCAACCGTAATTGTGGTGACAGACAGACTCTTTATTGGCTTGTCTCTAACACAGTTTTTGCGTAATGATATATAATCATAAAACAAAATTAATTAATATTATTGACGTCCAAAATTCCTAATTATCGACGTAAATAATTGAAATAATCTTCCGCTAGAGGTTTAGTGAAGATGTCAGCTAGTTGATTTTCAGTATCTATGTACACAAGGTTTTATATCTCCATTTTGATGATGATCTCTAAGAAAGTGATGTCGAATCTCGATATGTTTAGTACGAGAGTGACATACTGGATTCTTAGTCAAATTAATAGTGCTCGTGTTATCACAGAAAATGGAAATATGTGTGTAAAATAAATCATAGTCTTCTAGGATTTGTTTTATCCATAAAATCTAAGCACAACAACGTCCTACGGCGATGTACTCAGCCTCTGTTGTTGATAGGGCTACAGAATTTTATTTTTTACTAAACCATGAGACTAAAGCTTTGCCTAAGAAATGACATGTGCCACTGTTACTTTTTCTATCAACTTTGTATCCAGCAAAATCTGCATCCGAATAACCAGTAAGGTCAAAGGACTTAGTTTTGGGATACCACAAGCCAACAGAAGAAGTGCCCTTAAGGTATCGAAAGATACGCTTAATTACGGACATATGTGATTCCTTTGGGTTAGCTTGAAAATGTGCACACATGCAAACACTAAACATTATATCTGGACGACTAGCAGTTAAATAAAGTAAACTACCAATCATACCTCGATACTTACGTGTGTCGACTGGCTTGCCTTGTTCATCTGAATCAAGCTTTGTTGAAGTTGCCATTGGAGTGCCAATAGGTTTGACATTGTCCAGATCAAACTCCTTTATCAAGTCTTTTGTGTACTTGGCTTGATTTATAAATGTCTCATTATCAGTTTGTTTGATTTGCAATCCGAAAAAGAATTTCAGCTCTCCCATCATGCTCATCTCAAACTCATTCTGTATACACTTAGAAAATTCTTGACACAGAGATTCATCAGTAGATCCAAATATAATATCATCAACATAGATTTGAATTAAAAAAAGTTTGCCATTAAGAGACTTAATAAACAGTGAAGTGTCAACCTTGCCTTTTGAAAAACCGTTGTCAAGTAGAAAAGAGCTTAGACGATCATACCAAGCACGAGGGGCTTGTTTTAAACCGTATAAGGCTTTCTTCAACTTGAAAACATGATCAGGGTTTTTGAAATCCGTGAAACCTGGAGGTTGTGCTACAAAAACTTCTTCTTTTATAAAACTATTTAAAAAAGCACTCTTGACATCCATTTGAAATAGTTTGAAATCATGAAAACATGCAAATGCACATAACATGCGAATGGATTCTAATCTCGCAACTGGGGTATAAGTCTCATCGTAGTCGATACCTTCTTCTTGATTGTAACCTTGAGCTACGAGTCGAGCCTTTTTACGAGTCACTAATCCATTCTTATTCAGTTTATTTCGGAATACCCAACGGGTGCCAATGACCGGACGATCAATAGGCTTGAGAACAAGTTCCCAAACTTGATTTCGTTCAAATTGGTTTAATTCCTCTTGCATAGCATCTATCCAAAAACTATCACTACATGCTTCATCAATCGTTTTGGGTTCTAGCTGTGAAATAAATACAACACTAGAAACAATATCTCTACTGGATGTACGAGTACTTACTCCTTTGGTAATATTACCAATTACCAAATCTTTTGGATGATCAGCTGTAAATTTCCACCTTTTCGGTAGATTCTGAAGGTAGCTGGTTCCTGGATCTTCTCTAGGAGGTTCAGCTAGTGCAGAGCTTGGTTGAGGATCAGCTGATGTTGAGCTTGATGCAGGTAGATCTTCATCACTGTCATCGATAGTCATTTGATTCATTTCATCAAAGGTAACGTTGATTGATTCTTCGATGATCATTGTTCGTTTGTTGAAGACTTTGTATCATTTGCTCTTGGCCGCATATCCTAAAAATATACCTTCATCGGCTTTTTCATCAAATTTTCCCAAGTTGTCTTTTGTATTGAGAATAAAGCATTTACAACCAAATATTCTAAAGTATGAAACTGAGGGAGTTCTATCAAACCATAACTCAAATGGAGTCTTCTTCGATTTGGGTCGAATTAAAACTCTATTGAGAACAAAGCAAGCCGTATTGACAGCTTCAGCCCAGAAATATTTGGGTAGACTAAACTGGTTTAACATCACTCTGGCCATTTCGGATAGAGTTCTGTTCTTATGTTCCACAACTCCATTTTGTTGTGGAGTCCTAGGGCAGGAGAACTCATGTATGAAATCGTGTGTGTCACAAAATTGCTCAAAATCAGCATTCTCGAATTCGCCACCATGATCGCTTCTAATACGAGTGATCATATAAGCTTTTTCATTCTGTACTTTCTTGCAAAAGGCGACAAATTCGGATAATGCATCATTCTTGTGTGTCAAAAAATATACCCACGTGTATCTAGAGAAATCATCTACAATTACAAAAGCATACAATTTACCTCCGAGGCTAGCAACTCTGCTAGGACCGAATAAGTCCATGTGTAGCAATTGTAGAGGTCTAGTAGTACATACTGCGTTTACAGATTTAAATGTGGATCTGGTAGCTTTGTTCTTTTCACATTGGCTGCATACCGAATCCTTCTTGAATGTAATGTCCGGTAAACCACGTACTAGCTTCTTTGTGGATAATCTTGAGATCGTATCCATATTAGTATGACCGAGTCTCATATGCCACAGATGACTCTCATCACTCTTGGCCATTAAGCATCTACCTGAAATATTAGTTTCTTCCAACAAATAGAAAATATATATGTTGTCTTTCCTGATCAAAGATAGTACTATCAGTTGAGCTATCAACTATAGTACATTTGTCTTTGTCAAAGTTGATGCCATAACCATGATCAGCTAGGTAACTTATGCTGAGTAGATTATGTTTCAACTCGGTAACCAGACAGACATCCTTAATCACAGGATAGGGAGACTTACCAACATCACCGATACCAATAATATACCCTTTCAAGTTATTACCGAAGGAGACATAGCCTTCCTTGTTTTTCTTCGACAGTGTTGCAAATAGTGTAGCGTCACCAGTCATATGCCGTGAACAACCGTTGTCGAGGATCCATTTGCTTCTAGCATGTGAAGGGTGTTCCACCTACAAAACAGTTTACAGATGAAACTTTTGGTACCCATTTCTTGTAGGGTCCTCAAATGTTAGCCTTTGGTATCCAAGCATAAATATTTAAATCAACAAGCTTTCTAATTCTACATGCAGATCAAATATGACCAATGAGGCCACAATAATGACATTGTGCATGTCGAGTGTTGAAAGCTGAGTGGTGTGCATGGTTGGTAGGTTTAGGTTTTCTAGTATAGAAGAAAGCATACCTATAATCTTGTTTGGGCTTAACCTTTTGGGGTAAAGGTTTGATAGGGTTAGGTCTGACAGTGTTTGGCTTGGGAATGTTTCGATTTTTTGGTAAGTGACACGTGTTAGGAAAGGAAGCAGCAGGCTCAGGCTATTTTTCTAACCAAATTTCCAATCTTTTGGAAGTGTCATACAACCTAGTATAATCAGAAGTAAGTGTTTCCATTCTGATTTGTGCACTTTGAAGACTTTTCTTCTCTTTAGAAAGTTCTTCCTTGAGTTGGTCAATAACTTTGTCTTTCTCTTCAGATGACTTGGTAGTCTCGTGTAATAAGAGTTTTATTGAAGAAAGCTCACCAGACTCACTAACATTATTACTAACCTCAGCTAGTAGGTCGGTAAGTCTACCTATTTCACCTTTGTACTCTTTGAGTACCTTCTTAGAGGTCTGATACTTGCTACTTGCTACGCAGTTTCCTGTAATCAGTCATCAGGTCACTGAAGGCATCTTCTAATTGCTCAAAGGTGAAGTCATCATAAGTATCAACTACAGGTTCAGTAGGTACCTGATCGGATGCCATAAAGCATACGTTTGCAGCATCTTCTGATTGTTCGTCTTCTGAGTCGCTGGCTTCACTTTTATGCCATATGCTGGTGTTGGTATATCTCCTAGATGTTGATATCTTCAGGTTCCCTTTTTTATACCTGTTGCTCTTCTTGCTTGATGATGAGTTTGTGGGACAATCCTTCTTCATGTGTCCCTTCTTCTTGCAGCTGTAGCAGACAGCATCTTCTTGATACCAGTTGTTGCTGTTGTTTTCTTTGACTCTCTTCTCATGTCTCATGAATCTTTTGAACTTTCTTGCTAGGAGTGCTTGATCTTCAGCGTCAGATCTACTGCTGTCTGAATCACCTTCAGCAGCTTTTCTGTGCTGAGCCTTGAAAGTGATCGTCTTCTCCTTTGGTGCAGGCTCTTCAAAATCTTGTAGCTCCAGTTTATGAGTGAGTAGCTTACCCATGAGTACTTCGAGTGTCATCGTAGTGAGGTCGTTTCCTTCAATAATAGCAGTAGCTTTTGGAATCCAGTTCTTGGTGAGAGCTCGCAGGAGTTTACGAATCTTTTCATGGTTACTGTAATCTTTGCCTAAGGAGGACAAAGGATTTACAATATCCAAGAATCTCTCGAACATTTGTGTAACTGTTTCGTTGGGCTTCATCTTGAACGCCTCGTACTCTTGAGTAAGTCTGCTGACCTTTGATTCCTTGACTTGAGTCGTGCCTTCATGTGTAACTTCAAGTAGCTTCCACACTTCATTATCCGTTGTGCAGATAGATATCCTGTTAAATTCAGTCCTGTCTAAAGCACAAAATAGAGCATTAATAGCACGTGCGTCAAGACTGACCGTTTTTTTCCTCCTCTGTATATCTGCTATAGGATTTTTCAACTAAAACTCCATCAACATTTATACGAGGTGGCTTTTGATAGCCATCAATAACAATAGACCTTAAATCAAAGTCAAGAGATTTCAAGAAGAAACTCATCCATGTTTTCCAATAAGTATAATTCGTACCATCAAACAGTGGGGGTCTGTTTGTGGCCTGGCCTTCACTTATGAATTTCACAGTTGCCATGTGTTGTGCTGTGATCTATATAACAGTTAATTAAAAATAATAAATAATTGTACTGTTACCTTTGTTTTACCTGTAACATTCGCTCTGATACCAATTGTAGGAACGAAATAGTAAAGCACAATACTCTAGAGGGGGGTGAATATAGTTGGCAGCGGAATAATGCTAATTAAAAAAGTTAGCAGTACAATCACAGAATATTAATCACAACTGAAATAAAGTAAAGATAGAGTTAAGAGAGCAAACGCAAAGAAAGCGATGTATACTAGTTTCTCTCTGTTGAGGACTAATCCAGTCGGTAGAACTCTTGCTACCAGTTGAATCCACTATTAGAAAAACTGCAAGTTTTCTTACGAAGTCCTTGCAACTTCTACAACGCGAGCTTTGATACGAAGAACTCGTCCAACTTCAAATGTGAAGAGGTATTCTTAAATCAAGCCTTCTGATTATAATCTCTCAGAAACTTCTAGACCGTACCGTACTGGCAAATCGACTAGAGGGTTGTAATTGGCTTGGGATCTGAATTTTAAAGCTCAAGAAACTCTTTGGAAGACTGAATGCTTTAGATAGAGAGAAGATTAAAAGTGAATGAGTGAGTTGAAATGATCGAAATCCTTCTCTATTTATAGGAATTCCAAAGGCAGACTTCTGACAGAATTCGGGCAGAATTCGGATAGAACTCTATGAGCAAATCTCGGTCAAATCCGCAACTGCAGGAGGACCAAGTAACAAGGATTCAAAATCACAACGGCCACCAACCGAACTCTGGCCGAACTCGGTCCGAGTTCTGTCAGGGTTTAGTTAGGGTTTTAAAAGGCTTTTTGGTGATTTTTGAAAACGTTTTTGAAAACCTTTTTGTAAACCTTTTTGAGAGGTCATTTAAAAAACATTTTGAACTCATTTAAGGGTAGCCTATTTGCCAGTACGACTCGGTGTACAACATATTCCTAGACTCAAATAAAATGAAAAATACATTGCATAAGGAATTACAGACTCGAGTAGGCAAACAGATCTTCGGTCTTGAATTCAGTGGATAGCCATTCTTGATCATGTCCAAGAGTCTGAGATATTCCGACTAGCTTCGTATATCTAGACAGAGTTTGATCAATTATTAAAATCAGGTTGACCATATGACCAAATGGGCCAGCAAACAGGCAGGCCAAAAAGGATGTGACACATTGGCAGATGTGCCGTCGAAATCGTGCGCACACCATAGATGCACACAGCGAACCATAGCTATGTGCCCAGATTGGTACTAACCAATGCAACCCTCTACATCAAGTATTTAATGCTGAATGACAAATACGGTAACGCATTCCAAGAGCCGTCCAATCAGCAGCCCTGTGTAGAAAATAAAGTACCGCTCATGTCAGCACCATTATTACACCTAGGGTCGACAACTTGGTAGACCGTCACTCGTATGCGCCTCATGGCCATGCTCCTAGAAGACTGCATGCATCCCAGTGGTCATGCGTCCCCCGGCTTACTTCTGACCCCAAGCAACAGAAGACAAAGCTCTGCGTGCGCCTCAAAAGCTATGCGCATGGACTTGCTCATGGCTCCTAAAGATCATGAGACCTGTCTCAGCAACAACCAAATCTCTGTAACTACCACGTGTTAGCTCCATCACAGCCCAGCATAGTAGTCCAGCAGATTCAGCTTCAATCTAGGGCACATAAACCATGCGCCCCCGCCAGCATCAGTTACGTGGCTTTCCCACGTCCAGGTGCACTCGACATATGCGTGCATGAGCAGCCAGCCTGCTATCTATAAATAAAAGGATTATTCCTTCACCCACATAAGGACAAGGACGGACATACACACACAGAAAAAAGCACATCCACAGAGGACAGAAGAGACACTCAATGTCCACTTCTCGTCACAACGCTTCGACATCCAGAGTAACCCAGACCTTCAGAGAGTTTAAGGTCGTCGTCAGATCTTCAATGGAGTCAACACATTACCACTTGCTCTATCGACACAGTTCACAGATAAAAACAAAAGTGTACTCCTAGGACTACATCTAAGTCCTATATTGTATACTGTTATGTTTGTAATTGAAATACTAAAGTTTTAATCAATAAAACCTTGTCGTATTTTTGATAGCAAACAAAGGAAATCCCCGTCGTCGCAGTGACACTCGCCGATGTTCGACCGGCGGTGATCGGGGGGTGATCGCCTGCCTTGGTGTTTTTACTTTACAACACTGTTGGGGTGCGTAGGTGTAACTGAAATGAGTCACATCCCCATTGACACGCCTAGGCTTTCCATTGCTGACGTACATGGACTTTGTCCTGATGATGCTTAAAGCTCTTTCTGCTGACGTGCATGGACCTAGGTCCTGATGATGTGTCGAAAATCCATTTGTTGACGTGTATGGACTTAGGTCCTGATGATGCGCGAAATCTTCCTCTACTAACGTGCATGGACTTAGATCCTGATGGTGCGTCGAAGCTCTATTTGCTGATGCGCATGGACTTAGGTCCTGATAATGCACTGAGGCTTCCTTTGCTGACGCGCATGGACTTCGGTCTTGATGATGCGCCGAAGCTCCATTTGCTGATGCGCATGGACTAGTGTCCTGATGATGCGTCGAAGCTTCTCTTGCTGACGTGCATGAACTTAGGTCCTGATGATATGCCGAAGCTTCTCTTCAAATACCCTTCGGCCTCGGTCATGTGTGTGCGCCTTTGGTGAGATTCTATCTGTGCGCATGGGTTTTGACCTAATCGATGCGCCAGATTGTTGATGCACCTCAGATGTTTGTTTTGAGCTTCTAAGTCTTTTGCTAACTTTTTAATGGCTTTAGCCTTTTTGGCTGACAACTTTGTCTTATTTTATGACAGTATCGATGACTATACCCTTGTTGAATGAAGTCCTTTTAGACCCTGCTCTCTGCCAGATAGGTTTGGACGTTAATGAAGAAGTCGTCAACCCTGCGAAGGTTGCTATTATGTTGGACCAGCCTCCGGAGAGAATGATGCAGATCCGAGATCAACATTTTACTTATCTACAACACATGATGGAGAGTGACAAACTTAAATCTGTTGAATCTGATACTGTGTCCTTCTTGAAACCCAAGTTTTTATTCGGTGACCGTTTGACTTCAACCGAAGTGAAGGTGTTGAAGGTCAAAGAAGATTGGTTCTTCAAGGTGAGAGATGTGAACATGTACATTCGGCAAGTGGAACGTCAATTTCCCTTGACGGCTTTTTGTAGTCTTGCTTCCAAGAGGAGGATGAAGTGGGAGCTCAGTCCATCTCAAGGAGGGGCAGTGGCAGGAATCATCCGGATCGACAGCACCTCCAATCAAAAAGATATCTTAGCCGCCTTGCGAGCCGGAACCTCTTATCATTTGCGAACTCTACATCCTGGGAGTACATATAGTGATGTTTCTCCTAACACTTTTGCCTTCAGTGCCTCGACCTTTGTCAACCGTATGCTCGGGGCCAAGATCTCATCCCCAAAAAGGGAATTTTGGGTCGAGGGCTGGTGCCATTATGTGCAAAAGTGGGACGAGTTGACACTCTAGTTCTGTCGAAGTTTAAGACTGAACTCAGGAAAGTTGGTCTAATTGCTGCTCTCCGTGCTACTCAGGCGGGCATAGATATAAACTGGCCTATGTTTCTTGCTCTCCTGGAGATGTAAAACACTCATACTGGTACCTTCTTCACTCCCGTGGGGGAGTTAGGCTTTGCACTACATGAGATGTGTGACGTCTCGAAGCTTCCTTGGGGGTCTGAGCCCTATGAGGAGTACTTCCCTACGAATGAGGAGCTCCTAGCTTTGGAAGAGAAGAATTCTGAGATAATGGCAGTCTTCAAAGAGGTGGCAAGCCATCATTAATTGGCCCAGCGAGGGACAAAGGTAAAGCGCATCCTTATGTGACTGCTTGAAGGGATTATGACTTCAAACAAGATATGATGGACCCTTCGAAGGTTTGATTTGTTACTCTTCAGGGGCTTACCCATGCAGTGGTGCATGCTGAGAGGACTAGACTCAGCGAACAAAATCCTTGTAAAAATGAGAACCATGAGCCATTCGACCACATCTACAGCTGCTTCTGGCATTGTGTTCACAGAATGTCTCCAAAGGCAGTGCTGGCAGCCTATCTGATGATATGGCTTCGAGACCATGTATTTGCTGGTAGATCTGGCTCCGTGGAGAGGGTGGCCAGAAATCTCATCTTGCTAGCTGTGAAGCTGGTCTCTGGTCATCCTTTGGCCTTGCTTTCTGCTATGGTGTACAACCTGAAGCAGGGTCTGAGGAAATTTATAGATAATGTGGTTCCCGAGATGGATAAGAAGGGAAATTTCCCCCATGTAGAGCTGCCTTTTCATTATCTGATGGGATGGTTGATCTTGTACCATCCAAATACAATAAACCCTGGCCCGGAAGAGGAGCATGTGGCTGGTGACACTTTTATCTGCCGCTACTACAGAAGGAAGTGGCTGCATACGGGCGTTCTAGTTTGTAGGAGAGTTATGTCCTACCTCAAGGGTAGGAGATCACCAATGGCCCAGTTTTCCTAGGTTTTGAAGCAGATGAAGAGCTAGAGGACACTAGCGAGGATGATATTACTTTGCCAATGTGGGGGTTGCTTTGGCTACAGAGCATTCGGCCTTACTACCTAGTGTATCGAAACAATAATTGTTGTTTCTTAGAATCGTACTTGCCGAGTCGTTTTGCCTGCCAGTTTGGCTACACCTAGTTGATGTTGAGAAACCCCAGTAATAGCTTGGGGTTTATTAGATGGGGCCCGGGGTTGGCAGTATTACAACGCTAGGTATATCGAAGTGCGTTTCACTCTGCCGGTTCATAATCCTCGACCGTATATTTTGTTTTCTGCTGTGAAGCTCTATTATACGATGAATACCGTTTCCTCTAGGTATGACTGGGAGACCAGTTTTATTGTCGGGATGCAACTTGAGGTGTCGGAGAGTATGCTGATGAAGGCTCGGACGTATCGTCTGCCTGACATGGCAGCTTTCAGGGCTGCCCCTGCAGTACCAACGAGAGGTTCTCGAGAGGAGCATGCGACAAGTCAGCTGAAGAGACGTGCTTCGAAGGAGGTAGATTCATCGGCTACCAAATACCCCAAGAAGATGTTAGCCACTTAGGATGGGGGCATAATATTGCCTTCGGCGGCACCAACAAAACCAGCTCCCGTAGTGGTATGTAAATTAGCATCTGTCTAACTCGGTCTTTCCTCATGCGCTTATACGTCTCTTCTTTGCAGGAGGTATTGAAGAAGAAACCTCGATCTTCAATGTAGGATTCGAGTAAACCGAAGGAGATGGCAAGCTCATTTGATGAGCGTATCCCTCCGATTATGTCATCTCCCGTGGAGGAGACTTTGGATGATGCCATTTTGGTGGAGGTTTCGGCCTCTTTGGACTGGGCCAAAGATGATGCTACAAATATAGTGGCATCTGAGAACATTGAGCCTTCTCCGCCAACTGGTCGGGGAGGTGAAGTAGAGTCTTCACAGACGGTGAAGCAAACAACTGTGGGGGCCCCAAAGACTGGTATGGGAGCCCCGAAGGAAGTTACCATGCAAGACCCTCCGGGTGAGGGAGATGAATGGGATTCATCCTCTCCGGATGATGTCCCACAAGGGGATGTCGAGAACGTTAAAGAGGACTCCGTGACAGGCGAAGAAGAGCAGACTGAGGAGTTAGCGGCTCAGCCCTCTCCTAGTCACGGTATGGGAGAACTGGCTTTACAGGAAATGTTGCTTTCGAGTCCTACTCCTGTCCCAATAATGGGGACTAGGGGGAGGAATAACTCGTCTACCAAGTCCTGCTTCCGTTTTGGAAATCGGTGCTGATGAAGGAGAAATGACTCATTTGTCAAGTCCTACTCCTGTTTCGATTGAAAAAGAGACAGGGGGTCCATTCTCCCTCCAGATGTTGCTATTGTTCCTTTGTCAGGGGTAGAAGAATCTGTTCCAGTTGCAGATGTTGCTTCAGGGTCTGTTATGGTGGCCCGGATGTGGTGGGCCCCTCTAGGGTCGGTTCAGAAAAGGGCAAGGGCCCCGTGGTGGAAGACACCCCCTCCGTTCCTTCTACTTAGAGGACAGTATTGGGCCCCTCCGAAGACTCAGCTCCGGCAGTTGGTGGTTCTGTCGACATCATCGGTGGGATAGAGTCTGTGAATATTGATGCTCCGGCCTCGAACTTCGAAGGTACGGTGACGGAGAATTCTACGAGCCAAGCAGTGGCTACATCATCAGCCCAAGGAATCAAAGCCTCTGCAGGTTTAACTGCTCTCCCGACTCATGTAGTAGCTCCAACAACTCCTGCTATAACGCCTCAAGTGTTGGCCGATGCAAATAAATATGTAAAGTTCATCGTCGAGGCTGTATACAAAATATTGAGGATAGGGGTGTCGGCTGTACTGGATGAAGGCGGGAGCTTCGTGACTGCGAAGGTGATGGCGATCCCGTATATCGGGTTAATCCAAACTCATCAGGGTCACGACCACATGGCAGAGATATTGGAGTCTTCTGTTGCTGAGCTCGATCATCACCTTACTGAGCTCCAGAACATTCGGCGGAATGATTTTTTTGCTTTGATAGAGGAGGAGAAGAACAAGCTAGTGGCTGAGGTTGAGTCAGCCTATTCTGACACCATATCTATCTGGGAGCAGGAGCTGGCCGATGTTGAGGCGAAGGAGAAGAGATTGTCTTCGTCTTTTGTAAACCCCCTAAATTTTTACTAGTTTTTTTTAAACTTATTTTGGCATGTGTTTTTACGAATGCGTGATATGAAATATTTTCTAAATTAATTTTACAATAAATTGTTACTAAATATAACGAATAAATATTTTCGTTCGAAATACTTATATGGAAGTAAATTTTGTTTTATTTAGTGTCATTGCAAATCCTTGCCAAAACATAGGTCTTATTTTCTTATAAACGTTATTTTATTTAATATACAAATATGGTTATTAATTTCAAAATTAGTATTTATATAAATATTTTTCGTATGCGTGGAACATGAAATGTGATTCATGAATATATTAGTTTTTAAAACAAATTATAATTATTTTATTTACTTGAAAAAGGTTATTCAAATATTTAATATTTATTTTCAAGATTAATTAATATTATTATTTTTGTATTTATAAAAGATATTTTAAAATAGTTTGATTATCGTTTAAATTAATTATGATGATTTACAAATTTGAATTTATGGATTTTAGTTTATATAGATTTAATGTAAAGTTAGATTTATCTATATTTAAATTGGATTGAATTTGGATTTAGATTTGATTGTATTGATTTAAATTTATAAGTGAATTATCTAATTGGGTTTAAATAAGTCCTAATCTTTATCTATCAAGGATTTTCTCAACTCTATATATAGGGAAGCCTCCATATTATTTTTCTCCACAAATTTTCACCAAACCAATTTCCATCCACCACAAACAACGTGAGTGCATCGTGTCCAGGTATGTTCCCCTCACATCTACTATATTCCTTCTTTTATACATACACTGTATTATTCTCCGTATCGACAACCCCGACACGATACAACCTAAATCAATACCTAAACCTAACCTAATCCTAAACGAGCCATCTGCCCACCTCCACCACGGGCTGTCCCCGCCGTGCCATCACCTGCCTACTCGTCCCCGACCTGGACAGCACCACCGCCCTTACCACCGTAACCACCCTCTTCTCCATCGGCCTGCTGCCAATAACCCGCTACCAGCCCATCGACACACCACCCGCCTACATCCAACACCACCCGACCTCCAGTCTTCTTCCCCAGCAGTCGACCACTGCTCGCCCGACCTCCGGCCAAAACACCACTGACCACCACCACTCAAAAAAAACCATCATTGCCACCACCATCAACATAGCGCATTAAACCCAACACCCACCTGGCCGCCGCCCCAGTGTCGACCCCTGCATCCTCCACCGCTCGACCCGACCCGGTCTTCTCTGACCGAAGTGCGCAAGCATCTCCCCGACCACCTGGTGCCCGGCCACCTCCATCGTCGAAACCCCCGACACCACCAACGTAACCACCGAGTTCCACTGCCTCCTACTCGTCCCGACCCAAAACCACCAAACCACCAGGACTATCACCACCACCACATCGTCACCACCACCCCCAACTTACCTCTGCCCAGCCGACGAATCTCGTCGACGACCTTGGGTTGGTGAGCACGCTCCCACAGCCGGACGCAATCGCCTCACAGGCATGGCCAGATTTCCGCTCTTCAGTTGCCTCCAGTCTCATGCCACAGATCTTGCCGACGACTAAAATCGCAGCGCCGCTGCCTCCCTCCTCTCGTGCACAACACCCGCCATCGTGTCGACTTTTCCCCGCTTCTATAGGGTCGACGCCACCCTTGTACCGTCGCCGTTCACCTTCAACCAGATCAACGCACGTGGGTCGCCCTCAAGACTCCGCCCGCACACGCTCCTCGTCGTCGGCATCCACCTTACGCCGTCCGCGAGCGTGCGTCTTCGCACCACAGTCCAGCACGGCCCGTTGCCGTGGCCACACGCACAGGACCCCATAGCCCGCCGTACCTTTCGCGCTGCAGCGCCTCTCCCTATCGGTAAGATTCTGACCCTGTCAACCTTCTCCCCGACCTTCCCGATCTTTCGCTTTCCTCCCCTAAATTTTCTTCCCTTAACACTCTCTCTCCTCTGACAGAATAGCTTTACAACTGTGGTATTCCTTACAAAACTTTTTATTTATTATTATTATATTAGTATTGATTTATTTACAAAAGACATTTGAACATTTCACTATCTTATGCTTTTATACAAGAAATATACAGTATTAATATAGCTTACCATATTACAAATAGCATATTTTTATTATATTTTTATTTTTACTATTACTGCTTGGTTACCATTATCTGAATTATATTTTAAAAGCTATAAAATTTTACATGTTTAATTTAGCTTTTAAACCTTAAAATACACATATTCCTAGGATATTATTAAAAAGTTTTTGTCCTAAATTATTTTTTTATTTTTTTATAATTATATATATATTATTATAATTATTATTATTATTATTATTATTATTATTATTATTATTATTATTATACTACGCAAATATTTAGTTTTAGCATTAAACATTTTTTTCTAGATTTTATGTATAATCTAAAAATATATAATTAACAAAATTTATAGTTTTGTCTCAATTAACTTTTTTAGGTTTCTAAAATTTTATTTTTACGACCTAAGAGTTTTGCCCTAAAACAACTTTCGATTTTTGAGTATTACTTGAAAGGCATATTTTGACTAATAAATTATATTTTCGAGTATTATAAATTACTTTCTAAAATCGTGTATATATTATTTACTTATCTATCTTCGACTATCCTCCTGTCCGTGACCAATCGTATTATTCTATCATATTACCAATTATGTACTTCCTTATATCAACCATAACTAATTTGACTATTTTGGACCCGATGGAACAGTTTGTGCCATCATTGGAGGCCGTCTTGCATAGTTGTAACACTGAAGTCAAACTTTGTGCCACATTGATCATTGCAGCACACCCGACGTCCTACCAGGCAAGATACCTTGCCATCAGCTGTTTATTTACTTAGCTTATATTCACGCATTATTTATAATTTTCTTCTGCAAAATAACTATGATACTTTGTTAAATAAAGTTATATTCCGGCTATTTATTTACTTGTTACACATTAAAATCTAGAGTTAAGGGACCACCTTGTTGTGTTCCATTCATAGGCCTTGACACATTTGTCCCACAAAGTTGTGGGTCACATATAGAACTCGGACATGCGTGATTAGCTGGCCACCGGTACGTATAAGCCGTACGATAGGAAATACCGCTAATAGAGGTTGCATGCTTAGTTTGACTTAGCGGCTAATAGAGATTTTGTGTTGTGGATATAACATAGTAGGTATTGGGTGGGGAGGACAATACCTTAGCGTATGGGCTACTATGCACTTTACCTTTTGTAACCCGTGTGCTCTGCCGGAGACGCGGGTGAGATTACCAATGATTACTGACGGCCATTGGCGTTCTGCGGAACGTTATGCTCTTATTGATTAATTGGGCCGTTGGTGCCCCAAGGGGGGACCATGTCGATCCTATTTTAGTTGGGGCCTATGCATTGAAGGATGTTCTTAAAACTGCATTCACTTAGATTGGTTAGGCACCCTTATCTGTTAGGTATGAGTACACTTGGTTTGGATACTTGTATCTGACCGTGGCTTGGAACAATAACTTTTCGTGGATCACCTCGCCACATCTTGTCATTGTTTGGTTGTAGGTGTGGCTTACTACTCTGATGAGAAGGTATTGAACCTTGTTGGGGTCCGGATACCATATTCGATTCGTGACTTAGAAAGATACTTCATCGTGGGTTAGTGTGACATCTCATATCCTTGTTTGGTTGGAGGGATGGTACGCTAATCCAAATGGTGAGGTATTAGACCATGTTATGATCCGATCTTACTTATTATTATTGAGCAGTATTTATTCAGTTCATATGGCATGATATTATGTATCTTATTACGTCTCTCTGAGGACCTGGTTATCTCTCCATGTGTGTGTTCATGTCTTCCGCAGGTAATCTAGCCGAGGTCGTGATCTTCTTCATTTATTCGAAGATGACGTGTCTTGGATCTATCTTCCTACTTTTGTCAAATCATTTTATATATCATGTACTTCTTTCCTTTTATTTAGTTGGTAGTGGATGTGTCTCCACCCAACATATTGTACCAAGACAAATCATGGTTATTATATGATATCTTTTACATTTTTGTGGATGAGATTAGTTAGTTGTGGTTTACTGTATTTTACAGCTTATGTATCCATACGAGGCCTATGTACTTCGTATGAATACAGCTGGAATGTCTACGTTTCTAGTCCTATGTATTTTGGGACTGGGGCGTTACATGTTTTTGTGGTAGCCCATGCAGGTCAAGATAAATTATTTGGTCACTTTGCCATACCAAGCAAGCCTACGTATAGGATTAGATTCTAGGATCTCATCCACATACTTGACCTCCTTTCTCGATTCTATTTTTTAAACTCTTGCTTGACTCCTTGATTTACATCTTGCTTGATTTCCTCTACCGTAAATTCTTATTGGTTAGGAAGGTAACCTATACTAGGTAGACAGGACATATTGTCCCATCACACCACTAGTTTAACCCTTGTAAGTTGGGTAGAATACTCCACGACCTAACAATTCGTTTGTCCTTGTGACCTATATTAATAAGTTTACTTAGACTGTAGAAATTAAAGGACCCTAACCCACCTAGCCAACCAAGCCACAGACAAGGAGACACTAGGACAACTATATGGTCCCTTTTGGGCAAGACCTAGAACTTGAAGTATTCATATTTCCTGCCAATATTACCTTTTATACTTATATTTTGGACTATCTTGACTAATGATGCTAATGTAGCCTAGTTTTGTAAGCTCATTCCTTATCGAGCTTGTTAAAGACATTTTATTGGGAGCGCTCTCACTAACATATTGTCTAATCAGAACTGGTGCATGATGGTCTGATCAACCTAGTGCACTTTGGTTCACTTTTTTTAGATATCGTTCTACGTGGATAGAGACAGTTAAATTTGGCCTCTGGAAACTCATCCACGACTGCCTTGGCAATTCTTTTTGAAATTTTTCAATCGTCTTTGAACCACGTATTCATACTCGCTAACATCTTCTTGAACTCTTCACAGTTTATTGTCTTTCCCTTATTTTAGAAAGATAAAACACCCGTTTTCTCCTATACCCATAAAAATTGTATATACATGAGTGTAGCTAACCATCGACCAACCCGTGACTATATCCTCGTCTTAAACTATTCGACCTTTCCTTCGACCCTATATCTTCTATCACGACTTTTTAATCGTTGGGAAACCTAAGAATGATTAGAAGCATTTCCATAATCATACCTCAACCTAAAACGTCTATCATAAAATTTTCTCTCAAGGAACCATATCCCCTAAGCCTCTAAGTTATTTTTCTTAATCTACGCACTATTTCTTTAAATTCATGTTTTATCTTGACCTACATAGAACCCTTAATCTTTTTCCTTCTTACGTTTTATCTAAACCACAATTTTTTTAATGCATGTCGTGTTAAAACGTCGTCTCCTTGCCTCGCCTAATGATTTGATCGTGTACCATATCGATATACCCTTGTACCTTCTCAACCCCCCTACTCATTCTTAATTTCGAGGATAAAATTTTTGTAAGTTGGGTAGGATGTAAACCCCCTAAATTTTTACTAGTTTTTTTGTAAATTTATTTTGGCATGCATTTTTACGAATGCGTGATATGAAATATTTTCTAAATTAATTTTACTATAAATTGTTACTAAATATAACGAATAAATATTTTCGTTCGAAATACTTATATGGAAGTAAATTTTGTTTTATTTAGTGTCATTGCAAATCCTTGCCAAAACATAGGTATTATTTTCTTATAAACGTTATTTTATTTAATATACAAATATGGTTATTAATTTCAAAAATAGTATTTATATAAATATTTTTCGTATGCGTGGAACATGAAATGTGATTCATGAATATATTAGTTTTCAAAACAAATTATAATTATTTTCTTTACTTAAAAAAGGTTATTCAAATATTCAATATTTATTTTCAAAATTAATTAATATTATTATTTTATTATTTATAAAAGATATTTTAAAATGTTTTGATTATTGTTTAAATTAATTATGATGATTTACAAATTTGAATTTATGAATTTTAGTTTATATAGATTTAAAGTAAAGGTAGATTTATCTATATTTAAATTGTATTGAATTTGGATTTAGATTTGATTGTATTGATTTAAATTTATAAGTGAATTATCTAATTGGGTTTAAATAAGTCCTAATCTTTATTTATCAAGGATTTCCTCAACCCTATATATAGGGGAGCCTCCATATTATTTTTCCTCCACAAATTTTTACCAAACCAATCACCATCCACCACAAACAACGGGAGTGCAGTGTGTCCATGTCTGTGCCCCTCCCATCCACTATATTCCTTCCTTTACACATATACTGTATTCTTCTCCGTGTCGACAACCCCGACACGATACAACCCAAATCAATACATAAACCTAACCTAATCCTACATGAGCCATCTGCCTACCTCCACCACGGGCCGTCCCCGACTTGGACAGCACCACCGCTCTTACCACCGTAACCAGCATATTCTCCACCGGACAGCTGCCAATAACCCGCTGCCAGCCCATCGACACATCACCCGCCAACATCAAACACCACCCGACCTCCAGTCTCCTTCACCAGCAGTCGACCACCGCACACCCGACCTCCGGCCAAAACCCCACCGACCACCACCACGCAAAAAAACCCATCATCGTCACCACCATCAACATAGCACATTAAACCCAACACCCACCTGGCCGGCGCCCAGTGTCGACCCACGCATCCACCATCGTTCGACCCGACCCCGTCTTCTCCGACCGAAGTCCGCAAGCATCTCCCCAACCACCTGGTGCTCGGCCACCTCTACCGTCGAAACCCCTGGCACCACTACCGTAACCACCGAGTTCCACCGCCTCCTACTCGTCCCGACCTAAAACCCCCAAACCACCAGGACTATCACCACCACCACATCGTCACCACCACCCCCAACTTACCTCTGCCTAGCCGATGAATCTCGTCGACGACCTCGGGTTGGTGAGCACGCTCCCACAGTCGGACGTAATCGCATCACCGGCATGGCCAGATCTCTGCTCTCCGGTCGCCTCCAGTCTTGTGCCACAGATCTGGCCGACGACCAAAACCTTAGTACCGATGCCTCCCTCCATTCGTGCACAACACCCGCCACCGTGTCGACTTCCTCCCGATTCCATAGGGTCGACGCCACCCTTTGTACCGCCGTCGTCGACCTCCGACCAGATCAAGGCACGTGGGTCGCCCTCTCGACTACGCCCGGACACGCTCCTCGTCGTCGGCATCCACCTTACGCCGTCCGCGAGCGTGCATCTCTGCACCACAGTCCAGCACGGTCCATTGTCGTGGCCACACGCACGGGACCCCATTGCCCGTCGCACCTTCCGTACGGCAGTGCCTCTCCCGTCGGTAAGATTCTGACCCTGTCCAGCTTCTGTCCGACCTTTCCGATCTCTCGCTCTCTCTCGATTTCCTCCACCAAATTTTCTTTCCTTAATACTCTCTCTCCTCTGAGAGAATAGCTTTACAACTGTGGTATTCCTTACGAAACTTTTTATTTATTATTATTATATTAGTTTTGATTTATTTACAAAAGTCATTTGAAAATTTTACTATCTTATGCTTTTATACAAGAAATATACAGTATTTATATAGTTTACCACATTACAATTAGCATATTTTTATTATATTTTAATTTTTATTATTACTGCTTGGTTACCAATATCAGAATTATATTTTAAAAGCTATAAAATTTTACATGTTTAATTTAGCTTTTAAACCTTAAAATACACATATATTCCTAGGATATTATTAATAAGTTTTTATGCTAAATTTTTTTGACTTTTTTATAATTATATAATATATTATTTTTATTTTTATTATTATTATACTTTGCAAATATTTAGTTTTAGCATTAAACATTTTTTTCTAGATTTTATGTATAATCTAAAAATATATAATTAAAAAAATTTATAGTTTTGTCTCAATTAACTTTTTTTAGGTTTCTAATATATTTTCTAATAATAAAAACATAGCTTACCTATCTAAAAATTTATTTTTACAACCTTAGAGTTTTGCCCTAAAACAACTTTCAATTTTTGAGTATTACTTGAAAGGCATATTTTGACTAATAAATTATATTTTTGAGTATTATAAAATATTTTCTAAAATCGTGTATATATTATTTACTTATCTAATTTTATTCGACTATCCTCATATCCGTGACCAATCGCATAATTCTATCACATTACCTATTATGTACTTCCTTATATCAACCATAACTAATTTGACTATTTTGGACCCGATGGAACAGTCCGTGCCATTATTGGAGGCCGTCTTGCATAGTTGTAACACCGAAGTCAAACTTTGTGCCACATTGATCATTGCAGCACACCCAACGTCCTACCAGGCAAGATACCTTGCCACCAGCTGTTTATTTACTTAGCTTATATTCATGCATTATTTATTATTTTCTTCTGCAAAATAAACTGTGATACTTTGTTAAATAAAGTTATATTCCTGCTATTTATTTACTTGTTACACATTGAAACCTAGAGTTAAGGGACCGTCTTGTTGTGTTGCATTCACAGGCCTTGACACATTTGTACCACGAAGTTATGAGTCACATGTAGAACTCGGACATGCGTGATTGGCTGGCCACCGATATGTATAAGCCGTGCGCTAGGAAACACCGCTAATAGAGGTTGCATGCTTAGTTTGACTTCGCGGTTAATAGAGGTTTTGTGTTGTGGATACAATATAGTAGGCATTGGGCGAGGAGGACAATACCTTCGCGTATGGGCTACTATGCACTTTACCTTTCGTAACCCGTGAGCTCCACCGGAGACGCGGGTGAGATTACTCATGATTACTGACGGCCACTAGCGTTCTGCGAAACGTTATGCTCTTGTTGATTGGGCCTCTGGTGCACCAAGAGGGGACCATGTCGATCCTATTTTAGCTAGGGCCTATGCGTTAAAGGATGTTCTTAAAACTACATTCATTTAGATTGGTTAGGCACCCTAATCCGTTAGGTATAAGTACTCTTGGTTTGGGTACTTGCATCTGACCACGGCTTGGAATAGTAACTTGTCGCGGATCAGTTTGCCACATCTTGTCCTTGTTTGGTTGTAGGTGTGGCTTACTACTCCGATAAGAAGGTATTGAACCTTGTTGGGGTCCGAATACCATATTGGATTCGTGACTTGGAAAGATACTTCATCGTGGGTTAGTATGCCACCTCATGTCCTTGTTTGGTTGGGGGGATTGTATGCTAATCCAAATGGTGAGGTATTGGACCATGTTATGATCCGATCTTACTTATTATTATTGAGCAGTATTTATTCAGTTCATATGACATGATATTATGTATCTTGTTACGTCCCTCTAAGGACTTGGTTATCTCTCCAGGTGTGTGTCTATGTCTTTTGCAGGTATTCTAGCCGAGGTCGTTATCTTCTTTATTTATTCGAAGATGACGTGTCTTGGATCTATCTTGCTACTTTCGTCAAATCATTTTACATATCATGTACTTCTTTTCTTTTATTTGGTTGGTATGGATGTGTCTCCACCCAAGATATTGTACCAAGACAAATCATGGTTATTATATGATATCTTTTACATTTCTGTTGATGAGATTAGTTAGTTGTGGTTTACTGCATTTTACAGCTTATGTATCCAAACTAGGCCCATGTACTTTGTATGAATACAGCTGGCATGTCAACTTTTCTATTCCTACGTATTTTGGGATTGGGGTGTTACATCTATGAAATAGAAGGTCAATCTGTAGGAAGCCCTGGACGCTAACATAGTGGAAGTCGACGCCAAGATTCGCCTTCTTCAGGAGCAATTGGCTCAACTTTTGGCTGATTTTGAACGAGCACAGGCTGACCACGTACAGCTTAAAGAAGAAATGGCGAACTTCACATGCCATGTGGCCTTCTTGCTTCGTCAAAAGGAGTTGGACGACAAATATGCAGCTGGCCTCGCCTCTGAGGCCAGACAGATGATGCGTCGAAAGGCTGAGCGTCGCGTTTGGCGACTATAGAGACCAAGGCCAAAGGTTTGAAGCGTCATATTCACGAGCTATCCGCTGACCCTTAGTTTCTTTATCCTTTATTTTGTTGATTTTAGTTAGAGACGCAGTTGTTTCTCTTTTTGTTTCTTTTACAAATGTAGTCCTTCCACTTCCTGTTTTGAAGAAATAAAAAACTTTTTGCTTTGTTCATTTTGTGATGAATCTGTGATTCTTTTGGTGGACCTATTATCTTTTGTGCACCTTGGTTTCTAGGTACAAATAATAAGTTATGAAAGGAAGAAACCGACATATTTATTCAGAGGTAATATGGAAGTAGTAAATATGGGTTAATGATAGAGATTTCCTACTCAGAGGTGATATGGACGTGGTAGTAGTGAACTTTGTAGGGATGTATAGAACAACTCAGAGGTAATGTGGACGTAGATGTTCTATGATTGACGTGCAATAATGCAGGGATTGTTGTATAGGATGTTTACTCAGAGGTAATGTGGACATGGTAAACATAGCAATGAGCATGATCCTACGTAGTGTAGAATTCTGTTTTGTGGGGTATAGAGAAGCAACTCAGAGGTGATGTGGACATGGTTGTTCTCCTACTGGGGATGCAACGGAACAACTGGGTTCCAGAAGCACTTGGTTGTCAAGGAAGGGGAGCGAACTCGGTTTATCAAGTTCATAAATTCTCTTACTTGAGAGAAGGAAGGAAGTATATTTTGAAGGATGTCAAGAGTAGTACTTCTTTAGGAACTTTTCGTTGATGGGCATCATGAATAAGTCTCCATTAGGTTGAGCGAGACGGTAAGCACCGTTTGAGTATACCATCTCTATGATGAAGGGTCCTTCCCATTTGGGTTCGAACTTTTCCGGTGTCTTGTGAGTCATCACCATCGGTCTCTTGACTGCCTGTACCAGGTCGCCTACTTGGAAAGTCCTCTATTTTACTCTTCTGTTGAAAGCCTATAAAATATGGGCTTGATAAAGTTCGATGCGCTGTTGAGCCAAAAGGCATTTATCATCCAGTACTTCCAACTCTTGCAGACGGCGATGTTGATTATCTTCTTCCGTTAGCTGGTTTGTGATCGCCACTCGGAGTGAGGGTATCTGGATCTCTAGAGGCAGTACTGCTTCGCTTCCAAAGACCAAAGAGAATGGTGTATTACCCGTCGAAGTCCGTACCATCGTGCGATAGGCCCAAAAGCATTCATCGAGCTTCTCGTCCCAGTCATGCTTGTTGGATGATACGACCTTTTTGAGTAGCTTGACGATTATTTTATTAAAAGCTTCAGCCAATTGTTTGCTACCGGATTGTAGGCGGTTGATGCCACATTTTGAATGCGATTCTTGTCGCAGAATCTACTAAATGTGTGGCTGATGAATTATGGACCGTTGTCATGGATGATCCACCAGGGTACCCCAAAACGGTAGATGACATGATGCTTGATGAAGCTTATCACCTTTGAGCTTTTCACCTCTGTCAATGGTACTACTTTTGCCCATTTAGAGAAGTAGTCGGTGATTGCTAGGATAAAGCGGTATCTCCTGGATGAGGCAGGGGTGATAGGTCCCACTATGTCTATGCCCCAAGCTTCAAATGGCCAAGAGACGATCGTAGGTTGTAAAGGCTTTGACGGTCTGTGGATGAAGTCGGCGTGTAGCTGGCATAATCGATAGCGTCGGCCATAATGGTGGGCTAGTAATAGCCCATGCGTCGAAGTTAGTCCTGTAGCTTAGGACCAGGTTGGTGAGCTCCGTATTTTCCATCATGGGCTTCTTGAAGAGCTTCGGCTGCTTCTTCGTTTGATATACATCGGAGGAGAAGTCCATCGTAGGAGCGTCAACACAGTATTTTAGTGGCCGTATCATAATAGAACCGGAGCGAGTGTCTTCTGACCGAGACTACTTCTTTTGGGTCCTTCGGGAGGATTCTGTAGACGGCAAAGTCGATGAACGAGAACCTCCAGTCTCTGACATTGATGATGGCGTCTGTAGACATGGCATGGTTCGCCACATGCACAGATTATTTCTCGGGCACGCCAAATCCCAGCCCACCACTATAATGATGTGTTGCATGCCGACCGGTGCTGCTAATGAGGCAGCAAAGCCGGCCAGAGGATCGGCTTCTAAGTTTTATAGCCGAGGCACATGTTCTATAAAGAATTCAGCGATGGTTGAGAAAATGTCCAACGCTGCTTTGTGATAAGAGATTAGGTCTTCATGGCGGATCACGTATTGTCCTCGAACTTGATTAACAACAAGCTTCAAGTCGCCGTAAGACTCGAGGTATTCTACCCCAGCTGTTTTGCTGACTTGAGTCCCATGATGAGGGCATTGTACTTGGCAACATTGTTCGAGCACAGCTCTGAAAGGGAATAGGCACGCTGGATGACCAACTTATCGGAGGAGAAAAGGACTAGCCCCACTCCTGCGATGATCTAGCCTTTAGGTCCTGTTCTTGAAGCACCATCGAAGAACATCGACCAAACGAGGTTCTTTTCGGCAATGTTTGATTCTTGTACTTCATCTGGAATGTCTTCGTAGAGTCTAGACGATTCCAGAATTAGGTACACGGCTAGAAATTCGGACAGTGCTTGGCCCTTGACAGCCTTTTGCGAGACAAATACCATGTCATATGGTGTTAATAGTATCGCCCAAGTAGCCATTCGAGAATTTAGCGCTCCTGGCTTTGTCATGAGGACTCTGAATGGATTAACTCGGGAGATGACATGAATAGTCTGTCCCAAGACATAATGGTGAGTCTTCTGGATATCGAACACTAGAGCTAGACATTCTTTTTCGATGGGGTTGTATCGGTGTTCGGCCCCGATCATTGTCCTGCTGAGGTAGTAGATGGCTTGTTCGTGGATCGCATCATTATTCTGGGCCAACAAAGCGCCAAGGGAATGGTCCATTGCGCGGACATAAAGTAGAAATGGTTTGCCTGCGACGGGCACCACCAAGACTGGAGGGCTTGTCAGATAAGCTTTAATGTCATTGAAAGCTTTCTGACATTCTTTCGTCCAGAAATAAGAGACTCCCTTCTTTATGAGCTTGGTGAAGGACTGGCATTTCCTAAAAAGTTTCGCAATAAACCTTCGGATGTATGCGAGACGTCCCTGCAGGCCTCGAAGTTCTCTAAGGTTCTTCGGAGGGTTCATGTCAAGGATGGCTTTAGTCTCTCGGGGTCGACATGGATGCCTTTTGCAGTAATAATGAAGCCCAAAAACTTTCCACTGGAAACTCCAAGGAAGGATTTGGCGGGATTCATCTTGAGCTGATGTGCCCGCATAAGATCGAAGACTATCTTCCGATCTTGCAGGTGTTCACCTCGAAGATGGCTCTTGACGGCGATATCGTCAACATAGCATTCGACTGTTTTGTGGAGGTGCTGGCAGAAGATGATGCTCATAGCTCTTTGGTATGTGGCACCTGTATTTTTCAGGCCAAAGGACATTACTGTGTAGCAGTATAACCCTTCGGAGTCCTGAACGATGTGTCTTTTCGTCGTCTGGGAACATCTTTATTTGGTTGTAGCCCGAGTACCCGTCCATAAAGGATATGCGCTCGAAGCCACATGTATTTTTGATTATTACGTCGGTGCTCTGGACGGGAAACTCGTCCTTCGGGCAAGCCGAGTTGCAGTCTCGGAAGTTAATACAGACTCATATCTTCCCATTCTTCTTGGTGACGGGGATGACGGTGGCTACCCACTCCGGGTGTTGCTCTTCGCTTATAAACCTGCTGGCCAGGAGTTTATCTACTTCTTTGTCAATAGCATACATAATGTTGGGAAGGAAGCGTCGTTGTTGCTGCTTAACGGGCTTAGTATCAGGTAAGATATTAAGCTTGTGCATTGTGACTTGTGGGTCGAGTCCTGGCATGTCTTCGTAACTCTAGGCGAAAATGTCGATGTATTCTTTGACCAGTAGTACCAAAGATTCTCGGTCCTTTCCTGCCAAGCTCTTGCTGATGAAAATAGGTTTGGATGAAGATCCATTCCCAAGGTCGATCTGTACGACTTTGTCTTCGGTAAGGGATTCTCATAATTCAATACGAGATTCCTATTGTGTGCCTAGTTGTTGTGCCCAGGGTTCATCTTCGAAGAACTTTATTGTTTGATTGTCGTCTTCATCTTCTGAAGGTTGCATAGACGTCATATTGGCTGACAGCACCTTCCTGAAGATTGAGCCGATGCTGGTGTCGGAGTCCCAAGTTGAAGCCTCAAACAAGTGAGATGTGACGTCTTCTGCTTTTGAACTTTTTGGGGTTTTTGGGGACGTGATGTAGCCCACCCCCCCTCCCATCGAGTACGGTGATAATAGTCTTGTGGCTTTCCTTTCAGAACAGGAAGTCGTAAGGGAAGATGTCGGCCCTTGCCATAGTTTAGACCCTGGCCGCTTTTCAGGTTGTAGCCTATCTTTTGGATGAGACACTTGGCTCGATCATTGTAGCGATAAATTTGTATCCTGCCTGTGTCAAATTCTGGCTCCGTCGGTAGAAGGTCTTGGTGATGCTCAACTTTGTCGAAGATGATAGGTTTCTCGTCCTGGTTCCGAGGTAGGACGATATAACAGACTCCTTGGTACAGGACGACTCGATTCACATGATTAACAGTCGTTATTTGTGTTTGCAATGACTGTTGAGCATTATCTAGAGTATACATGGCATTCCAATGTAGAAGACTAGAATAATTAAAAGACACCCTTTTATTGATAAAATATGATATCTTATCTCGAGGGATTACATCATCAAGGAACAGTGCGTCCACATTGGCGGATATGTACTCTCCCAGTTCTTCGTCAGTGAATACTGGAGCAGCCTGAGGTGGTTCGAGAGAACCTATTGGGAGCTTGGTCTTTGTCGGCTCTGGTGTCGATAGAGATACGTGGGCCTTCTCTTGAAGCTTAAAAGGGGTTGAAGACTGAGGAGGTCTGCCTTTAAGCCGCACCTTGAGAGGTGCCTCAATTGGTGTTCGGCGACTAGTGCCTTCCTACATAGTTTTGCTACGAGAGGAGCCGACACTTAGAGAGGCTTCCCCTTGACTCGTACCTTCAATGGGGCTTCAGTAGATGCTCCGTCTAGAGAATTTGGTGCCCCCCTGCAAAGTTTGACCACTATTTATAGGAGACGATGTTTGAGACGGCTTCCCCTTTAGTCACACTTTCAGGGGAGCGTCGATTGTCATCTCTGCCTCCAAGTCAGTTTCGGCTTCGGCTTCATCATCGGCATCGTTGGCTTCATCTTCGAGATGAATCGATTTGTACATATCAGAGTCGGTGAAGAAGGCCTCATTCCTCTGAAAGGATCGACATCAGGGAACTCTATTCGGACTATGTCGTTGGTGGATACGTACTTCATACATTAATGGAGAGTGGATGGTAACACCATTTATTCGTGTAGCCATGGTCGTCCTAACAAGATATTGTAGTTGACGTCCGTATCCACAACATAGCAGGTCACTTCGGTCTGGAGTTCACCGATATGACACTTCAGCCGGATCTTCCCCAGCGGCTCACTCTTGCTAGCGTTGAAGCCATTGATTGTAGTATGGGATGTCGTCAAACGATGCATCAGGATCCCCAACGTCTGGAGCAGAGTTCAGGGGATAATGCTGAGTAAAGACCCTCACTACAAGAAAACATGGTTTCTGTGACATATAATGTTGTCACAGAAGTTATGAAACTCGTCACAACACATCTGCTGTGACGAGTACAGTGACGACTTACTTTCGTAGCCTATACCTCCGTAGCTAAAAGTATAAGTGACGACCAAAAGTCCTTGCCACAGAAAGTTCTCTACTATGACAAGAATATGTTGTCAGTGATAGTAAACTTTCCGTGACAACAAAATTTGTCACTAAAAATATTATAAGTGGCGCACTATATTGTCACAAAATAGCTTTTTATTGTAACTAAAAATAAATATATTTTTTTTTGACAAAAATAAAAATTATTTTAGTGACGACATTTGCTATCACAAAACAACTTTAGTAACACTTTTATTGTTGTCACAATAAACGTGTATATTTAGTGACAGGTACATGTCATCATTGTAAACACTTGCAGTAACACTTTTATTGTTGTCACTGTATACTTCTATGTTTAGTGAAGGTAAATGTTGTCACCGTAGTGTACACTTTATATGTTTGGTGACAAATCAATATTGTCACGCGTATCTTTGTTTATCATTGTCATTGTCATTATAAATTGAAACACAAGAACACACAATACAATATCATACAATTCTTGTAGAAAAGGGTACATGCATAATTGTGCTCATCTTCCAAAAACACCTCCATCGACTTTTCAATGTAAACCATAACTAACCTTCACAAATTCTAAATGGCTTTATATAGGCGACCAACTCTAAGTAATTATGGACAACAAGAAGATGAAAAGTAATTATATCAATCCACAAAAAGTAATTATATTGCACCTCAAAATTTAGTACATATAATTTGAAGAGAAGTAATTTGTAGTACTTATAAAATAAAGAGTATCCAAACTAGCTGGTACATAAAATCAAGAGTAATCTATAAATATAAATTGATGATCAATTGCATATGCAGCTCCTGTCTTGGTGATGATTAATCTTTAATGACCTGCATAAATCAATAAAGAGATTGTTTAGAATTTGTGAAGGTATATATATACAATAAAAAAATTGTCAATAAAACTTGATCATTCATGTCATGCACCTTGTAGATAAAACTTGATCATAAACTAGTAGAAGAAGAAAATGTAAATTCAATAACAGCAACAATAAGGTAGAAACCCTAAATAAAAAAAAGGAATAGAAGCTAAGAAGAAGAGAGAACAAAAAAATTAGGGTTAAAGAATAAGGATTTAGGTAGACAAAATAGAAAGTGATCGTTGATCTGCATAAAAGAACCTAAAAGAAATGAAACCAGAACCTGCTAATCAAATCAAAAGAACAAAAGTTGCCAATCTTGAAAAATCAAATTAGCAAATTTAAGGTTAAATAACCATCCAAAATAAGTGTTTTCAAAAGAATATCCATCCTTCAAAGAATATTTAGGTTGTCAACAACATATGATTCGACATTGAAACTAAAAAAGAAGCGATATCCAATAAAGTGTATAAAGAACAATACTCACGTCCATGGGATAATGCACAAGGAATGTTACCACATATGTTTGTCTTTTTCTAATTCTCCCATATTCTGTTTAACTTGATGTTACAGTAAATGACAGTAGAGATCATATTTGAGAACTTAATTTCCACAAGGGATAATGCACAAGGAAGTACTATGAGGTTTTGGATTATATACAATACATATTAGAATGCAAAGATACAAGCATGTGTTTTGTGTATTATGCTTTTGTTGATATGTCAGTAGTATTTCCCTTTTACTGTAACTTTTAGAAAAACTATAATTGTGTTTTCTGCAGGAATACTTGCAAGGAGATCATAAAATGTAGTAGATATAAGACATGTGACCATATTCACATTAACTTCAGTGAACTTTGTACAAAGTACATATAAATAGAAGACAAATTTTAAAGTTACTTCTAGAGAGAGACAGAAATTAAGTTCTAAATCTACGAAAGTAAAATTACCTGTATCAAGGTCATCATTAGTACTGCAGAAGTCCTGTAAATCAACAATACAAAAGATGCCAAAAAACAAGGTTAGAATAGAACCTCAAGACGACGTTAAGGCATGATTAATGTGTTAAACTGAACTTGAGCATCGAAAAAAACAAAACCTTTGTCTGGATATGATATAAAAGATGCAAAATTACCTGTATCAAGGGCATCATTAGTACTGCAGAAGTCCCTGAAGCAGAGGATGTACATGAAGATGTGTGTGTTGGTTTAGGGGGGTGGGGGGACTGGACTTGAGCATCAAAAAAAACTAAACCGTTGTCTGGATATGATATAAAAATGTGAGTTTCAAGGGACATTTTTGGGCACAAACCTAAATAAGCAAGCACAGATAAAATCAAAGAGCTGCTGCTAATTTTAGTAAAAAAGAAACTCAGGAAGAATTTCATTGATTAACTTATTTAAAAAATATTTTATTACATAATGTGGTTCCAAACCCCTAATATGCTTCGTAAGCTATTCCTTAAAGAGATTCCAAAGTCAGTTTCAAGATGCCTTGCTCTTGTATCATATTTTTAAATCTCCAAACTATGCAACGTGGACAAGAGTAAAACCACATCACAAATGTGTTTTCCATAGTTATCTTAAACTAGAGTTATAGATGAAGAAGCAAGAAGTATGAAGAGGACCTCCTCAAGAAAACATATGGTGTCAGAACAGACATGTCAAATTTAAGGGCATTCACCATCACTCTCTCCTGCTTGCATATAAATCAATATGAGAGATGCTAAAATCAATTGAACAAAATCTACGGAAAAGCAAAAACAATATCTTTACCAATTCAAGAACTTCTTATCTATTGTAGGCTCTGTCAGAGATCATAATTAGGTCCTCGACGATAGGGACTGATACTTTCTCGTACTTACAAATAAGGAGCATTGCAGTTACTCCAACCAGTTGAAGCTTCTTCCTGACAACGACCTTTCTTGACAGAAATTAGTTTATAATATTGACAGTAAGAAATAGAGTATCATCCATCAGCTCAAATTTATAACGGACCAGAGAAGAAGAGTTAATTTTAATTAGAAATTATAATTGTCAGTTTCAATAGAATGGATGAAGTAAAAATAAATTAATAAATCTGTGATACCTCTATCAGCTAGTCAATGAGAATAGCTCGCAACTTCTCATTATAGTCAAACTGGTTGGACATGTAATCTGAGATGAGAGAGAGAGAGAAGGCAACAGCCAAAGAAGCTGACTTCAAGGGAAAAAGACAAATATGCTTCTTAAAGCCAGCTTCATCATCCCTTCTTCAGGCTTTTGATGATGAAGATCATAATAAGGCATGTGCAGGAGGCAATTAAAATCTGCATACAACTTCATAAAGGAGGGACAGAACAACAAATCAAAGAAAAAAAAGTAATTTGACCAATATGCTTCAGCCAAGCCAGAGTCCTCTTCCCTGCTCCACGCTTCATTTTTCAGGATAAAAATCCAAACATGGAGAACATGCGGGGAGGCCTCACCCTTACATATCTTCCTTATTTAGTCTTTAAATCAAAATATGAGGAGCTTCCTTTCCAGAAACTAGATTAATTGGGGCTAATTTTACTTCTTTTTTTTCCTTGAGATTTTCCTAATAATTGGATCTCTTTTGTTGTTCCAGCTTTTTGATTCTTTTTGTTGGTATGGCATTCTTTGGATAAAGAGTATCGTTCGTCTGCTTACTGAAACATGGGAATGAAGTAGATTGTTGCCTAAAGGGCCACACTTCAAAGACTTGTCACGCAAATTAGCACGTTTTTTCACGTGAAATTGGTCAAGTGTGAATTAAATGGAGAACTTTATGTTTCAATGTGGGACTTCTTGATTGAACATGCAGCTGATCGACTCCACATGAAACAATGGCATTTGTATACTGGACAACTGACAAGTCTTTGCTTGCAGCCCCCTATGCAACACAAACTTGACTTACTTTTTAAAGTTGTGCTTTAGAATGTTGTCTTCAGTAGTAAGAACTAGGATCAAGAAAAAACAAACCAATCCTAGTTATTGAAAGCCAGCAACTTTTTAGATCAGTCTGATCATATTGATAATATCAGAGCCAACTGCAAGACAAACTATTTAATGAGATGAAATGTTTATAGAGAAAGACCAACTAATAATAACTGCTAACTGGGAATGTAAGTAAAACTATACTGCAAAGCAATACAAACTTAGTTCGGTAACTTTTTCATTCCTGAGGTAAGGTTCTTAGTCTGAATGATTAGCCGACTCTCAGAGAAGTAAATATCATACAAAACCCTATTACATCCGAATTAGTAAGTGAGATGTAGAACCTTTTGTGATTTGGCTAGCTTCAAAGCATGAAGTCCGTAGAATTTTGTAAGCAAAGTGTTATTGTACTTCCGCACATGGTGATAGTAACCAGGTAGATTATCTAAGAATACCTGCATAAAGGAGTGGAAAGAAGGGAAAAAAAATCCAATTTATTACTGCAGGAAACTAAATAGCAATCAAAATGTCCTTCATTCCTTTGAACTAAAATTAGTTACTATCTAACTAGCAATAACATGGAAGTTGACTTTGACAAAGCAAGTAGAATTATACAGAGGTACTCTGAAAATAATTCTTGAAACAGGTGATAACTACAAATGTCAAAAGCTAAAATTCATATCAAGTCTGCTGGAGGCATTTTATCAGAATAATGAAAAGTCTTGGATCTATGTATCAAATCGTATTGACTGACACAATTCCTCATCAAACAGTGATCTTATCAAAAAATGAGTCAATTAGAGCCTCATGTGTAACACCAGATAACAACTCAAATCATTTAAGCAGTAAGCAGTGTGATTGATGCTAACCCACCTCCCACACCTCAACCCAAATCTAATCCCTCAAATTAGAGGACTGGGGGAATGTGTAACATCTTAACATCTCTTTCTAGACTTTCAATGTTTCAAGTCTTTAAGTAGATATATATAGGTTGACCAGGTAAAAGGGATACTTAACTATGCCAGTGGTAACTTGTTACATATCGGTTTAATTCACGGATGCCCTTTCCAATTGAAGTAGTGTGCTAACTGAAAATCTACTTCAATTTACAAGCCTCATGCAATCAGGGGAAACCCCTCCATGAGTCCATGTTCGAAAGGTTAATATTCCACTACACTTACAGTCTAACAGTTAAGACTCACAAGTAAAGAGGAACATCTCACATTCGGAAGACAAATCAAAAGTTAGATCAATAAACATTGTAATATGTCGCCATGAAAAATATAACCACCAATTTATCATTTTTTTTTCTTGTCTGTACAGACACAAACTTTTTCTATAAAAAATGAACTAATGATCAAAAGATACTAACTAGCAAATGTACTTTCTTCCTTAAAAGCTGTAGGAGAATACTGTTATATCATAGTACTATGCTAGTGCGATGTACTGTATAATAAACTGACATAGCAAATCTATTATAGGCAGCAATGTGAATATCATATGATAACAAATGTTCTACTTCGTAATTTGAGTCTACGTAAGCTTTCGTTTCGGTTCCATGTAACAGATATTCATAAAATAAATGTTATGGTAACAGTAAAAGTTGAAGATACATCTTTGACTTCCAAATCGACACAAGAGGGTGTACCCAAAGCATATCAAACTTAGGGTGGGTACTTAATATCTAAGGGGTAGATACTTTACAAGATTAATTTTCACTACCACGGAAATAATAACAGAAATCATGGTAGTACCTTAATTTCAGATTTGGTGATCGTCTGCATAATGAACCTATCATCGTGGGATAGAAGAAGAGAGGTACTACTTTTTCCATGTGAGTTCCATGGCCCAAGTTTTGACTAGGCCAAAGACCATAAGCATCAAGTCTTTCCTAATGCTTTACAAGTTAACAAATCACTAGATCAACAAAAAGAAAAAAAATTACTAGAACTGGGAAACCTTGAAAGCACATAAGTGAACAAAAATAGTCAAAATTTGCTCTAATTCTTCCCCGACGGAAGCCACATGCCACCAACTTCAAAATAAAACAAAGATCAATTTGTTTACCAAACATCTTCATATTGTTTATGTTGTGTCGTGTCAGACACAATACACACTCCAAAAGTTTACTTATATAAGAACGATAACCAACATTAGCTAAGGACTTACTAAGCTGAGTCAAGTCTATAGTAATCTTGGACCTGTATTTCAAATTCCCATGGCCCAAGTTTTGATTATGCCAGGAACCACAAGCATGAAGTCTTTACTAAAACTTTCTAAGTTAAGAAATCACTACATCAACTAAAATACATATTTTTTCACTAAAATTGGGAAACCTTGAAAGCAAACAAATGAAACAAAAAAATTCTCTAGTTCTTCTCCAATCGAAACCACAGGCCTTCAACTGCAAAATAACTCAAAAATCAATTTATGTACCAATCATCTTCATATTGTTGTTGTGCCCTGTCAGATGCAATATGGACGCACTAACCATAGCTGATGTTGTGTGCCTGAATTGTGACGTGTCGTATTCACATCCTTGCAACACAACTCGAATGGGATATCAAAAATATATCTAATATATAAAAAAACTAAAGGGGTTCTTAATCCATGAACAACGAAACATTACCAACAACTAACAGTCTTCAATGGCTTATATGCCCTAATTTTAGAGCTAAAGAAAGAAAGAAAGTAAAGATGGAAAGCCTTAAATTTAACCAAGCCCTAAAATCAAAAAGAAAAGATGAAGGAAGTACATGTTGGGTGGGTCGTCGGTGTCCTTCCCACTTCGACGGTGCTAGTGGAAGCCCTAAATTCACTGAAAAATCTTAAGATGTGAAAGAGAAGGAGAGATAATGAAGACTCTTAAAATCAAGGTCGTACCCGATACGGGTCATCTCCCTACGGTCGGTGATGCTCAAAATCAAGGTCGTGGAGGCCTTCAGGTCGTGGTGTGCTCAAAATCAAGGTCGAGAGGGAGGGAAAGGAGAGGGAATCGTAAAAATGAAAGTGCCAGAGAGAGGGAAAGAGAGGGAATCGGGAAAATTATTATGGGAATTGGGTATTCTCATGGTTAACACATTTTTTTTCATGTCACATATAAGGCATGTGACGCTAAGTTTGTAAGTTTTGAATTGTTTGGCAGCGACGAGGGCGCGGGATTGCTAGGGCTTTTGATTTCGTGGGAAAAAATTAGAGGGAACTGCTAGGGTTTGTGGGACAGGGGATGAAAAATTGATGTTTATAGATATTTTTTAATATATATATATATATATATATATATATATATATATATATATATAGGATACTAACAGGATTCTAAATCTGGTTGGAGACTTGCGAATATTTGATGATTTTTTTTATATACAGCCGGATTATAATTAGGATTGTGATATTTGATGTGAAAATTTTTGGTATAGTCAAATCTTGTTACAATTTAAATAGTAATGTCAAAATAGTATCAAAATTAGGATATATATTTTTTATTTAACTTTTTAAAATTTATTTAAAGTTTTTGTTACAAGAAATAAATTTCTTCTTTGTGACTAATACTTTTGTGTGACGTACAATTATTTGGTAACTAAAAGAAACTTTTAAGTGACAAGAATAAAATTTTAATCTTGTGGCTAATACTTTTATGTGACAATAATATTTTCTTGTAACTACAACAAAATATTTTAGTGACAACTATTTCCCTTGTCATACATAACTTGTCTCTAAAATTATAATTTTATTTCAGTGACCATATTAAGTGACGACCAATAAAAACATGGTCACTAAATGTTTTAATTGTGTGACGGACAATAACAGTTGTCACAGAAACAAATTATGAGTGACAACAAAAATTATTTGTCACAGAAATATTCCTTTCAGTGACAAGTTTTACACTTGTCACAGATTACTTGTCACGGAAACCCGAATTTCTTGTAGTGCCTGGGTTAATCTGTATTTGATCCACCTTGATGGCACCAACGTACCCTGTGTAATACAGTAGTTTGTTGTGTCTGTTGTTCTTGAGCAGCATGTCTTGTTGAGTGAATGTGATATTGGGGACGATCTCCCCTATACTATGGCAGTATGGACATGATGCTGGATCGTCCTCAGGCTGCTTGACCTGACTGATTAAAGACTCAGCATCCTTCAGGGCTTCACAGAGAGCCTTCCGAGTATCATTTGACAGGCGGAGGAGATCGAACACGGACAGCCGAGATAGAGTACTGGCAAGTTATGCTAGTATGTCGAAGTTGTGGGGTTTGGTTAACCCAGAAGCGTTATCTCTTCGTAGAGGCCTGTCGAAGTGGGCCTCCTTATGCTTCTGTTTGTCAGCTGCTGGAAGTTGGAAAGGACTTTCACCTTGAACAGCCGAGGTGGTAACGGGAGGTGCCACTTCGACAGGGGCTTCCTCAGGCTGAGCGTTCTGCTGTGAACGCATTTCTATAGGAAGTGCCTCCTTGGGAGAGGAGGTCACCATTCGGCAAGACTTGGTCTTCTTGCCTTTAGCTTTGGAGGTAGAATGTACCCTCAGTTAAGTTAGTTATGGAGCGAGATCTGGGTGAACCCACATGATCTCCCTCCGAGATGTGGTGAGTGGAATCAGTCCAATGTCGGCGAAAGTTTGACCACTTCCAATGTCGCCTTCGGGATAGGGACAACACCATCTTGAGTTATAGTAGGCGGTAAGGTGCCATACTGGAGCAACACCATGTTGGTCGAGACTGTCTTCTTCTCGTAATCGACTGAGATAACGTTCGTATTGATCATGCGTTGTATGTAGTTCTTAAGGATGTAGCAGCCTTGAGTTGGATGTCCAACGAACCGTTGGTAGTGACAGTACCTCGGGTCGCCCACTCTGTCTACCTTATCAGGATGCTTAGGATCAAGCAACTTCATCATGTCGCTCTGTTTTAGCATCTCGAAGAGTTGTAAGGTGTCCTCGTCGTTGTAGGAGTAGACCTTCTTCGGCCTCGGTGCTGGTAGAGGTTTCTGAGTGGGCCCCTGCATACTTTTTGAAGCGTTGACAGTCAATACCTGCTTTTCTTTCGCTTTGAAGCGTTTTCCTTTGTCATCAAATATTAGAAAGTTAACCCCAGAAGGCGAGCATTACGTGCCTTCTTCTCAACAACTTCGGCCCCGATGATCAATGAACTCCAATCGGGAGGCTGGATGGAGTCAAGCCAGAGCTTGATTACAGGAGTCATTTTCATGCTGCAGGCATCAATCAGTACATGTTCTGGCATACCCGGAGGCAACCTTAAGCATGCTTGTCGGAAGCATTCGATGAAGGCTCGAACAATCTTTTTCTCTGTCAGGCGCACTTCTATAAGAGATGACATGGTCATGTCCTTCCCACCGTCGTAGAATCTATCGAGGAAGAGGTGTGTCAAGTCATCGAAGGATGGTATGGAGTGGTCAGGAAGACTGCAGTACCTGTCATAAGCGACTCCCTTCAATGCCCCAAAAAATAGGCTGGTGGGTAGGGCGTCTTCCATTTGGAGATGTCCCGTTTGAGACTGGAAGTAGGTCAGATAGCGGCGAGGAGAATACTTCCCATCGTATGGTGTCAGTATTTATGGTTTATACTTGGGAGGGTAAACCACTTTGTTTCCCTCAAGAGGGTAAGGTTGCGGGATTCCCATCTGCTGACGTTCTTCCTACTTGTTTTATGCTTCAAAGTGCTCGTACAGATCTCTGATCATGTCAACCATCTCTTCTGTAGAACTGGGAGCTGGTAAGGGCGGTAAGGTGTGACGATCGACATTTAAAGGAGTCAACGTCCGAGGTGCAGTGTGATGATCTGCCCCCGAAGATACCCGTTGAGGGGGTATACTTGATTCTCCATTATACCCTGGATCGGGATTGGTGAAAACAGGTTCCCTTGCTAATGGTTGAAATGTAAGAGCGGTCTGAATGTCAAATACCATTTAAGTCAAGGATTGCATGGTTGTAGAGAGGGTTTTGAGGCTCCCTTCCAAGGTATCCATGCGTTGTACGATGTCCGGAGCTGGAGCGTCTGACTCTCCTTCATCACCACCTCCAGCCATGTAGATTGGCATAACATGGATGGAAGTGGATGGATCGATTGAGGATTCGCTTTCGACCTCACTTTCCTGCGGAAGAGCTTCCCCTTCTGAGAACTCGTACTAGCTACCCCCAGCTACCTCGGGGTCGCTTCCTTGGAGAACGTCCTCATCTTCAAGCGAAGGGTTGTTGTAACAACCATTTTTCTAAAATGAGGGTAATTTTGAACTTTTGTAAAATTGATTATTTAATAATAGTTTTAAATCATGTTATTAATTTATTGGTAAATTTTGATTATTTTAATATCATTAAATTAGTGTTTTGTGATTTTGTTCTTTGACTAGTGTAACCTTAGAGCTGCTTAGCCTAGAGGCTAACCATGACCATGGAGGTCTAACCCATGTGATTTGATTAGCTAATTACCACTTTTTAGGCTAAGGGTATTTTGGTCATTTTGTAACTTTTGAATTATTTAGGATTTTAATTAATTGATAAATTTTAGATTATTTTAATAATATTTAAATTATTGTATTGTGATTTTGGTCATTTTTTATATTTTAATATTTTAGAAATTTTTATATTTTAATATTGATTTTACGGGATTTGTTTAGTCGGGTTTGAGTTTCGTTTCGTTCTGACTTGTGTTAGTGACCCGAATAGATTAGACTCTAGATGGGACCCCATCATTAGTTAGTCATGGCCCACAAACCTCACTAACTAAGTTAGTAAGTTTAGACTAATCCTACTTATTAGATTGGTTAAGTTAGAGGCTTAAATTTAACCATTTTGATCCCAAACTTGAACCTAACTTAAAATTAACCAAGAGGACTAGTTGAGGCCTTCTTGGGCTTTCTCCCAAGACCCAAATAGGTTTTAATGGCAGCCACTATAGGTAGGTTAGCCTTCCTTCCTTTTATTTCAGTCCATATTGCCTCTTTTCCTTCACAAAGTGTTCTTTCCCAAATTAGAGAGCTTCTCTCTTTGATTTGATCTCCAAATCTCTTCATTCCTCCATCCAAACTTCTATCCAAACTTCTCATACTATCAAGGGAGGGTGCTAGCAAAGATTTGGATCAAAGTGTAAGGAGGAGTGTCCACCTTGGAAGGATCATCGTATCGGAGTCGTGTCCTTGAGAGTATCACTGGGATCCCACTCCCAATAGGTAAAACCAACCCTCTAAATTGATTTCCTATGCATATTAGTTAGTTTTGAGTCCATAGGATCCACCCCCATGCATGTACCTCCTTTAGATTCAAGTTTGAGGCCATTTGGAGCTCTCTAGAGTAAGTTAGAATTGTGTCTTGTGTCCTACTTATTAGATCTCAAATTAGGACACCTCATGTGTTTGGTTTAATGTCTAATAGATTTAATTGTGGTTTAATTTCAGTTTTAGACATGTTAGAGGATGGATTGATGCTAGTTAGGATGGTTAGAATGAGTTTCATTTGGATACCCATGGTTAGATCTAAGTGGTTTAGTCTACATGTCATATTTTTAGCCTCATATGTCATTTTAGTGTCTCTTTATATAATAGATTGTTTTATATATATATATATAATACGTATGTTAGATATATTTCATATATTTAGATGTGTGTGGATATATTATTAGTGGTGTGCTTGTGTTAGAGGAGAGGGGAGTGTGGTTTGATGTGTGTCTTGAGTGGTGTGGAGAGTAAGATGTATTTCTTTTGTCCAAACAACACAAATTCGTCATAATATTCATCCACGTTTTTAGTAGCCATAGCAACTTAAAAATGTCATAACTTTTAGCTTAGAACTCCGATTAATCTCCCATTTTTTTAAAACAACCGTATCGAAGTTAGCTTTCCAAGTATATATATATATATATATATATATATATATATATATATATATATATATATATTTATTTTATATATATATATATATATATATATTAATAGGTAACATACATTCTAGAACTTTCTGTAAAACTGTTTGAGTGTCAGCTGTCTGAAAGACGAACGCGTTTCGGTGTCTTTGCGATTCCGGGAGCTTTCGAACACGAAAATGTGATCCGTACGAAGTTTCAGAAAGCTAACACAAAGGGCTACGACATAGTTTAATCCTAGAATTTAGTAAAGGCCCAATTGGTACAGTATTGATTTTAAGTAGAAGAGTGACTATACGACATAGGTATTTTGTGTAACCTATGAGCCTATGTAGTATGGATATTAAATAAATGTAGAGTATATAATATATATATATATATATATATATATATATATATATATGATATGCGTCCTCTTTATATTAATGTATATATATAGTTGAATGCAAGCATGTAGGAATACAATCAATGTAATGTATGTAAGCAATGCATAAATATATGAATGAAAGAATGATATACAATGTATGCATGAAAGTATATAATGAATGCTAGATATGAAAGCAAGGTATACATGTAATGATAGATATGAATGCATAATGTATACATAATGTAATGCAATATATAATGATAGCATGTCTGGTAATGTAGAATATATGATGCAAGCATGTATATGTCCACTGTTTTCCCTTTTCCTTATATTTTCCTTTCCTTCCCTTTCTATTTCAGTTTTTTTCTTTTTTTTCCTCTTCTATTTTACATGTTGTATACAATGTATATAATGTATAGATGCATGTAAGTATGTAATATACATGAATGATATGTATGTAATAAAAATAAGTATATGTATGCAACTTAATGATATGTGAATGAATATAATGCATGAACTGAAGTATGCATGTATATGGGATATGAATGAATGATATGCAAGTATCTATGTATGCAATAATGAATGTAATGGATATGCATGTATGTATTGTACATATATTGTATATAGGCCTAGAGTGGTTTACCCTATATGACTTGTTGGTTAGATTTATAGTTTGACTAGAGCTGACCTAGTTTGACTAGAGTGTTAACCAGAGTTGACCAAGATTGGCTTAGAATTATGTAGTTGCATTGCATACTTCATTTATCTTAATTTGAATACATCATAGCCTGTATTGCTTTATTTAGGACTTGTAACTCAGGTTCAGACATCTATTTTCATCAGTTGCACAGGGTATCAGGCGAGTACATTCTCTGATAGTTCATTCATTTACTTATCGATTACCGTATTTCAGTTCTAGTTAGTTCTATGTGATTCTTGTTATAAACACGTATTGATAATTTTGAATTCATATATGCGACACACATACTTTACTCATTTAGCCTCTACTATTCGAACTATTCGTACCACATATTAGCATCTTCATGTGTTGGTTGGACTTGTATTCAATTGATGTATCGGATTATGGATTCACTTATATTAGATGGTCAGGGAAATACTTGATTAGATATGTGAACATTCCTACTATTCAACCACCTCTCTGTGAACGATATTCGAATGATAGCCATCCCATACTTGGCCAGGTGTGCGATGTGCTAGATTATTCCTAGCCGTTTATATGTCGATCTCAGTATTTTAAAACATACTTGGGTATTGTCTAGACTCATATTCAAATCATACAAGAATCATTGACAAAAACTACCTTACAAGAATCATTGACAAGAATTACCTTACTCGACTCATGGATTAGAATCACTTACTGGACTCATCTCATACTAGAATCACACTTGTCTTACATTGTACTTTCTGGACTTATATCATCATTAGTCTAGTTCAGCTAGTTTTACATTACAGTCTTCATTGCTATGTTCTTCTATTTTTCTCAGCTTTACTTTCCTCGTTCTACCTGTCGTTCTATTTTCAATAACTGTCTAAACTGCTTGTTCATCAATATAACTGTCTATAACTGCTTTATAGTCTTTGTTATTTACTTGGAATTTCTAGATGATTTTGTGCTTGTTCCTGTCCTGACTAGACCTGTTGAAAATATTATAGATAGTTGCCTTAAGCACACTTGCCCTACTTGCTTGGGATCCGAAGACGATATAGCTACCTTTGGCCCCCACACTCAGGAGTGATCGGAAGATTAGTTTAGTAGACTTGCATTAGACTTTTATTTGAACTTGTATTGTAATGAGTTGAGATCTCGACTTTGTTTTGAGATTTTTTGAGATATTATTATTTTAGTAGTTTATATCAATTGTTGGAGTTTTGAGTTGGTATAGCTTTGTGATTCTGTGTTATCTTATTGTGCTTAGACTGTGATTGAGTATTATCATATCTTATACCTGTCCTCTGTTCGGAGTTAAGTTTTGATAAGTATATTATATAATTGTGTGAGTTGTTGTTTAGATAGTAACCTTGCACAGCGTTCTACCGTCGATTCTGTGATGTAGGCTGGGCACAGTTACGCACTGTGCCCTTACACAGGGTGCAGGTCATGACAGTTGTCATGGATAGCAGGAATTTGATCACTCCCAGCTGATGCTTCCGCTAGAACCTTATTCCTTGACCGGGTGCTCTCAAACACCCCTGAGGACGGGACTATCGTTTTGCTTTTCCTCGGCTGACTCTTGGACGATGCTGCTGAGGTCGAAGAATTGGTGGTTGTCTTTCTCCTCGATGAATGGGAGTTGGAGATAACATTTCAAGAAGCGTCCTTGGGCTCTGACTCATCTTCAATTGGCACCTTCTTTTTGAGATGACGTCGGATGGGTGCAACAGATTGTAGTAACTGGAACACAGACTACCTGGATGATGGAGCCGTTGTTTTGCAACAACAGTAGTTGATAGTGACCATGGCACAAGTGTGCCCCGCAAGGGGCGCATTGTGCTTAATGGTAAGCTCTCCAGATCTGCGTTTGTCAGTGATCACATTATGCAAATCATGAGGGGAAAGTTTCACTTTCACACCCCCTTCAGGCGCACAATGAGGCCAAGTGCCGGGGTGGTCATGTGAATGTTGTACCCCCTGATCCAGTTCCAGCGCATGAGGTACACCCAGATCATTGGTGGGGGAGCAACATGTACTACGACATGAACCCACTTCATGCGCACAACCCATGTGGGTGCATGGGATGAAAGTTACAAGTTTTGCCTCGCACGACTTGGTTCCAAACGCAGAAGATACGTCCAAATGAGACTGGGACTTTGAGAGTCGGCTCGTATCTGGTGCAAACGCACCCAAGTCAACTCTGTACAGTTTACCATCGGTAGCGTGCAAGATTTTGAGCGCACATCTCCAGTTCACTGTGGACGTAGCACATTTGGGGCACATGGCCTGTGCTGTCATAGATTTCTTCGTACAAGCCCACGAAGGAGCATAGTACTCAGAATCCAACTCATCTTTGCTACAACAGTGAGTGATTCTGTCAAACACAAAAGCCCTCTCATGTACGCCAGAGTTCATGCGCGGGAAGTTGGATGCGCCTTTGTTTCGTCGACGCATCTTCTTCGACTAGGAAGAGGACAATTGGGGAATACAGTCAATACTGTGTTTCCTGGCAGATGCGGTCTACTGGCGGGTGCATATTGCTTGCTGAGAATGTCAGCAGGAAGGGTGGGCTGCGATGGTGCGTTCCTTCAGTGGTGGTGCTCGATTCATCTCCTTTGTGCACCCAGACTTGGCAAGTCTTCTTCGGCTTTGGCAGTCGCTTCGAAGGACTTCTGCTACCTTTAGAGATGAACTCCCATACGCCTATTGATTGGGGCGCACCACGAGTGTCTTATGGGATGAGCCAAGCTTGATGTCATCGGATTACAACAGAACTTTCTCGTCAAAAAAGAAAGAAGTCCCTAGTAGAGTCGCCAGCTTGTTTGCCATCGAAAATACGACATGGTTTTGTTGAATAAAACTTGGTATTTCAATTACAAATAGAATAATATACAATGTAGGACTTAGACATAGTCCTAGGAGTACACTTTTTTTTATTTGGGAACTGTTGTCACTTCCGTTTTTCATTATACGTATTTTTGTATGCATATACGAGATTTCTGGTATTTATCAGGTGGACCATAGTTAGGCTTGTTTTGCTTAGGCTAGTCTTGGTTTAATCTTGACTTGGTTTATTTGATCAGTTCGGTTCAATTCGACTTGGTTTGGTTTAGCTTGGCTTGGCTTGGTTTGAGATGGAGAGGGTTAATATATAACCCAACTCATTCTCTCTCTCTCTCTCTCTCTCTCTCTCTCTCTCTCTCTCTTCATTCACTTCTTCATTTATTTTCTTCATCTTCTTCATTTACTCCTCCCACCTACCAAGTCCTAGGCAAGTGCAACTTGCTTCACGATAGATCTCAAGTTTTATTGTTCCATTCTCTTTCTTACTTGATTTTAAGCCACTTTAGAACTTGACATTTTTTATTTTGGTGGATGGATTCATGTAGATCTAAGTGTGTATTATTTTTGGTTTTCTTGGGTTTTGATCTATTAAACTTTATTGTTTTCATGTTTTGATTGTTCCATGTTGTAGAGAATTCGATTTTATCCAAAATAGACCTTTGAAAGTTAGATTTCGACGTGTTTTGAGAAAGTTATGGCCAAAAACATTTTTGGCCATTTCTATGTTTATCTGTCCTGATTTTGACAAGGACGATGAAAAGTGCCGCAGCTGCATGGATGAATAGTACCGTAGCCGCAGGAATGAATAGTACCGCATGAATAGTATTACAGCCACATGGATGAATAGTGCCGCAGCTACATGAATGAATAGTGCCACATGAATAATGCCGCAACCGTATGGATGAATAGTGTCGCAGCCGTAGGAATGAATAGTGCCGCAGCCGTATGAGATGAATAGTGCCGCAGCCGCAGGAATGAATAGTACCGCATGAATAGTACCGCAGCCGCATGGATGAATAGTGCCGCAGCCGCATGGATAAATTATGCCGCAGCCGCAGGAATGAATAGTATCCTATGAATAGTACCGCAGCCGCATAAGATAAATAGTATCGCAGCCACAGGAATGAATAGTGCCATATGAATAGTGCCGTAGCCGCATGCATGAATACTGTTGCAGCGACAGGAATGAATAGTGCCGTAGCCGCAGGAATAAATAGTGCCGCAGCCGCATGAGCATGAATAGTACCGCATGGAATGAATAGTGCCGCAGAATGCCGCATAGGGCCTATTTTGGTTGTTTTTGGTTGTTTTAAGTCCTATTTGGCTGAATTGTTGCTAGAATTTCTCTCAACTTCCAACATGAAAGTTGTAGATCTTTTCCTTGGCTTCAAGAATATGTTATTAGCTATTTTATGCAAGTTTCTCTCATTCATGAAAATGTAAAGATAGAACACGATAATGGCCTGTTAAGGTACACTCTTAGCCAGTAACAAGTAACAAGTAACATGACATGATAGTGGCCCGTCGTGGCGCACTCTTGATAAGTAAACCTAACATGATAATCTTGATATGCTATTGTGACGGCTATCTTGACTTGCTAAGTAACTCTTGTCTTGACACCGTGGGTGATTGTGCTTGTATAAGCTACATGTCTCATCTTGCATCATGTCTAGGACATGAATTCCTGGTTACCGCGGTCAGGGATTCATATTGAATCTGACTAGAATAATGACTAGATTGATCATGTAGTTCATGAAGAGATTTTTCAGCTACAAGTAGTCCCGTTATCTGGGCGCTCTAATTGGACTTGTAGCCTGCCGTCGAGTAGGGCACATTTTCAGCACACTGTTATATGTTGCACCTCTAAGTCACCTAATCCAACCCTCTCAACTTGTGACCGGATAACCTGGATTAAGTCTGCAGAGCTTGTGGCTGTTGGAACATCTCATTGCATCTTGCTAGTAACCAGGCTTGTGATAACCCTAGTTAGTTAAAGTATCAAGCCGTACTCATTATTTGGCCGTGAATGATGAATGGAGTCCAGTCTAGTATTATCTAAGCAAGACTGCTACATGGTTATTACTGCATATTACTTTATGCTTTACTCTTGTCGATAATTGGTTAGAGACTAAGCTCTGTTCAGGCGAAGGGTTACAACCCCTGTTCTTGTTTGGTTTACGGGTTGTAACTTGGCTACCGGAATAGTCCCTTAGTTGTCTTATCGTTTATCGTCTTGTTTTCTCTAACTCATGTCTTTTATTATCCTTTATGTCTCATGTGCTAATATGCTGGTTTTAGTTCTTAAATGAAGCCTCCTTTGTGGTACTTGCTCTTTTTAGGGTCTGAACCAGCTGGTTTTGTATGGCCAGATTTCGGAGTAGCACCCGAGGATCTTCCAGCCTTCCAGCCAGATGGTGCATACTAGACGCAACCCTGGCAACGAGTGGGTTTTATTTTGCTCTCCCACTCTATTGTACATTATTCTTTTGAGGCGTTTAGCCACCGAGCAAGTGTTCGCTCATGTTAAATTTATATTCCTGTCTGCCTAATGGATGTAACATAATTGTCAGATCCTAGGATTGATCATGTATGACTTAAACTCTTGCTAGTCTTCGCATTTTGAATGACTAACTTCATGAACATCTGAATATGTAATGTTTGGAACGCCTTACTTTGTATGTCTGATGATCTACCATCTTATTACTTTTACTTGCTTGCTTGAGATTGAGACACTAGGTTTGTTCTTGACCCTAAGAGACTAATGGCTTGTAGTAAACCCTCATGCATCTAGACAGCCATGACCGTATTGCGAGGTAGGATTTACTTCAATGTACGTAGCTGGCTGTGTCTGTCCCCCACTCTCCAGTATTCTGGTTCTAGGGCGTGACAACTGTATCGATGGAGGGAGTGGTAATGCCTTGACTCCGTTGACCATCTGATGACGATCTTGAATTTTCTGAAGGTCTGGGCTGCTCTAGATGCCGGAGCGTTTGGAGGAGAAGTAGATGTTACGTGTCTCTTATCATCTCTGTAGGTAGATATAATGATCTATCTCTGTGTGTGTGGATGAAGGAATGATCCTTCTATTTACAGACAACAGACTAGTTTGCTCATGTGCGCATATGTAGGATGCACCTGTACGTGGGAATGCCACGTGGCAGATGCTGTAGGGCGCATGGACGATGCGCCCTGAGTTCAAGCTGAATCTTGTTTGAACTGTACTGTTGGGCTACGGTAGAGCTGACACGTGGCGGTTGCGAAGATTCGATCGTTGCTGAGATCTTGGGTGGTTAGCACCCATTCGTAGGTAGAACTGAGTCAAATGACACGTGGCGCGTGTTCATGGCTCAAAGATATCAAATTTGGTGGAGGGTGATCTGTCAGGATGCGCTTAGGATCTGGCGCGTGGGGCGACTTGGTCTATGACTTTCAGAGGTCAAAAACAAGTTTGGGCGCATGGCTTCTGAGGCGCATGAAGAGCTTCGAGTGTGTGGCTATGGAAGCGCATACAGAGACTTGGCTTCTATTTTTTAGGATCAGGAGTAAGTCGGGAGCGCATGGCTTTTGAAGCGCATGCAAATTGCTGGGCGCATGACTGTGGAGGCGCAAGCAAATGATCGGTTGGCCACATGGCAAAGCACAGCTGTAGCCGACAAAAGCAAGTAATAATGATGATGATGTCTGCGGCTCTTTATTTTATGCAAAAAGTTGCCAACTGGAAGTCTTCGGGGAACGTGCTGCCGACTCTGTCTTAGAACATTAAATGCTTGATGGGTGACGAGTTGAAGAGGGTGCATCAGTTTGTGCCCCACTAGACGCATGGTCTATGTCCCATTGGGCGCATCGGTACGGAGTGCATGGTGCTGATGATGCATCTGCCGCATGGCGCATCCTTGTTGGCCCATCTGTTGAGTTCTTCGAGGCGTTAATGGTTGTTTTGACTTGGTTGAAAACAAAGAGGTAGATTCATCATCATAAATGCAAATTCATTGCACAAAATATGAGGAGACTGCCACTTGATGCATGGACGAAGATTGCTCCGGCCTATAAATAGCTTTGTGAAGATTTTTGTTTCTCATTTCATTTAGCTTTCTTTCATGGAAACGACCTCGATCAGTCCTCTGCCTTGGCGAGTTGACAATGAACTCCTTCCGAAGATGATGATGTGCCGAGTTGGTATTTTCACCATCGACCCTATTTTCGTACAAGCCTGTAAAAGTGTCTGTTGCATCCAAATATCGGGATCGTCGTGTCTAGACACAGGCTGAAGGTGGTTGTTCCATCCAAAGATCGGGGCGGTCGTGTCCCAATTTTTGTTATGTTCGAAGAGCTGTAAGTCATGGATATCGTGCCCCGATTTTGTTGGGCTAGAAGAGCCACTCCTCCTGCTAGAGTGCCCATATGCTGACGAGGAAGGATTCGCTCTGACTATGCACGGGGATGCGCCTACGCTGAGATGCTGGAATGATGTGCCTGGCTATAGCACTTGAGTAATGCGCCTGACAAGTGATGCGCCTGGCCGTAGCTTTTAGGATTTTCTTTCTCTTTGTGAAAGAATTCTCCTTTGTAAAAGAGTTTTAGACATGTAATAGACTTTCATATGGAATAAAAGCCCAATTTTTATGCCTTTTTATTATTTTCTGCTGTGCCAAGTGTTCTGATGAGTTTTCTGGCGCATGTCAATTTGGGCGCATGAGAGTTAGGGCGCATAGGTTTTAGCCTAAGATGCGCCTGAAATTCCATGCTTCTACAGAATGGACCACATAAACTTGTTGTTTCCATTCAGACCTTCTGTCAGTTTTTTGCGAAAGTCCTGTGGACTTTTTGCTTCAGAAATAATATCTTTTAACATTTTTTTAAGTTTTAGCTTTTTGTTTTGCCATCCACTAAAGTGTTTACAAGATTTCCTATACACTTACAAAACTGAAAACTTGTAATGAGCATGCTTCTGATACAACAGTAAGCATTCTATGTTCTTTTGATCTTTAGTGACGTTTGAGACTTTTTGTAACTTCTTTCTTTTGAGTTCATGCATCTGTGGAGCAGCATTACTAAAACAGTACGGAGGTTAATTATGATCAATATATCAAAATCATCGATGTGCCAACAAATAGCGCTGAGCATCTAGATGATTAACTCGAGGTCCAAGACTGTGAGGGTGCCGGATCAGAGGTACAGGACCAGCAGGTCCATGAACCATACTATACTTTATATCAAAAAGAGTATTCCTAATGTCCTGGGCATGAAATGTAGATCGAAAATCTAATGCTCGATAACGATCGTCTTCAAGTCTAAAATGAGTCTAAAATGAGTCCAATTGTTCTTTAAGTAGAACAAGTCCTGTGGGAGGATGGCTTCAACCCTTTAATGAGTTTAGGTATTTTGAATGTCCGACGTGCTATTCAGAAAGAACGGGTAGCACAGCATACTCCATGCTATAGAGGGGTGACACCACATGAGCTACTTTGAGAGGGTAAAGTCTCGACTTCAATCCATGTCACAGCGACGAAGCATCGCATATAAGTATATAGCCTAATGACGTAGAATAAAGAGTGATAGGCAGCACTACAAAGAGGTAGGTGACCTTATGCTGTAGTGGTGTGACACCACGAAGAGGCCTGTAACGATCGTCATCAAGTCTAAAACGAGTCCAATTTTTCTTTTAGTAGAACAAGTGCTGTGAGAGGATGGCTTCAACGTTATAATAAGTTCTCGGGCATTTTGAATATCCGACGTGCTATTCAGGGAGCACGAATTGCGCAACACTAAGAAGGAGCGTAGTACTTCATGCTACAACCACATGAGGTACCTTGAGAGGGTGATGCCTCAACTTGTATATAGGCAGGTAGCTAATGTTGTAGAATGAAGAGTGGTAGCCAGCACTACCAAGAGGTCAGTGACCTTATGCTACAGTGGTGTGACACCACGAAGAGCTAAAAGATGTAAAACCTCGACTTTGCGAACCATGTCACAAACAGTATAGTACCACAAGAAGGCACGAGGCTACATGCTGGGTAGTACGACACTAAAAAGGGGCTTGTGTCCTCATGCTGCAGTGGAATGACACCACGATGAGATGGAAACTCGACTTTATGACATATTATAGAGATACAGCACCGCACGAAAGTGTAAGGCTTCATGCCAGAACTCTTTAATAGAACTCATCTAGAGTGTATGGATAGAGATACATGCCATCTCTTGAGGGTAAATATGTAGACACCATAAAGACATACACTGAAATCAGGCATGCACAGGAAGTTTAATGTGCAACCGAAAGCTTAACTGATGTCATTATGTGAGTGGGAAGAATAACAGCGATGGTGCAGAATTCAAGGCTTAGTCTATTCTTGAATCATACTGTTGTTTAACCCATGTGAAAAGATTCAAGTTGAAGCGACTGTAACCCCCATATTCGGAATACGTATTTTATCAGGCGTATACGTATTTCGGACCTGTATTTTATTTTCTCAGATTTTGGCCTGTACTTGTAATTGACTTGACTTGCGGATTTTGGATTTCTCGTAATTGGGTTTTACCTGGCTTGGTTTATTTTGTGGAGGAGAATTGGTTTGATTTGGTTGGGTTTGGTTTAACATGTATTGGAACACCTTAGCCTATGTCCAACCCTCATTCCACCACAACCCACCCTCTTTATTATCCCCACCTAACACTCTCTCTCTCCTCATTACTTCCCTCCATTAATTTCTTCTTCTTCTTCCTTCCTCTACACAACACTCCACCCATAGGCAAGTGCACCTTGCCACCACATGAGAACCACATTTTATTTGTCCATTAGCTAGATTAGGCTATGATGATCAACATTAGTGCTTGACATTTTGTGATTTGGAGTCTCCATTGTTCTAGATCTAGGTTTTAACTATTTTCGGATTCATATGGTTTTGATCTATTTTGGTTGGATTTTTGTGGGTTTTGATGCTTCCACGTGGAAGAGAATTCAATTTTACTCAAGTTAGACCCTTGAAAATCTAGATTTGGTTTTGATTTGGCCAGGATATGAAGATTTGAACTTTGGTGTTCTTGAAGAGTTTCTCTCGGCCTGGAGTAGCAGACTGCAGCCTGCGCTCTTTAGCGCAGTGCTGGACTGCGCATCCTCCTCTCGGCCTGCGCTCTTTAGCACAGCGCCGACCGCATAGCTTGCCCCATGGTGAACTGCGCTCAACCCCAGCGCGCAGGGACTCTTGCGCAGTCTGCTCATGTGCAGTCCGCTCATACGTAATCTGACTCATGTGCCATCCATCCCCGCGCACTTCACTCATGTGCAATCTGACTCATGCGCCATCCATTCCCGTGCACTTCACTCATGCGCAATCTGACCCCTGCGCCAACCAACTCATCGCAAGACGACTTCTGTACAGCTCACTCCTGCGCAGCTCACTCCTGCGTAGTTGTCCCCTGGCGCACTTGACTCCTGCGCAACCCGACCCCAGGGACCCTTGCGCAATCTGTCCAATCATGGAGAATTGATTTTATTTTTCCTTAAGCTTGGCTCTTCTATAGCCCTGTATATTGATATTTTATTAGATATTTTATGCCCATTTTATATCCTTACGCCTTTTGTCATGAACTTGATTTTTACTTAATATGTTTGGAATGACTATTGTACATGGCATGGTATGACAAGGAACTAGCATAACACGACAGTGACCCGTAGTGGTGCACTCCTGACATGACCAACCTGACATGATAGTGGCCCGTCGTGGTGCACACCTGACAAGTACCATGACATAAATTATCTTGATGTTGTTGCGACGGCTAACTTGACTCGTATAATCAACTTGACACCGTGGGTGTTCCTGCTTGCTTGCTTGTGCAATCCACTTGTCTTGTCTTGCATCATGTCTAGGACGTGACTCCCTGGTTCCCGCGGTCAGGGATTCATACTGAATATGGATTAGGCTAATGACTAGATCAAACTATAGTTCATAGAGAATTTTCAGTCACAGGCAATCTCGTTATCTGGGCGCTCTTAATTGGACTTGTAGCTTGCCGACGAGTAGAGCACATTTCCAGCGCACTGTCATGTGTTGCACCCTCTAAGTCACCTAAGGATATATCATCTCCTGGGCGATGTACCCAACCATACTCTCAACCCGCGGAAGGATAACTGGATGGTCTGCAGGGCTTGGGACTGGAAAATTCTCATTGCATCTTGTTAGTAATTAGGCTTGTGATAACCCTAGTTAGTTAAAGTAGTAAGCCGTAATAATTGCTTGGCCGCTTATGAATGAATGATGTCTAGCCCTGTCTAAGCCTTGTCTAGTCCCTGTATCTGGATCCCCTGAGCACGATTGTTTTACTTATCTTAACAATAAATGGATAGAGACAGATTGCTATTCAGGCGAAGGATTACAACCCCGGTCCTTGTTTGGTTTACGGGTTGTAATCTGGCTCCCGGAATGGTTCCACGTCCCTAGTCGTTTATTGTCCTGTGGTTCTCTTATTTACTAGTACTTTCTTCCATTTTCTTCTGTTCTGATATGTTGGTTTTGTTCTAATTCATGGCCTCCTTTGCGGTACTTGCTCTTTCTGGGGTTTGACCCATCCGGTTTTGTGTGGCCAGATTTCAGAGCAGCACCCGAGGATCTACCGAACCTCCAGCCCGATGGTGGCGACTAGAAGGAACCCGGGCTACGAGTGGGTTTTCTATTTTATTTTGCTCACTCTATTGTAAAATTATTCTTTTGAGGCGTTTAGCCGACGAGCACCTGTTAGCTCGATGCACTTTTACTTGCTGTCTGCCTACGGGCTGTAAACATGATTAACAAATCCTAGGGTTGATCATGTATGAATTAACTCTTGCTAGTCCTAGCATTTTGTACGACTAGCTTCATGATCAGCTGATATGTAATATTTGGGACGCCTTTTATTGTATATTTGGTGGTCAAACATCTTGTGATCATATTACTTGCTTGAGATTGAGACAACAGGCTTGACTATAAGAGACCGTTGGCTTGTAGTAAACCCTCATATCTAGACAGCCGGGACCGTATAGTTGAGATGTATTCTATTTCAATATACGTAGCTGGCTATGTACGCCCCCACTCTCCAGTATTCTGGTTCTGGGGCGTGACATGGTTTAAGTGGTGGCCCATGCAGGTCTTGGTATTCAAGAAATGTGAGAGTTTACCAAATAGATGTCTCAATCGTTATTCGTCCTTGATCTCCGTTCATATCCTCTGAATCCCTGAGAATCTTGACTTGATCACATGCTTGTATCGTTGATCTGTCCTGGTCCTTCCTTATTGTTTTCTCCTGTGTCGTCTTCTTCAGCGGCACTGTACCTGACCCTGCCGATCAGCAAGGTGGAGCACCTTCCGTAGACCAGCAGCAACCTGGAGATCAAGCCCAGCATTCCGGAGTTGCCTCTCGAGTTATACCTACTGGAGGAGAACCCCCAGTTCGGCCCGTCCAGCCTGTGGAACTTGATGATGGTACCTTGGTAGGTCTCATCAGGACCTTGATAGCTTCCCAGGATCGCAGAGGAGACGCCTTGCACCAGACTGTAGCAGATGCTTTGACCATAGGCAGTCATCCAGCGAACAGCACGGCCAACAGCTTCAAGCGCTTGAACCCTCCTTTCTTCGACGGCAGCGAGGATGCGATTGCCGCGGACGCTTGGCTTCAGGATACCGAGGTGGTTCTGGAATCAGCTAGGATACCTGAGAATGAGAAGGTGGCGGTGGTACGCCTGCAGTTGTTAGACTTAGCTCACAGTTGGTGGACAGCGCAAGCCATGGGATTAGTGGCACCCATTGCTTGGGCGGTGTTTAGAGAGAGATTCCAGACGAAGTATTTCGATGCTGTGGCTCGGTACGACTTGCAGACAAGATTTACCAACTTGAAGCAAGGAGGCAGAACAGTTGACAGTTATGCATCTGAGTTTTCTAGACTCAGTAGGTTTGTCCCCACCTTGGTGGCGACCGAGTTTGATAGGGCCCAGCGGTTCCAGCAGGGACTGTATTTGGAGATCTTATTGGCGGTTGAGCAGTTCGAGCACCAGACGTTCGATGCAGTATTGAGAGCGGCTAGGAGGCATGAGTACACCTTCCAGAGAATCGTAGATAGGACCGGAGGTAGGAAGCGGTCCCACAGTCAGATGCACCAATCATCAGCTCCAGCCCCGGCAGCTAGGGAATTGACCATTGGAACTTCGAGGCGGGCGGCCTCAGTAACGTCGGTTCAGCATTCGACCCCGACGTACCCGCAGCAGCAGAAGCAGAAACAGACTTCCGCAATGTGATGTTCACATTACGGGAAGCCAGGCCATGTGGTGGCAGATTATCGTAGGACGCAAAGATTGTGCCTAGCTTGTGGAGCGGCAGATCACAAGATAGGAGCTTGCCCAAATAGGGGTAGTTCATCCTCTTCCAACCTAACCAGTACATCGGTTAGGGGACCAGCACCCATGCAGCAGCAGTAGTACCCAAGGCCATTGTTGCCTCAGGCCCAGACATTCCAGCAGCAGTGTGCCCAGGCTCCAGTACAGAGCAGGCAGAGAGGTTTCCAGCAGAGGGGACCCGCAGCTAGAGGTCAGGCCATGATGATGGCTATGAAAGAAGAAGTTGTACCAGGTGAGGTAGTAGCAGGTACTATTCTCGTCAACTCCTTTCCAACTTCAGTATTATTTGATTCTGGTGCATCGCATTCATTCATGTCTGCACGATTCACGACACGGATAGGATTGAAGCCCGAGTCATTATCAGTGAGGCTCAATATACTTACTGGTAATGGTCATGTGGGGGTAGATCGAGTGTTTTCCTCGTGTCGGATCGTAGTTAGCGGTAGAGAGTTCCCCGCTAGATTCATAGAGTTCCCTATGGCAGACTATGATGTAGTCCTAGGCATGGATTGGTTGAGGAACCAGTATGCTAGGATAGACTGCCATATTGGCAGGGTTGTTTTCAGTATTCCAGACGAGCCAGAGTTTTCTTTTTCCAGAGGCGCGGTGGAGCCATCTTCTCCAGTATTGCGGATGGCAGTAGCAGCAGTGTAGTTGCCCAGGATAGTTGAAGAGTTTCCAGATGTCTTCCCAGAGGAGCTTCCAGGGATGCCGTCAGAGCGGGAGATCGAGTTCACTATAGACTTAATCCCCGGAACAGCACCAGTATCAGAGTGAGTCTACAGAATGGCGCCTTCAGAGTTGGAGATTTTGTACAAGATGATTGAAGAACTCAGGAGCAAGGGATTCATTCGTGCAAGTAGATCGCCTTGGGGAGCCCCGATGCTTCTTATGAAAAAGAAGGATGGTACGTCCAGGTTATGTGTAGATTATCGTACCTTGAACTCAGTGACAATCAAGAACAGATACCCTCTTCCGAGGATAGATGACTTATTTGATCAACTCAAAGGGGCTTCAGTATTCTCGAAGATAGACTTGCGGTCAGGATACCACCAGATCAGAGTCAGAGAGCAGGACATCCCGAAGACAGCGTTTAGATCGAGATATGGGCATTGGGAGTTCCTTGTTATGCCCTTTGGAGCGACTAATATGCCGGCCGTATTCATGGACCTCATGAATCGTATTTTTATGCCTTACTTGGATCAGTTCGTGATCGTGTTCCTAGATGATATCCTGTTCTACAGCAAGAGCGAAGCAGAGCATGAGCAGCATCTCAGAATCGTCCTTCAGACGCTTACGGAGCATCAGTTGTACGCCAAGTTCAGTAAATGCGAGTTCTGGCTCGATCGCATTTCGTACTTCGGTCACATCATTACTCGAGGAGTGGAAGTGGATTCCCAGAAGATTATGGCTATCGAGTCATGGCCAGTACCCAGCTCAGTGGCAGAAGTTCGCAGCTTCTTTGGATTAGCCGGCTACTACCGACGGTTTGTATCAGATTTTACAAAGATTTCAGCGCTGATGACCCAGTTGACTCGTAAGGATGTGCCGTTTGTTTGGACAGCAGAGTGTCAGAAATCATTCGAGAAGTTGAAGCGAGTCTTGATAACGGCTCCCATTCTCACACTTCCAGATGGGACCGGAGGATTCATAGTTTATTACGACGCTTCAGGCAAAGGATTGGGGTGTGTCTTGATGCAGCATGGGAAGGTAATATCTTATGCATCACGTCAACTTCGTGATCATGAGAAGACTTACCCGACCCATGACTTGGAACTGGCCGCAGTAGTGTTTGCATTTAAGTTGTGGAGGCACTACTTGTACAGAGATAGAGTAGAGATATTTACTGATCACAAGAGCCTGAAGTTTATTTTCACCCAGAAGGACCTTAATATGCGGTAGAGAAGATGGCTTGAGCTATTGGTGGACTACGATGTGGATTTGCAGTATCACCCAGGGAAGGCCAACATAGTAGCAGATGCGTTGAGCAGGAGAGCCAGAGTTTATTTCCTGACGGCACAACCAGAGTTATTGGCAGATTTTCAGAAGATGGGAATTAAAGTGGTTCTTCCTACCAACGTGGCATTGATGGCCAGCCTACAGGTTCAGTCCAGCATAGTTGAGAGGATCCGGATGGCACAATCTACAGATTCCAAGCTTCAGCGGCTCAGAGCAGAGTGTGAGACAGAAAGAAGGCCAGAGTTATGTATTCATAAAGATGGTACACTTCGACACGGCTCTCGTCTTTGTGTACCCAATGGAGATATCAGACAGGAAGTCATGACAGAAGCTCACAGCTCGCAGTATTCTATTCATCCCGGTGGTACGAAGATGTACCGTGATATTCGTCAGCATTTCTGGTGGAATGGCATGAAGAGGAAGATAGCCCGGTTTGTCTCTCGGTGTTTGGTTTGCTAGCAGGTTAAAGCTGAACATCAGAGGCCCGCTGGACTTCTTCAGCCTTTACCTATTCCAGAATGGAAGTGGAAGCATGTGACCATGGATTTTGTGACAGGATTGTCTAGATCCCCTGCTGGTCGAGATACTATTTGGGTTATAGTTGATCGGCTCACGAAGGTAGCTTATTTTTTTCCATTCAGTGTTGGTCAGTCTACAGCTCAGTTGGCAGAGATGTACCTCAGGCACATTGTCAGGCTTTACGGTGTGTCCGTCAGTATCACCTCGGACCGAGATTCAAGGTTTACATCATACTTTTGGCCTAGCTTGCAAGAGAGTTTGGAAACTCGTCTCCAGTTTAGCTCAGCTTATCATCCGCAGACAGATGGTCAGTCAGAGCGCACAATCCAGACTCTTGAAGACATGTTGAGGTATTGCACACTTGACTTCGGTGGTTCGTGGGAAGATCACCTGTATCTTGTGGAATTCTCATACAACAAAAGATTCCAGGCCAGCATCCAGATGGCACCATTCGAGGCTCTGTATGGTAGGAAGTGCAGATCCCCACTAGCATGGGATGATGTCGGAGAGAGGCAGATGCTTGGTCCAGAGATGATTGTCCAGACAGTTGAAGTGGTCAGAAGGATCAGAGATCGTCTTCGAGTTGCCCAAGATCGCCAGCGGCATTGGGCCGATGCTCATCGACGTCCCTTGGAGTTTGCTATCGGCGACCATGTATTCCTTAGGATCTCGCCTAACCGCGGCGTCATTCACTTTGGCGTACGAAGAAAGCTTAGTCCTAGGTATATAGGGCCGTTCGATATCCTGGAGCGAGTAGGAGATGTATCCTATCGTCTTGCTCTTCCGCCGTCGCTAAGTGAGGTGCATGATGTATTCCATGTGTCCCAATTACGACGGTACGTCCCGGACCCGAGCCATATCCTGGATCATTCGGAACTGGTTGTTGGTACCAACCTTTCGTATGAGGAGAGGCCCGTGTCTATATTGGACCGGAGAGAGAAGATACTCAAGAACAAGACTATTAATTTAGTCCGTGTTGCTTGGGGTCATCACTCTCTCGGTGAGTCAACGTGGGAGCGTGAGGATGACATCCGATCGTGATATCCCTACCTGTTTGACTCGTAAGGTATAATGTCTTCCTTATGCCTTATGCCTTCTATCCTTGCTTGCATGCGTGATTGTTTGATTGACTGCTTAGTATAGCTTGCATGTAAATAAGTATAACTTGTCCTTGTCTCTCTAGCTCCTTGATTAAATTCCGAGGACGGAATTCTTTTAAGGTGGGTAGAGTTGTAACACCCATATTCGGAATACGTATTTTATCAGGCGTATACGTATTTCGGACCTGTATTTTATTTTCTCGGATTTTGGCCTGTACTTGTAATTGACTTGACTTACGAATTTTGGATTTCTCGTAATTGGGTTTTACCTGGCTTGGTTTATTTTGTGGAGGAGAATTGGTTTGATTTGGTTGGGTTTGGTTTAACATGCATTGGAACACCTTAGCCTATGTTCAACCCTCATTCCACCACAACCCACCATCTTTATTATCCCCACTTAACACTCTCTCTCCTCATTACTTCCCTCCATTAATTTCTTCTTCTTCTTCCTTCCTCTACACAACACTCCACCCATAGGCAAGTGCACCTTGCCACCACGTGAGAACCACATTTTATTTGTCCATTAGCTAGATTAGGCCATGATGATCAACATTAGTGCTTGACATTTTGTGATTTGGAGTCTCCATTGTTCTAGATCTAGGTTTTAACTATTTTCGGATTTACATGGTTTTGATCTATTTTGGTTGGATTTTTGTGGGTTTTGATGCTTCAATGTGGAAGAGAATTCAATTTTACTCAAGTTAGACCCATGGAAATCTAGATTTGGTTTTGATTTGACCATGATATGAAGATTTGAACTTTGGTGTTCTTGAAGAGTTCCTCTCGGCCTGGAGTAGCAGACTGCAGCCTGCGCTCTTTAGCGCAGTGCTAGACTGCGCATCCTCCTCTCGGCCTGCGCTTTTTAGCACAGCGCCGACCGCGCAGTTTGCCCCATGGTGAACTGCGCTCAACTCCAGCGCGCAGGGACTCTTGCGCAGTCTGCTCATGCGCAGTCCGCTCATGCGCAATCTGACTCATGTGCCATCCATCCCCGCGTACTTCACTCATGCGCAATCTGACTCATGCGCCATCCATCCCCGCACACTTTACTCATGCGCAATCTGACCCCTGCGTCAACCAACTCAGCGCAAGCCGACTTCTGCGCAGCTCACCCCTGCGCAGTTGGCCCCTGGCGCACTTGACTCCTGCGCAACCCGACCCCAGGGACCTTTGCGCAATCTGTCCAATCATGGAGAATTGGTTTTATTTTTCCTTAAGCTTGGCTCTTCTATAGCCCTGTATATTGATATTTTATTAGATATTTTATGCCCATTTTATATCCTTACGCCTTTTGTCATGAACTTGATTTTTACTTAATATGTTTGGAATGACTATTGTACATGGCATGGTATGACAAGGAACTAGCATAACACGACAGTGACCCGTAGTGGTACACTCCTGACATGACCAACCTGACATGATAATGGTCCGTCGTGGTGCACTCCTGACAAGTACCATGACATGAATTATCTTGATGTTGTTGCGACGGCTAACTTGACTCGTATAATCAACTTGACACCGTGGGTGTTCCTGCTTGCTTGCTTGTGCAATCCACTTGTCTTGTCTTGCACCATGTCTAGGACGTGACTCCCTGGTTCCCACGGTCAGGGATTTATACTGAATATGGATTAGGCTAATGACTAGATCAAACTATAGTTCATGGAGAATTTTCAGTCACAGGCAATCTCGTTATCTGGGCGCTCTTAATTGGACTTGTAGCTTGCCGACGAGTAGAGCACATTTCCAGCGCACTGTCATGTGTTGCACCCTCTAAGTCACCTAAGGGTATATCGTCTCCTGGGCGATGTACCCAACCATACTCTCAACCCACGGAAGGATAACTGGATGGTCTGCAGGGGACTGGAAAATTCTCATTGCATCTTGTTAGTAATTAGGCTTGTGATAACCCTAGTTAGTTAAAGTAGTAAGCCGTAATAATTGCTTGGCCGCTTGTGAATGAATGATGTCTAGCCCTGTCTAAGCCTTATCTAGTCCCTGTATCTGGATCCCCTGAGCATGATTGTTTTACTTATCTTAACAATAAATGGATAGGGACAGATTGCTATTTAGGCGAAGGATTACAACCCCAGTCCTTGTTTGGTTTACGGGTTGTAATCTGGCTCCCGGAATGGTTCGACGTCCCTAGTCGTTTATTATCCTGTGGTTCTCTTATTTACTAGTACTTTCTTCCATTTTCTTATGTTCTGATATGCTGGTTTTGTTCTTATTCGTGGCCTCCTTTGCGGCACTTGCTCTTTCTGGGGTTTAACCCAGCTGGTTTTGTGTGGCCAGATTTCGGAACAGCACCCGAGGATCTACCGAACCTCCAGTCCGATGGTGGCGACTAGAAGGAACCCGAGCTACGAGTGGGTTTTCTATTTTGTTTCGCTCACTCTATTGTAAAATTATTCTTTTGAGGCGTTTAGCCGACGAGCACATGTTAGCTCGATGCACTTTTACTTGCTGTCTGCCTACGGGCTGTAAACATGATTAACAAATCCTAGGGTTGATCATGTATGACTTAACTCTTGCTAGTCCTAGCATTTTGTACGACTAGCTTCATGATCAGCTGATATGTAATATTTGGGACGCCTTTTATTGTATATTTGGTGGTCAAACATCTTGTGATCATATTACTTGCTTGAGATTGAGACAACAGGCTTGACCATAAGAGACCGTTGGCTTGTAGTAAACCCTCATATCTAGACAGTCGTGACCGTATAGTTGAGATCTATTTCAATATACGTAGCTGGCTATGTACTCCCCGCTCTCCAGCATTCTGGTTCTGGGGCGTTACAGCGACATATATTCATATGCATAATGGCAATGACAGTCACAGTGGGGAATGCTCAACCAATATATTGAGAAGTGTGGGGGGTTGTTGGAATTTTTCTTATGCTCATGGAGTTTTCCTCCTTGAGAGATAGAAAGATAGTGCCATGTTGGAGAAAAGTTCTTATGGGTATCTCAATACATTACCATGCTTGGTATTGAGATATGAACATGGAGTGGGAGCCATGTGGGATATTTTTCTAGTAGGATTAAGTCTAAACTCCTCAAGAAAGCATTTATGCTTTTTGTCACACTCTTGGAAAAAAATTCTTTGGAGCTAAGCGACTCGGAATCGGACTCGGGCTCAGACTCTTGGGCGCATAGTGGCGCTTTGTGGGTGCAATTTGCACTAAGCACGCCAGCATCGTCGCATGGCACTTATGTGCATTTGTTGCGCTCATGAGCTCGTTTCATGCGTGAGGTGCATGCGTGGGCCATGCGTGGCAATGAGAGGCTATGCGCGGTTATGAGCGTTCTATGCGCGGCTATGTGGGCTATGCACGTTTATGCGTATGTGCGCATGCGCTGCCTTACTGCTGCGCGCATGCGCGCCTGAGCTGCTGCAGCTGCTAGCTTATGCGCGCAGGAGCAGCTGCGTCGAGCTACTCTGCTCATATGCGTAAATAGCGCAGTTGGTGCATAATCCCACTGATTGCGGGATTTGAACGATTATGGAAAGATATAGTCAAATATTCAGATCCAATTGTTGTGGGATATGAATTTAATTCGATCCTATCGTTTCGTAATTGATTTGCAACTAGGGTTAGGGTTCCCTCCCTACTCTGTAAATACTCTTTTCGTGTCTCCTTTGAGAACTTACTTCAAAATTGAGAGTCGAAGGGAGGATATATCAGCGACTGTAATTTGAATCCGGCCAGGAGTTCGAGCAAGTCAGATTAGAGGTGACTGAGAGCGTTTCAGAAGTTCTCGTGTGAACTTGTTGGTTCCTGGAAGTAGATCGTGTACGATGCTTGCTTTAAGCAACGGTGATCCTCATCACCCCAGCAAGCCATTTGGTTCTCTGTTTATTGTTCTTCTACTTTTCTTCTTTCTCCGTGTAAGTGTTTTGTCCCAATTGTAACAAGTTTGCAAGGAAGAACATTATCTTTCTGTCATTTTGTAAAAGAGAACAATAATTTGTAATATGAAGTTTTATAGTGGTCTTCGTTGTATTCGAGTTTTTGGAGAGCAAACTTGTTTGTGTGAATCTCCGAAGTCTCATTACAACTTCAATTTCAGATCAGAGAGCAAATTTATTTGCATGAGATCTCTGTTTCTGACCGTTGCTCTATCTTTTGATTACTCTCAGAAATAACATATTTCAGTAAGCCTTAAGTTAAAACCTTTAATTAGAATACAACCAAAAGAAGGGAAAAAAAAAAAACAGCTGACTGCTTTTACTGTGCATGGTTTAGGTACTTGACAAAACCAGTTTTATTTGTTGCCTCTGTTTTTTGAAGGACCCTAGGCCAAAAATTCACGGTTTAAGAAACTTATCTGCTAGAGTGTCAAGTCTTATTCTAGAAGTTTGAGTGACTTATTACTAATTTCCCCTCTTAGGATATAAATATGGTGGGCAGAGTAAGAAGCTGTGTACAAGTGAACCCGTGTGTTCTGTGCAAGAAACAGAAGGAACCTCAAGTCTGGCAGCAGCACCCACAGATTAATTAAGGTCCTTAAAATGGGTTCTTATTCTATGTAAGTAGACACTAATTACAATTCTACTCTCTCGTCCCTTTCAATCTCTCTCTATCATGGGTTCCTCTGAGCTGAAATGCTTCTGCATGCTGTTGCTGCTGCTTCTCTTCTCTGTATCGACATCTCGCAGTTCTGATGAAGTGCTCACGGTGGACGTGCACGAGACCAAAGGCCTTATCGGTTCCGGTCACCGCTATCTCGACGTCAGGTGCTCTCTAGGCAATTTACGTTAACTATTTCTATATTTTATACTTATTATAGAAGTCATTTCTACTTTGAAACTAATTATACAAATCATCTATAGTTTATATTTTTATATTAAATTTATAACACTAACTACTCCTATGTTTTATTAAATTAAAAAACAAGGGATGATCGGTATAATTATTTTCGAAATAAAAATAATTTCATGAAACATAGTGGAGTACCAGTTTATTTATTCTTAGATATTATGGGTAATTAATGTATGCGTATGTATAGAACTGTGGAGGAATTCACAGAAGGACAATTGGAGAACTCCCTCAACGTTCCATACTTGTTCTTCACACCCCAAGGCAATAATCCTTTTGTTAATCCATTTATCATGTTTATTTATTTCAGCTTCTTGTGATCTATTATTAACTTGTGGATGATTAGGAAATTAATTACAATTATTGAGAATGATACAGGGAGGGTTAAGAATCCAGACTTTTTGGAGCAGGTTTCGAATATTTGCAGCAAGGATGATCAAATTCTAGTGGTCAGTACATGTAAACTATTAATTAATTCTATGTTTTTAATTTGATATATTTAATTTTAGCCGTTTTCTTTATTTAGTTGTTACTTATTAGAGTTTGCTTTTGGCTTGTCTTTCTTTGCATGTTAAAAGGGATGTCAAAGTGGAGTGAGATCGCTTAACGCAACTGAGGATCTTCTCAATGCTGTGGGTGCTGCAGTCCCACTCTTTCATCCTTCCTTTTATTAATATAGTATATATAATTACAGCTCTCTCTTCTTTTCTCTCCTAACATGCATGACACGACACAATTTTGGACACGTATATTTTGGACCGTCAGTTTCAATGTTTCATATGCGATAAGACCATGACACCTATTTTCGGATTTCTAGCTCTTAATATATGGATAACTTATTATGCAATCTTTGGAACTTTTGCGTAAATTCTACTCTCGAGTCTCAACCAGTAAAACGGATTTTTCACATGCAAATGTGTTGCACAATATAAATAACCGTCGGCCTTCATCTGGGTAAATTCCTTGTCAACAAGTTTTTCTTCTAGTTTTTTTATTCTATTATGGTATCTAAACAAATCGAAGCACAAACGTACAATATTTTAAGCGAATTTACTAAACATTAGACAATTGCGTAAATTCCACTCTCAACCAGTAAAACAGATTTTTCACATACAAATGTGTTGAATAATATAAATAACCGTCAGCCTTCATCAAATGGGGATTTTTATTTTTTGACGGTGTTCGACTTAATGCTCGAAACATTTTGTGCACACTGCATTGTATGTCTTCGGTCCAACTGTCCACCAACTTCCACCATAAGTGAAAGGAATAATATGCTCCCAGTACTTGATCTACTGATCTTCTACTAGCCAGACAGAACTATTATGCCTTCCCGCTAACCACAAGGGTCACTCGGTTTCGGCATCAAAATGGTGATGTATAGCAAAAACTTTCACCCACCCTGGAATAAGAAACCGCAATAAGTAACCTTGTAATATCTTTAATGTTGGTTACTTAAGACTAGATATTGGCTTTTCTTTGTGAAAATTAGAATCAAGTGATACTTATTTAAGTAAGGGAGTTATGCTTGCTCAAACTTTAGTGCGTGGGCCTAGTGAATTAACTTAAGTAATAAAACCATATTTAGTAGAAATAAATACACCCCCCCCCCCCCCCCCCCCCCCCCCCCCCCCCCCCCCACACCAACCCCCCCTATTTAGTAATAGTAGAGGCGATATAGGCTTATCTCACTAGCTAGATGGTCTGCAGAGAGCCGTCAAAGCATTGATAGCTTTGATTTGGTCACTTAAATCATAAACAAATAACATGCATTAATGCTTCAATTATTCAGTTATTTTGTTATTTGAGAATGACTTATATATGAGAAAAAGCAGCATATATAACTCTCAAAGTAATATACAGGGTTTCAAGAATGTAAAGAACGTGGGAGGAGGGTATGCTGCATGGTTGAAGAATGGATTTTCTATATGCATACCTAAAAAGGAGTTCGAGGGTTCAGGTAACAACTTTCTCATGTAAATTTTTTTATAATAAATAATAATTTTACATTTATCCCTGGATTATTGATGCATATATATATATATATATATATATATATATATATATATATATATATATATGTGTGTGTGTGTGTGTGTGTGTGTGTGTGTATATATATATATTTTTATTTTTTATTTTTGAAGAAATGGGTAATTATGGTGAACTCGCCTCCACTAGGGCTCGAACTCCCGACCACTTGGACCGTATGCATCTCCCTTAACCACTATATATATATATATAAACTCCAAAACTAGCTTATATATAGGATGTTAAACATACCTAACTCTTGTAGAGAGTATACCACCACTAATTAAATGTTTGAAACAAACTTATTGGCATTTAAAGCTATATTTAAGGTTGATTATATGGAACACACATCTTTTGATTTCAAGAACCACTCATGTTATTAAAGAACTTAGAAGTATCTTATATTTTTCATAGATACTTGACAGTATCTATTAAGTTATCAAAAATAATACACACTCTATCCCTTCTCGTTTCACCACATGCACATCTATTTTAGTTGATATGCCAGAAAGGAGTGCCTAAGGTTATGTCTCTTGCTCCTCTTGGATTGCATCTCGTTTCTAGTTGAGCCCCTAAAAAAGGGTGACAATAGAGCTGATAATTTAGTCCCACATCGGATAGGAAGTGGGATCATGAGGTATAGATAATTGAGATTGGTTCAGCTCTTACGTGAGAATTTTCTTTTAAGGCATATGGGCCCAGTCCAATATCGAAACTCATGGGCCAACTCCGGTTCGGGTCACACCGCGTTCCCAACAAGTGGTACGTATCAGAGTCCATGGTTACGAAGCTGATTTGGGCGACTATAATTGGTTCGAGATAGATGGTGTTGAATGTTCATACGTATAATCGGATTATACGGGCTCTTTTCTCAAGGTGGAGTTAGAAGCATCCTCCATAAGATGGTATGGATGTCGAAAAAAGCAGATTAGACTAATGTTGAAGTCAACTACACGGATTTGCTTCAAAGGTGGAGACTACACGTTCAAGGTGGAGCAAGACGTTGTGGTTGACACACAAATGATGTTGTGGATGAACCTGTCACTTTGGATTTTGTGGTCGAACGAATCGAGATAACAATTGTTGAATCTCCTGGGTGCTCGGCTGGCGGTAACGAGTAAGGTGATTGGTTAGCCGGAGCCGGAGTGTGCTTGGTTGCTCGGTCAGTAGAAAGGAGCTAAGGTGGAGATTGTTGGATTATATCTCATTTTCAATTGAGCCCTCAAAAATGGATAACAATTGGGTGTTGGAGCTTTTTCTTGAACATGTAAAGAGAGATTGCTCTCAACACATGCCTAGTATTTAGTCCCACATTGAAAAGGCATCATGAAGTGTACCTCAATATATACTTGGTGTGTGTTGTTGAGATATGCACATGGGGTAGTGACCCTAAGGAGGGAACCATGTGGATAATTTTACTATGAGGTAAGGATAAGACTCCATGTTAAAGCATTAATAATTTTTGCTCTTGGGATTAATTTTCTTTGGAGCTAAGCCTCACAGGGGCTTAGCGACTCGAACTCGGGCTCATGGGCTCATAAGACGTAATGTGGCATTTTGTAGGCGCACTTTGTACTTAGTACGCCAGCATCATCGCTAGGCACATAGTGCACTTAAGTTGCGCTTGTTGCGCGAGCCTCTACACACCCGTTCGCGTGACCAGATCGTGCAGCCAGATGGCGCACCCAATTGGCGCTGCCCGGTGGTGCACCAGTTGGCGTGGCCTAATGGCGCTGCCAGTTGGCAGTTGGCGTGTAGTGCGCATGTGCGCTGTTGGCACAACGGTACACGATTACGCGCGCTATTCGTTGTTAGCGCGCGCTATGCGCTAACTGTCGCACGTTGTGCGCTAGTTGGCTCAATCGTGTCTGTACACGGTTTGAGCGGTTACGAAACATTCGGGATGGATTTTCCCACGTCCTGAACGTTCTGCTTACGAAGCAGTTACTTGGCGCACATATATAAAGTCATCTTTTCTCTCTCAGTGCACAGTTCTAAGTATCGGAAATTTTCTTTAGAAATTCTCTAAGTTCGTAGCAGAGAAGAGTGGTACTTTGATAGCTGAGTTTCATGCCATCCGAGGAGTCAGAAGAGCGGAGTGTTTCGAAGTTCTCCGTCGAACTCACTGGTTCCTGGAAGCTGTTCGTGTGGGACGAATCAAGCTTTGAGCGTCGGTGATAATTCACCCAAGCAGGACTTTTTTCTTCTTTGATCTAATCAGAACCTTCTGTTCATCTTTACTCCACTTGCAACTCGTTCAGAACGAGAACAGTTCTGATCTAATCAGAAACTGTTAGTGAAATTTTGCTGCTGCTACTACGAATTCTTATGTGCCTTCTTCGAAGTGACACATTAGATCTCGTTTCTCATAATCATTCGGGATTTCTATCATGTACCTTCTTCAGAGTGTTGCATAATTTCAATTTTCTATCGAAAAATTACGTCCCGGGACTAACAATCTCAAAGCTTGATTTCACAAAATAGAAAACTTTTGTGCTTCTCTAATCGATCCTAACTTTAGCAAGTTAGAGAAATTTGATGGAGAGCACTTTCAATTCTGGAAGAGAAGGTTAGCCTTAATCTTCAACTTGCTGAATTTGATCACATGCTAACCGAGAAAGAACCGACTGTTCCAAAAACTGGGTCTACAGCCGCAATTACTGCTGCTACTAAAAATTAGACCAAATGGAGAAGGGAGAATAGCCTTTGTAGGCTTCTAATACTTAATGCTATGGAGGACTCCCTAGCAGAATCATATTCTAAGAAGACAATTTCCAGAGAGAGATGTGAGTATCTGGGAAAATTGTACGAAGATGACAAGATGTCCCACCCCAGTCCTAACAATATGTAGGACCAGCACACGACTATGCCAGCGAGCATGCATACGTAGGCTACACCAATATATGGAACCCACGAATCATACTTAAGCTGTAAATAAACTCCAGCTCATAAAGAAATCATGGTCACAATATACAATTAATCTCATCCAACAGTAAAGATAATGACAAGCGCGACGCTGCGAGTCCAACGACGCAAGTTTCATTGCGACACGACAAGTATGCACAAACTTATTAGAAAATTTTGAAAAGGCTGATACGGAGGTTTTTCGATCGATACGGTTCAAATTTTTTGCGTACAAACGACGGATTTGAATTCTGTCGAATCCCACATGTCCACGGTCTATGTACGCACCTTTCGATGTAAATAGCACGTGCCGAGGTGGTCCGGTTTGACGGAACCAACTCCGTATCACAAAAATTTTAGTTTTGAAAATATGGTTTTTCTGTGATTTGGAACATGATTAACATGCAAATCAGTACAGAATAATTAAAAGTAATTAAAGGATATCAATCTTGGTTGTATTGGCTTTACAACAAAGAAATAATATCAAGATTCGGTTCACAAGTTTGGGAGAAATTGATTCCCAAAGTTTGGTGTTTTGGACAGTTTTATACACTGTTTTGAAATAGTTTTTCGCTCAACTTCGAGTCGATTTTTCACTTGATTAAAATAGTTTTAAAAAATCTAATTGAAGAGGTAGATAGAGGGTTATGTTGTGAATGCATACGAAGAATCGGTTCGTAAAAAGAGCGAGTGAGGAGGAAGTAATCGGACCTAAAACAGGGGGTCGTTGAGTTCGGTTTCGGCTGTGCGCGGGATCGGGTTTGGCCGAGTTCGGGCTGTCCAGGCGGCTGCTCCGACTGCGGCGGTGGTCGATGGCAGGCGAGGGTAGTCGTCGGGGATAGATGAGGCTATCGGGGTGGGGTAGAGGAAGCTACGTATGGGTTTGAGGAGAAAGTTTTGAAGGATTTGAATGAATTAGAAGAAGGAAAAGTATTGAATTAGGCTAATATGGAAAGTTTCGAACGGTTTTGAGAGTGTTATTGATGGAAATTGATTGAGCATTGATGGAGGATGGATTATGAAGGAATTTGAAAAATAAATTAGAACGAAACAAAACTGTCGAGAACAGAGGGAGAGAGGGTCAGCTCTTGCTGTTCCCAAACGGAAGAAAGTATTTTTTTAAGAAAACTTGTGGGAGTTTACATTCTACCCAACTTATGAAAATTTTGTCCTCGAAATTAAAACTAGCGCACAAATTATGAATAAACAAAATTAATGCGGTAGAAAAGAATTTATGTATGTAAGGCCATACCTCGATCATCAAAAAGATGAAGGAAATGCTTGCGTATGTCGCCCTCACGCTCCCAGGTGGACACTCCCGACGAGTGATGCTTCCACGACACACGAACCAAGGGGATCAATTGGTTCCTCATGACCTTCACTCTGCGGTCTAATATCTCCACGGGCTGCTCCTGGTATGATAACCTTGGGTCAACAGTGATCTCAGAGTGATCCAAAACATGACTATTATCCACCACATATCTTCTCAACTGTGAAACGTGGAATACATCATGCACTCCCTCAAGTAATTGTGGTAGAGCCAACCCATAAGCAACACCTCTAATGCGCTCCAAAACATCAAATAGTCTACTATATCTTGGACTCAACTTGCCTCGACCTCTAAAACGGATGGTGGCTCTAGTTGGGGATATCCTCAAGAAAATATGATCGTCTTCCTTGAACACCAAAGGTCGGCGATGAAGGTCTGCCCATGCTTCTGTCTGTCCTGAGCTGCACGAAGGTGACCCTGAATCTTCTTCACTTTCTCCACTGTGCTGACGACCAACTTCGGTCCCAATATCTGACGCTCTCTCACGTCACTCCAGCAAACTGGGGACCTACATTTCCTACCGTACAATGCTTCAAACGGAGCCATCTGAATGCTCGCTTGATAGCTATTGTTGTAGAAAAACTCGATAAGATGCAAGTGATCCTCCCATGATCCTCCAAAGTCCAACATGCATGCCGTCAACTTATCGTCCAATGTTTGAATAGTATGCTCTGACTGTCCGTAGGTCTGAGGATGATAAACCGTACTAAACTTTAGTCGAGTTCCCAAGCTCTCTAGCATGCTCCTCGAAAAATGTGATGTGAATCTCGAGTCTCGATCAGACACAATACTCACTGGTACACCATGCAATCTTACGATCTGCCTTATATAAAAATCAGCTGAAACCTCCGTAGACTGGCTAACTCAAAATGGTATGAAGTGTGGTGACTTGGTGAGTCTATCCATAATAACCTATATCGCATTTCGTCCACTAGGACTCCTCGGAAACCCAGTAACAAAGTCCATGGTAATATGCTCCCATTTTTACTCAGGAATCGAAAACGGCTACAATAATCCTTCAGACCTCTGATGTTCATCCTTGACTTGCTAACACACCAAGCACTTAGCCACATAACGGGCTATCTTCCTCTTCATTCCATGCTACCAAAAATGCTGTCTAAAGTTCTGATACATCTTGGTACCTAATGGATGAATGGAATATATAGAACTGTGAGCTTCTGCCATCAACTCTTGTCGTAATTCTCCATTTGGAACATATAGACGATCTCTATATCTCATTGTCCCATCCTCATGGATCCTCAAGCCTATCTTCTCTCCAGCCTACATCCTCTCTCAAAGTCTCCGAAATCGAGCATCTGTAGGCAAAGCTGCCTTGATCCTCTCAACTAAGGATGATTGCACCTGAAGGTTAGCTTAAATGCCATCTGCTCTGGACAATATGACCTCTATACCGAGCTCCTACAAATCCTCCAAAATCCTTCGATGGGTCGTCAAGAAGTAAGCCATAGGCTTCCGGCTCAATGCATCAGCCACTACGTTAGCCTTGCCTGGATGATACTGTAACTCAATCTTAAAGTCCTTCATCAGCTTCAACCAACGTCTTTGCCTCATATTAAGCTCCTTCTGAGTAAAGACATATTTCAGGCTTTTGTAGTCAGTAAAGATCATGACCCGCTCCCCATAAAGATAATGCCTCTATAGCTTTAGTGCAAATATAACTGCAGCTAACTTCGGATCGTGTGTAGGATACTTCTTCTCATGAGGCCTCAATTGCCTCGATGCATAAGCCACAACCATACCATGCTGCATCAGAACACATCTGAATCCGCTCCTATATGAATCACTATAAACCACAAAGCCTCCAGAACCTGTAGGAAGAGTCAAGATAGGTGACATTGTCAACCTCTTCTTCAGCTCATCAAATGCAGTCTGACATTCATCAGTCCAAATAAACTCCTGATCCTTATACGTTAAACGCATCATAGGCTCAGCAATCCTCGAGAAGTTTTCTACGAACCTCCGATAATATCCGACAAGTTCGAGGAAACTCCTAACTTCAGTAGCAGATGTAGGTGTAGGCCACGTCTCAACTGCGGCGATCTTCTCTGGGTCAACTGATAATCCATCATCAGTAATTATATTACCAAGAAAAGACACTTTATCTAAACAAAAATCATGCTTGCTGAGTTTGGCATAAAGTCTCTCTCTTCTCAGAATCTCCAGCACGATCCTGAGATGCTCCTCATGCTCTTCGTAGCTCTTGAAATGCACCAAGATATCATCAATAAATACCACCATGAACTTATCCAAATATTGATGAAAAACCTTATTCATAAGGTTCATAAACACAACTGGCGCGTTGGTTAAACCAAACGGCATCACTAGAAATTCGTAGTGTTCATACCTGGTCTGAAATGCTGTCTTCGGAATATCCTCCCTTGAACCTTTATCTAATGGTAGCCAGACCTGAGATCGATCTTTGAAAACATCTGTGCTCCGCTTAGCTGATCAAATAAGTCATCGATATACGGAAAAGGGTACTTGTTCTTTACCATCACTGCATTCAATCTCCTATAGTCGATGCACATACGTACCGATCTGTCCTTCTTTGGCACAAACAAAACTGAAGATCCCTATAGTGAAGCACTAGCTCGGATAAATCCTTTGTTTAAAAGCTCATCTATCTAGGTCTTCAGTTCGACCAACTCATTTGGCGCTAGCCTGTACACATAGGAAGAGACTGGTTTGGTCCCTGGGATGAGCTCTATTGTAAACTCTATCTCCCTGTCAGGTGGTAATCCTGGCAGATCCTCCAAAAAAACATCTTGATACTCATCTATGATTGACGGATGCGATACCTCCTTCATCGCCATATGGGTCCCATAAGCTGGCTGACCATCTCCATCTTAAGACTCTCTGTAAAACTCAAACTCCGATTGCCCTGGTGGTCTGAATATAACACTGCCCTTACGGCAATCGAGGGTAGCATGATACTGGCTTAACCAGTCCATACCAACAACAACATCGAAATTTGGCATAGGAAAAACCAAAAGTCGAGCTCTCAACTCTCTACCACAAATAATTACAGAGCATGACCAATACGTGTCACTAACAGGTACTTTCCCTCCTCCAGTAAAAATTCTAACATTATTAGACAATGATGAAGTAGCTACTATTCGACGTAACAAAAGGTTGAACGAACTTTTTACTTTATTAAACGTATAAGGTATCTGTGTATAAAAAAGAAAGTCCTAAACAGGATATTCTAAGTACAGGGAGAAGAGGTTTCTGAGAAAGTGTGACGGTGGAGATCGAGCACTACAGCGGCTCTTTTACTCCGTTGGCGATCTGACGATGAATCAACCTTGCTATGGTTCTCCGGCGCCTTTGATGGGACTCTGGGGTCACAGATCAAGAGGCTGTCTGGATGAGAAGATCCCTTGAAGATGGTTTGTTGGTTGGTTCTTTGGTTGATAGGTGGATGAGGGTGGTCGACTCTTCGTGGATGGAGATCGCTGCTCCATTGAAGATTGTCGATTGTCAATGTTCCCTCTCTCTTTTCTCTCCTTTTTTTTCTTTTTTTTCTAGTGGAAGAAGAACTCCTTCTATTTATAGATAATCGAGCACATATGCGATGTGCATTAGGGTTCCTAAGATATGAAAGAATTTGTCGTGATTGTACAGTATGGGTTACTGCGACGCTGATACGTGGTGGACATCGAGATTCCCCTCAAACGAGATCTCTGGTAGTTATAAATATAACCGAAGGAGGTGACACGTAGCGCATGCCGATTTACTTACTCGGATACAGCCGAGTAAATCTTGGGATTTTATCTTAGATTTGGAGTCTAATTGATCCTCATTTAAGACTTAAATCAATCTGATATGATATCAATCATGATTTAATCTCAATCTTCTCTGTAAGAGGCAGTTTAAACAAACCAATTGGGGTGGATCCATGCTTCCTGCGCCTTTGGTGAGGACTAAGTGCTGCGCTATACTTCTGGGGTGACGAGTAGACCGTGCTTCTGGAGATGACAGAACCTCTGTCCTTTCAGGCTACGAGTGGACTTGGCTTCGAATGACGACGAGACTTCTGTGTGTATAGAGTAACTTATGAAACTGTGTTTCGGGCTACCAGAGTCACTGTGTTGTAGGCGACAAGTAGGCTTGTGCTTCAGGTTGCCGAGGTTACTGTGCTTTTAGAGTGACAGGTTGAATTGCATTGGTTGCGATGAGAGTTCCCAAGTCTCTTTTAGAAAAGTTACTTAAGCTTCTGATCTGGAGCAGATGACTGCACCGTAGAAATGGAGATGGTGTGAGCATATCACCATTCTGTGCCTCATATGGACGTAAATAAGTAGCTGTGCCTGTGAACAGTGAAGGCGTTGGCTGCAAAGGGAAGTGTATGACACCCTTGCGTGTCTGAGATTGGCATAGGCAGGTAGCTGCACCTCTGGAGTGAAGACACTAGCTTCTGGAATAAAAGAAGGAGTGAAGGGCCCTACCACCATCTTATCTCTGAGGTTGGCACAGGAAAGTGGCTGCGCCTCTGGCTTGAATGCTCTGGCTTCTTCAAAGTGCCGAGTTACTAATATACTTCTGAGAGGTTGCGACCACAAGAATATCAGAACACGCTTCGGTGGAAGTTAATCTTCCAGCATGTGTATCGAGAAGAAGGAAGGTTGTGCTTCGATGAAGATTGTATTCCTTGTAGATCCCTCTAGGCTTCTGTCGAATCTGTACTAGATCCTTTGTAGAAGAACATAATTAGTCTCTTATGTATGGTCTTGATGTGTCTGTACTAGACTTTGGTAGACATGACAATGAACGGACTTCTCTCCATATCTTCTGTTTTATCTTTTTAGCACTGAGCGTGAATCTTTTGCATCTTCTGCGCTTTGGCGAAGGGATGTCTTCAGCTGAGATTTTTTATGATTCTACAAGACCCCCTTCAAAGTGTCCCTAACTTGAGTCAAGCTCGGAATACTTTAAACAGAAGCATGAACACACGTCAAGACTGTACAAGCTAGGTGATGGCTGGTGTCACGTCTAGCTCTTAGCATTAATGGTCCTAAGTCATTATTTTAGACCATTGACTCCTGATGGCTTCTTGATATTGGAGCCTCTTGTATCTTTGCAGGGATCGCGAATCTCTTTAGCAGAGGAGGTTCAGAGTCACGTTCCTTTGGTCACTCGCAGTACTGCCATCTGTCATGGAGTGGAGCTTTAACTTAACTTATAAACTTTCCTCTGACCGATGTCTGGCTCATGCTTGGACCACGCGAACAGCCCACATAAAGGAATGTCCTCCTTCAAAAGAAGACTTAACTGCTTCAACAATGGCCTTGCTTGCCCGATGTTCAGCATCTGACGATCCTGGAGTTTGTTTGAGGTGGCCGTCGATGGCAAATCTTTTTATCCAAAAAAGCTGTAGTAGAACTACCACTGGATCGCGAGATGTTCTGCATTCTGGATGTCGTAGATGTCAATGGCATCTCGAACCCTTGCTTTCTAGTTTTGGATTTCTTGCCATTCTGACCAAGGAATAGTAAGGCCTGCTATTGTGGTTGCTCTCGTCGGCCAGTTGGAAAGATATGGGAGTCCTGTGCTGGTCTTTATCCTTGGCTCGGGACAGTAGCATCTTTGGGCGATGGCTTCCTTTGGACCAGGAAGTGATTGGCTCTATCACCGTCTCGCCCGTGCTATTGAGAGCTTGTACCGCAATTTTAGCTTTTTTGCTTCTGTGTATGTAACTACGAAGAGTCTATAATAGGTCTTTATAGCCACATATTTTTATATGTAGAAGCTATCTTGTTCCCTTTGCTTTTGTCTCCAGAATAAAGAAAGAATCTTTATAATGGATTTGCCTGACCAGAGGTAATATGAAAGTGGTAGGCTTGATCTTTGTCGGGGTATAGAACAACAATCCAGAGGTAATATGGACGTGAATTGTTTTCTAGGCCGCGGGGATAATCATAGAACTGATACGAGAAGAACGACTACTCAAAGGTAATGTGGACATGGTAGTCGCGTCTTCCAAGCGTAGAGGAGCAATCCAGAGGTAATGTGGACATGAAGTGCTTCATCTACTTGAGAGAATTTATATAGGAGGGAGAGCGAGAGATCCCCTTACCAGAACTCATGGGCACCCTTTTCAGGGGATGTGGGTGCCTATGATGGTTTTGTCTTGAGACGTAATACTTCTTTAGGAACTTGCCGTTGATGGACATCATTAGCAAGTCCCCATTAGGCTTAGCTAGCCGATAAGCACCGTTAGAGTACACTGTTTCTATGACGAATGGTCATTCCCACTTGGGCTCGAACTTTCCAGCCGTCTTGTGGATCATCACCATCGGTCTCCGTACTGCCAAGACGAGGTCGCCCACCTGGAAGTATCTTTCGCAGACCTTTTTGTTAAAGGCCCCAGAGATGCGAGCTTGGTAAAGCTCAATCCTTTGCTACGCGAGCAAGCACTTTTCATCCAACGCTTCTAACTCCTGTAACCACTTGCACTGATAGTCTTCGATGGTTAATTGATTAGTGATCATGTTAGCAGACAACATCTTCTTAAGGACTTGACCCATGCTGGTATCGGAGTCCCAAGTTGAGGAGTCAGAAGAGTGTGAGTGCCTCATGACTTCTTCTTCTGAATCTTGTGAGGTGGTCGTAGGTGTAACATACCCCAGCTTTCGACGAGTATGTTAGTAGTAGTTTTCAGCTCTTTCCTTTGGAGTGTGAATCCGTATGGAAAGACGTCGGCCTTTGCCATAATTGAGCCCCTTATTGCTATTCAGGTCGTAGCCCATTTTTTGGATAAGGTTTTTGGCATGCGCCGTGTAACGGTAGAACTGCATTTTGCCGTTGTCGAGGTCTGGGTCTCCAGGAGTTACTCGCTGCGGATGCTCTAATCGACCGAATATGATGGGTTCCACTTTTTTCCTGGCTGGAACTACAAAGTAGGTGCCTCGGGCAGGGATAACTCAGCTCACATGGTTGGCAGTTGTCACTTGTGTCTGTAGTTTACACAGAGAATTGTCCAGAAAATACTTGGTGTTCTAGCATGCGCCAAAGTAGTTCGATGATAACTTTCTGTTGATGAAGTGGGATATCTTATCCCGAGGGATTACATCATCGAAAGAGTGAGCCTTTGTATCGGTGCGACGTAATCTTCTAGCTCTTCGTCAGTGAGGGCTAGGGCTGCCGCCGGAGGAGAAGGAGGATGCCTCCCTTTCAACTTGACCATCAAGGGAATGGTGGTCGGATGCTCCTGCGCCTTCATGGTCGGCCTTAGGAACCTCTGGGGTAACCTCATTCGTATAGGCTCCTGACCATCTTTTATCGTCACTGGAGGCGAAGGTGGAGCTTTGACCCGAAGCTTAACAACAAGAGGCGCTGACACCTTGGAAGGCCTTCCCTTCAGTCAAACCTTTAAAGGTTCTTCGGCCACTGCTGTACTTTTTAAAGCTGTCTCTGCCTCGTCGCCAGCATCATTGTTGTCATTATCCTAGAGGACAGACTTGTAAAGATCAATATCCGTACAGTAGGCTTCAAGTCCTCGGAACGGGTCGATATCAGCGAACTCCGTTTTGATAGTCCCGTCGCTGGCCACATATTTTATATACTGATGTAGGATGGAAGGGACAATCATGTACTCATGGATCCATGGTCGCCCCAGCAGCATGTTGTAATTTATGTCTGCATCAATGACATAGCTAGTCACTTCAGTATGAAGGTCGTCGATCTGACATTTCAGACAAATTTTGCCCAAGGGATCGCTCTTTCCTGCGATGAAGCCACTGATTGTTGTGTTCGAGGCTGTCAACCGATACATCGGAACCCCTAGAGTTTGAAGCAGGCTTCTTGGGATAATGCTCAAAGAGGAACCTGGGTCGATGTGGATACGATCGACCTTAATGTCACCGACATACCCTGTATAGTGCAGGGGGCGGTTGTGCCGGTTATTCTTTAGCAACATGTCTTGTTGGGTGAAAGTGATACTGGGAATCGCTTAGACCATGCTGTGGCAATGTGGACAAGCTATGGGATCCACTTTCAGTGGCTGAACCTGGGTGAGGAAGGACTCGACGTTCTGTAAAGCTTCATTGAGCGCGTCTCGGGTTTCTTTAGAGAGGCGGAGGAGCTCAAAAAGTGATAATCTAGCCAAAGTATTAGCCAGCTGCGCTAGAATATCGAAGTTGTAGGACTTGATAGGCCCAATTGCCAGGTCCTTACTGAGAGGTTTGTCGAAACGAACCTCCTTCTGTTTATGCTTGTCCACGGTCGGGACCCGGGATAGACCCGCCTCTGGTTCCTCAGGGAACTGAAGTGGACCTGCTCCTGATATATCTGGGACAGGGGAAGTATTTGGGAAGACTCCTCTTGGTCTGTAGCCTGGCTCTCCTTTTGCCTCTACGTCGAGCAAGTGGTCACCAAAGCATCGTCGGTCAACATCGAGACCATGCAGCATGCCTTACTTTTCTTCCTTTTGGCAGAAAGGGTCGTAGATGTCATCATATCGGAAACCAAGTCAGGATGTATCCATATGACTTTGCCTCGAGGCGTAGAGAACGTGACGAGCCTTTGAGCGTTGTCCCGTGCTGGCGAAAGGTTGACGACCTCCATCGTCTCCTTTGGAATAGGGATGACGCCATCTGGTACCTCTGTGGCTGGAAAACTCCCGAACTGGAGAGTAACTATGTTGGCTATGACGGTCTTCTCCTCATAATCCAACGATATGACGTTGGAGTTAATGAGGCACTGAATTTTCCCCTTCAACACATAGCAGTCCTGTGTTGAGTGATGAACGCACCAGTGATAATGGCATTACTTGGGATGGTCTACCTTTCCCACTTCATCAGGACGCCTGGGTGGCGGCATGGACAGTTTGCCACTCTTCGTAAGCATCTCGAAGAGCTCCAGCGTATCCTCATCATTGAAGGAGTAAGTCTCCCTCGGCCTCTGCGCTTCTGCAGACTTGGGGTTCGCAGCTACTGAACCTTTGGAGATGTTGACGGTCATGGCTTGCTTGCCTTTTCTGTCTTTAGGGTTGTTGCTGGACGAGCGTCTCCCCTTATCTTCGGGTGCAGAAAAGTATAGCCCCAGGAGCTGCGCGTCCTGGGCTTTCCTTTGTGCGGCATCCGCCTCTGTAATAAAAGGCGTCCACTCCGTACAGGGAGCATTATGCCACAATTTTATAGCGGATACTATATTCTTGCGGCAGGAGTCCATAAGCTTAGGCTCGGGCATGCCGGGTGGTAATCTGAGGGCTGCCTTACGGAAGCGTTCGATATATGCGCGGACTGGCTCTTTTTCCCTTTGGACAATTTCCATGAGGGTCGATATGGTTATATCCATGCCGCCTTCGTAGAATAGGCCCACGAACTGAGTCTTTAGGTCTTCAAATAATGAGATGCTGTCGTCGAAAGACTGCAGAACCACTCATAGGCTACACCCTGCAGGGCTCCTATGAATATGTTGGACAGAGGGGCGTCAACCTTTGGTAGGTACCCCATTACTGAGGCAAAGTACCTCAAGTATTGTCGGGGAGACCCCTTCCCTTCATAAGGTGTAAGCGTTTGCGGATTGTATTCAAAAAGATGGATGGCGTTGTCCCACTCGACAGGATATGGCTTTCGGATCCCCATCTTCCGAAGTATTGCTTGCTTCTTTTTGGCATCATGACGAGCATACAGCTCTTTGATGGCCTGCTGTATCTCGGCCGGCATTACGGAGCCTGTAGCGGATGGAGTAGACGAGAATGGACCTACCTGATTGGCAGTAGGCAACCTGCTGGATTCGTCATTGGTTGGCGGATCACGCACAGGTGTAGAGACAGCAGGGACCATGTTACTTTTGAGGTCGATTATGACCGAGGACAGGGTCTTCATGGTGTCCGTCAGCGTCTCAAACTTCGTTTCGAGGACTTCGATACGTCTGAGAGCTTCGTTGTTGTCTTCCTCATTGCCGTCGGCTATAAACACAGAGTTGTGAGGATGACTTAAGAGAGCCGTGGATCCTTCACTTTCTGGCTCAAATGCCTGAGTCTCGCTGTCCTGAGGATATACCTGTGGACACACACAAAAAAGAAGAAGAAAGGCTATCTTTTTTTATTGGCGCAAGGCACCACAAATCGAGTACGCCGGAGAGATCCTGCGCTGAGGATCCTAGAATACAAAAAGAATTCTGGGAAATAGGACGATGGAGATCGAGCAGCAGTTGATCCTTTACTCCGATGACACTTTGATTACAAAAGTGGGAGAAAACCTAAGGAAATTGCTAACTCTCGGCTCACTGGCAAAAAATGCAGCAATTTGGCTCCTGAAATGCTCTCCGTTCTTCCCTTCGAAGAGGTATGAGACAACCTTTTTATTGTCATTTCCGTGCTGGAATGATGTTATGCGCCCACATAAGAAAATACACTAATTTTCATGTGGGCGCATAGTCCTGCTTTGGGGGTATAGAGTGTAGGCGCATGCAGACTGCGTGATCGTGGGTTGATCATAGGGTTGACGTGGCCGCATGCTTCGGTGCACGACTGCTCATAGAGACTGACGTGGCCGTATACTTCGGTGCACGATTGATCGTAGGTTTGACCGAGTCGGGGGCTGTCCTAACTTGGGCGTATAGCCTGAAACAGGGCTATGTACCCCCTTCTGGAGTCCAGAGTGGGCGCATGGGAGCATAACTTGCTCTGGTGACTTGGGCGCATAGCTTGCTCTGGTAACTTGGGCGAATAGCTTGTTCTGGTATCTTGGACGCATAGCTTGCTCTGGTGACTTGGGCGCATATAAATTTCCTAGCTTAGGCGCATGGTTGTCAAGACTGCTAAAATTTTCATGCTTCTACAAGACCCCCTTTAATGTTTTCGATACTTGAACGAGTTCGAAATACTTTGAAAGAAGCATGGACCGTATTCTCGTGATGCAGTGGGCGCATAGAATAGCTCTCCCTTTGGGCGCATAGAGTTTGGCCAGACTGTCAGAGAGATGTCTGTTGAGATCTTCTTCGAAAATCTGAACTGACAGATTCATCGGAGTGGAATTTGAAGAGGTCCATCCTTCATGTGTTATCCACGTCCGCAAGTGGTAGTCGCATAATGTGCAAGAGACTGAGTCTTCATGTGAGCGCATAAGCCGTAGTGGGCACATAGTATGTAGTGGCCGCATATGCACATAGGAATAGTAGGCGCATAGTGTTTGGCCCGTACCTATAAATAGGCTTTGAAGAGAGAGAAGATTCATTACTATCTTTTCCTTTAAAACTTTCAAAAGACTTTTCATCTCTTCTCTGCACGAACCATGTCTCCCAAGGCCGCCAAGATATCTGCGAAGGACAAGGGCGCTGCACCGAGTGGCTCTCCTCTTGTGGAAGCGTCCTCACCAGTCCAAGACCCGATCCTGGGTGAGGCTACGCCTCAAAACAAAGTCTTAAGTGTTAATTTGTGACGCTCAGACTTTTCAACTGCATGGGCACATGTGCCCAAAGCAACATGTTTCTTTGAGCATTCATATGCGTCCACAGAAGCATGCATCCACACTGTGGTGTGTTTATGCGCCCACATGATGTTATAAGTTATGCGCCCACATGCTGCTGCATGTTATGCGTCCACATGCTGTTTGTATGTTTATGCGCCCATATGTTGTTTGGGCGCAGAGCTTTTTGGGCGCATAGGATTCCTCCAGCACTTTTTTTTGTAGATTATGAGTCTGACTTTCTTTTCTGTCCTTGCAATTAACATGTTTGTCCCGAAACTTGGTGGAATCCCTTTCGGCTCTGCTTGCCAAGTCCTCGGCACAAGCCTTATAACCAACATGGTCAGCAAGGTTCAGGCCAAGATCAGTCATAACCAGCCTACGGAACGGACGCTCGCCATACTTGAACGGGATAAGACCTTCCTGAAGTAGATGATAAATGATGAGAAGCTCTTGCTCTGAGGGGCACGTCGTTTTAAGAAGCCGTACTTCATGTTCGGTGACAGTGTGGGGTTTGAAGATGGCAAGATGATATGTCTAGAAGACCCTCTAGTAGTTAAGTTGAATAACCAAAGAATATGGTTGCCATCGATGAAGCGCCAATACCTTCTGTCAGCATTTACTGATCTGGCTGTGCAGAGGCAGATGAAATGAGATCTGACCCCTGAACTGCATGGGGTCATTTCTGGCAGGATCCAATTCAACTCTGGTGATTGAAAGAAGGACACTTTCAAGTGTGTCAAGGGCTCCACATTCTATTCCACGAGGGGGCTGCATCCTAGGGTCATAATAAACGAGTTGGACGAAAATCAAGTCCAATTGGCTCACCCTCCTGCGGGTATGTTATCTTTGTACCTCTTTTCGGATGAAATTTTTCGACTTCGATTTTGCGTGCTCCTCGTGAGGCTGACTGCTACTGTATATTCCCTTATAGACAAGGAGAATGAGCCACTCATAGAGATAGCCCAAGGCATTGGGGGAGAAAAAGAGGTTGTCCCTGGTTCCTCTAATTTTGCTGGTACAGAGGGAGCTGTTAGTAAGCCAGCATCGGTTGTAGAAGGAGAGGTTGAACAGCCTACTGAGGGGGCTGTTGCTGAATCTGCTCCCGGTCCAGCTGGGGCCATAGAAGATACCTAGCCTGATGCTGCTCGAGGCCTTGATATTGTTCTTCTTGAATAGCCTGGGCCTACTTTCGGTCTCCCTGAAGCTAAGACCGATGACTTAGCCCAAGTTGGCACTGAGCATGCCGAAGGTACAAAATTACAACTCTTTTGCATTCCCCTTTTTTGTTACTGATACATATATTATTTTCTTGTCAGGTTCGGCTTCTTGTCAGGCATCTCTTTCTGGATCGGAAGAACCTCATCAAGCATCCTCCCCGACGACCTCCACTGAAGACGACGAGATGGCCTAGGAAGTCGTCAAAGCTTTGTATTTTATCCTGAAAGTAAAGCTTCCTGGAGTTCTGAATCGGAATGACACCTTTGGCCCTGTGAAGGCTGTTGCTGAATGCCAAGTGGCGGCCCTTGAAAGCATTGTCGGCTATGAAGAGCGGGCTAATGCTCTAAAGAGGGTTCTGAATAATCTGGAGGGTCAAGTGGCCAGATTCCGGAATGCTAAACAACGGAGCCCGACGTCGTAGTTCCTGCAGAAGATAAGGCTTTAATTGTGTCTCTCTCGGAGGAGAAGGCTACTTTCCAAGCAAGGAAGGATGCCCTCGCTCAAGAGATCAGTGAATTGGCTGATCAGTATGAGCAGTTCAACGTTGCGAGTGAGGCACGTGCTGCTTCGAAGAATGAGCTGGCTGCACAGATTACTAAGAAATATAATCACATTGTGCGAATCCAGAGTGAGATTGCTCAACTGGAGGCCAGCTTGAGGACAGCGATGTCTGAACAGGAGGACTATTTGGCTCAGGCCGCCATGACCGCCACAACTTTCGACCACTTAAAAGAACAGCTGGTGAAGTTGGAGGAAGAGCACACGAATCTGATCCCTTTCCAGGATGAGGCTGCTCGTCAAGAGGAGGTGCGCCGCCGTGCTACTGCAAAGTCCGAAGCCAAAATTGCGGCTCTAAGGGATAGTATCAATCGATCGTGTATCACTTAGATGTTTTGTTTGTAACTGTTTGTTTCAGCCGTCAAGAATCTTGTAACTTTTTGCCGTCTTTTGATAGACGTTTTAATAAAGAATCTTTTGGCTTTCAAAATTCATGAATAAAGTTTGTGAAATATCAGAACTAGAGGTAATGTGGACGTAGTAGGGATATTTCTGGTGGGTATTCCGCTGGGGAATTTGATATGGTCTTATTGTCCGTTTTATATTCAGGGTTCTTGAATATAGATAATAAGTTGAAAGAAGCTGCTAATAGAGGTAATATGGACGTAATAGTAGAGGATGTTCTATATCTGGCCAGAGGTAATATGGACGTGGAAGGATATATAACATTAGGTAGGAGTGGATAATTCAGAGGTAATATGGACGTGATTATCCTTGATGAATGCTTTACTCAGCGGTTATATGGACGTGGCAAAACGTTCCTTAATCATCCCACTGGGGAAATAATTATCGAAAAATAGTTCAGGGGTAATATGGACGTGACTTGTTTTCGTCAGACCGAGTTTGGGCAGAGTCAAAAAATAAAAATAATTTCACTGGGGAATCTTTTTAGAGGAACTATTATCCATGGCGTATTCAAGACTCCTGAAATACGGATAATAGTTAAATATTTTTTGTTGAATTACATAAACATTGTACTATCCATTTACATGACTGAAAACATGTGAACACTGTTTACAAAGGTTACACATAATATTTTTTTAGGAACTTACCGTTGATCGGCATCATGCGCAAGTCACCATCAGGCTTGGTTAGTCGATACGCACCGTTTGAATACACTGATTCTATAACGAAAGGACCTTCCCATTTAGCCTAGAATTTTCCTTTTGTCTTGTGCGTCATGACTATTGGTCTTCTCACTGCTAAGACCAGATCGCCAACTTGGAAGATTCTTTCCTTCACCTTTTTATTAAAGGCTCTGAAAAAGCGTGCTTGATATAACTCAATACGCTGCTGAGCTAATAAGCGTTTTTCGTCTAGCGCTTCGAGCTCCTATAGTCGCAGACGGTAACTTTCTTCGACAGTAATCTCACTGGCTAAAGCTACTCGAAGAGAAGGAATCTGAATTTCTAGGAGAAGAACTGCTTCGCTTCCATAAACTAGAGAGAATGGCGTACTGCCTGTTGGAGTCCGGTCCGTTGTTCGATAGGCCCAGAGACATTCGCCGAGCTTATTATTCCAATCGCACTTGTTTGAAGACACAAACTTCTTGAGAAGTTTAATGATGGTTTTATTGAAGGCTTCTGCTAACCCATTAGTCGCTGGATTGTAGGCAGTAGAGGCTACATTCTGGATTCGATTCTTATCGCAGAATCGATAGAATGCATGGCTCGCAAATTGTGGACCATTATCATGGATGATCCTGCGAGGTAGGCCAAAGCGATAGATAACGTGATGTTTGATGAAACTGATCACGTTCGACGTCTTCACTTCGGTGAGCGGTATAGCTTCCGTCCATTTGGAGAAGTAATCGGTTATAGCTAGGATGAACAGATGTCCTCTGGAAGATGGCGGGCTGATTGGACCTATGACGTCCATACCCTAGGCTTCAAAAGGCCAAGATGCTGCCGTCAGGTGTAGAAACTTCGAAGGTTGATGAATGAAGTCGGCATGGCACTGACAAGTCCTACACTTCTTTGCATATTCAACAATATTTACTATCATTGTGGACCAATAAAAACCCATTCGTCTGAGACGATCTTGTAATTTGGGGCCTGGTTGATTTGCACCACAAACTCCGTCGTGAGCCTCACGGAGTGCATGTTTGGCTTCAGTGTCTGATAAACATCGTAACAGTAGCCCGTCATAAGAGCGTCGGTAGAGCATTTTGGTAGCTGTATCATAGTAAAATCTGAGGGATCGCCTTTGGACAGATACTACTTCCTTTGGGTCCTCAGGAAGGATTTCATAGATGGCGTAGTCTATGAAAGGAAATATCCAGTCTTTAACGTCGATGTTTATTTCTATTGCGTAACTGTGATGAATATGCAAGGCATCTTTCACACAGAATAACTCTCGACCAGACACTGTGATCGACTGCTGAGTATTGGTAGGGACGGTCAAGGAAGCAGCAAGTCCGGCTAAAGCATCTGCTTCTATATTCTGTAGTCGAGGCACGTGCTCGATAAAAAATCCAGCAAAAGTAGACACCAATTCGATTGTCGCTTTGTGATATGGGATGAGATCTTTGTTACGGACTCCATAATTCCCTCGGACCTGACTAACTATTAGCTTAGAATCACCGTAAGCTTTAAGATAGTCAACTCCTAGTTGTTTTGCCAGTTGAAGGCCGATCAATAGGGCATTACATTCGGCCACGTTGTTGGTGCAGGATTACACGAGAGAATATGCACGATGTATAACCAGATGGTCGGGTGACACAAGCACGATGCCTACTCCGGCCATGATATTTCCTTTTGGTCCTGTTCTTGATGCACCTTCAAAGAACATTCGCCAAATAGAGATTTCCTCATTTGCGGTGTTAGTCTCCACTACTTTATCGGGGATTTCATCGTAGAGTTTGGAAGATTCTGGCACTGGATGAGCTGCTAGAAAATCAGCTAACGCTTGGCCTTTTACTGCCTTCTGAAGAACGAACAACATATCGTATGGAGTCAACAGCATTACCCATATAGCTAAATGGGAATTAAGAGAACACGGTTTAGTCATGAGTATTCTGAGAGGATTGACTTTAGATATGATATAGATAGTCTTCCCCGACACATAGAGGCGTGTCTTCTGGATAGCACAAATACCAGTGCAAGATATTACTTTTTTACAGGTGTGTATCTGTGATCGGCACCCACCATCGTGCGGCTGAGGTAGTAGATTGCCTGTTCATGGCCGCCTCTATTCCTCTGAGCTAATAGCGCACCAAGGGAATGGTCCATAGCGCAGACATATAGTGTCACACCCCGCTCCCGTAGGAGCGATCGTCCTCGCTAAGGTGTGATGCCGCACGAGCCTAGATTGCGCTCGTGCAAGGCTGTTTCATAACGGCCGATTACAGCGACTGCGACGGGGTCGTCGCAGAGAAGTCCAAAGCAGAAACATTGAACATGCAGCAGAAATTTAGAAGCAAAACACAAGTTATTCAAAAGTGCTCTTTATTGATATTGAACAATAAGATTACAATGGGACGCAAGGCCCTGATTACAAGTCTTTCAAGCTTACTTTTCTCTCATTTTATAAGTCGCTCTACTCTCTCTCATCACTCGATACAATGCTTGAGCCAGCGGATGCTTCGGAAGGTAATGTGCATATATTATGTCCCGTATAAGTCTTGACTCCGCACGACCGCACGCTTCGAATCGCCAAAGGACTTCGTACCTCGACGCATCCAAACGAGCTCCGTACTACGAGCTTCTACCTGTGCCTGCACATAAAAATTGTGTGGATGTCAGTACTCAACTGTACTGGTGGAGTGAGCTCCTCGCCCACCCATACAAAACCGACATGATCATTTAGTTTGTGCAGTTTAATCCCTTTTGATTATCTTGCTAGTCTTCTCTCAGGATCAATTTTAGGACAAAGACGTCGTGGCCTATACTAGACAACGCAATGATAGGGATGTGCTATACTCTATTCATGACTTCAATGTATTCGAGGCAGTGCCTCGCCGAGCAGAAACTTATGCAGCTCGGCCGTGCCAAGACTTGCACTTAAATTCATGTGCCTCTAGACCATTCTCGTTCCAACGACGTCAAGGGGACGACTCGTGCAGGTCGTGCCAATACACATGCTCTTGCCTTAAGATCGAGGCCGTGCCTCCCAAGTACCAACCAGACTTAATCAACTTGCCTTACGGCCCTTTCTGACTTAACTCGATACAACAGTGCCACATTTATGCCGAAGCACGTGTCCTTGCTATAGCTAACTCTTAGGCTCCAGAATAGTGCTGTAACCGTGCACACCTAACTCGTGCCAACTCAAGGCTAGCGTTTGCAATAAGCATAACTTGTTAACCCAACTCGTAACTTGCTAGTACTCGACGCAATCCAAAGGCATACACGTGGATAGCCGCTCTCATGTCGACACATCTATATGAGTGGTCACTAGCATTGTCAAGCTGTCCTGGATCTTTTGCATACGGTGACCATTCGCGTGGTGAGGTACGAGCTCCCACTGAATGACCCATAGCCTATATTATAACGGTTCACTTCAATGAGTCATACTGTCGATGAAGGCCGTACAATATCTGTAATTTCTCCTAGGCTGACACGAACCCGGCGCCCCGGGATCGCTCGAAGAATTTTGCCCTTGCGCGCAAGTTGTCCAATGACCATGCAAGACTCAACTCGATCTATCAAGTCCTTCCTTAACCATGACCATGCTTTCCATCTTTCTATCGAGAATCCCAAGTAGCGGGACCGATCTCGCATGATTCCTTATCGAGACTCACAAGTAGCGGGACCGATCTCGTGAACTTCCTTATCGAGACTTATCGAGACTCTCAAGTAGCGGGGCCGATCTCGTGAACGAGACTTATCGATACTCCCAAGTAGCAGGACCGATCTCGTGTGCGAGACTTATCGAGACTTCCAAGTAGCGGGACCAATCTCGTGAACTTCCTTATCGAGACTTAGCGAGACTCCCAAGTAGCGGGACCGATCTCTTGTGCGAGACTTATCGAGACTCCCAAGTAGCGGGACCGATCTCGTGAACTTCCTTATCGAGACTTAGCGAGACTCCCAAGTAGCGGGATCGATCTCGGTGACAACCAGTCGCATGGACTTTCTTTGTCCGTGGTATGCTTTTTCACTAAATCGACCGTGGCTCGTGCCTTAGACAGACCTTGTTCTCTAGGCGACACTATCGCTCAAGTCGTATACTTTATATGACGAGCCTTGTTCTCGTAGGACTATGTGACTTGGCAACTGCAGAAAATAGGGAACAATGCTTGCTATGACTTCGATAGCCCAGCACAACTCTCTTCTAACTTATTCGGACAACGACTTGACGAGCAAAGGCTACGCCAAGCTTCGCATTGAGGGAACGTGCTATGCATGGGGTCGACTTGAACAATCAAACTCTTAGGTGCATAGACTTAAGCCACAAGCCGTGCAATATGACTTAACCCACGGGACATGTGAAGGCTATGCGAAGCCTTGGACGACGGGACCGCGCATGCTTGTCAAGCATTTACGAGGGCAACGCCTATGACTTAGGCTATTTCGAGCGTTGTGGCAACTTAGCAACTTAGGCCAACATTCTTCTTCCAAGCCACGGGACGAAGGATCCATTTTAAAAGCACGCTGAGCTGACTTCTAAGCAGACCATGGGACCTTTTTCCATGTTCTAACACATTCCGATCCGTCGAAATTATTCTCTTTAGCTATGTGGATGCATCTTTTTTTATTATCAAACCTGACTTGTGCAAGTTGAAAACATATGAGTTATTATGTGAAGGCTAAGATGTGGCAAGTTCATCAAAACTACCCCACCTGAGCGAGTCTTCAAGCAAGCCATTGCGAGGCTAAGTCCGAACGTCGTCGGCGTTTCGATTCCTCCGATTTACTGAGCGGGACAGGGTACTACATCATACACCACTCAGAACAAGTTTCGTCCTCAAAACTAACTGAGTACTTACTCTTAGACCAATTGATCCAAGAACTCTCGTACACACTCCGCCTACGCGTTTTTTCGATTCCGAGCCACGCTCGCACTAGTATCAATCCTTCCTTTAATACCATTTCAAAATCCTCGACCCTTTTCTATTCCTCGTGTCTCACTTTAATTCAACGTATCACTTGGTTGTATCGTACACGCATTTCAGGCGTCCCCAAAATACATGCATTTCAGCCAAGCCGCATGATAGAGAATTTATCATTCTCATTCTCACTCGAGTCGCATCGTGCACATATTCAGGCGTCCATGAAATATATATGTCAATCGAATCTCGTGAGGGGTATTCCTATATCTTTGATTTACTCTACCCATCCATACCAATCTTCCAGATCAATCATTCGAAAGCTAACTCTTGAAACAGGGGCGTCCCGCCTAACCGCTAGGCTATTTCTCAAGGCCAAAGTCAATGTCAGGATTGGAATCATAGTTCCCCAAAAATAATGCCAACACTGACCCCAATCCTAGGGTCAAAACAAAGTCGATAATACGGGATTTTTTACCCAAGCTCGTATCACTCAAATTTCTAAACATCGAGCATGATCACCTAATTCGCATCAAGGCATTTGTTACACAGATTCGAATCTGTTCGATTCACCAATTCTAACCAATACATGTATTCGATCACGAGGTCGTCTAGCACTATAATTTTTCATGCCCCAATCTTATACAAGTTCGATTATCTAAGTTGGACATGAATCACCATGCCACGTTCTCGCAGGATAATCGTCCTTATTGGAGCGTAACTCTTGCTCTAGTCTAGACTAATTCATTTTTGATATGCGGATTGGACCTACTCAATCCTCAAGCTCAATCGTCAAGCATACTGAGTCATTCTCGAGTGCACCTATGCATCAAACCATAAGTCAAAGCAATCAAATTGCCATGCCATGCAAGTTCGATCACCTCCGCTGTATGAATCACCATACCATCGCTCACGCGGAGTGATCGTCCTAATCTGCGTGACGTATGTGCGAGGCTGGAGTTGTTCTCGCATAAGACAAGAAGGTCGACGTTGGGGTTATCGTCGAAACAATCCAAAGATTTTATTTTCATCCAAGCCAAGATCTCAATTCGATAGCCCGTTCGTCATTCATTCAATTTGAAAATCCTCGAGCCAAGTCTATTTCTTTCTCGACATTTTTCAATATCTCGAGTATAGCATCCATCGGAACAATAATATTTTACATGATCATCGTTCCTCGAATCAGAGTACCTCTCAGTTATTGCATATCGATCTTTGATACGCCTCAATACCATCGATGATGTGCGTAACCTGACGATCTTCCTTTGCGATGAACTCTGAGTCGTGCAACTGATGCGATTGTTCGAATTGGATATACCACAATTCCATTCGATCAAATCCGAAATCACAAGTGCGATCCTCTAGGCTTCCTCGATCAAGACCATTCATTTTTATTTATCGTATCCGAATCGTTTTCTAACTCGCATTGCCCATTCACAAGTTGTCTGAACGACATCTCGTTCGGGACATTCGAAGTCACGACCAACTAAGCGTGACGCATTCTAAGGCTTTGCGCGATCGCATCACCTCGTTGACATACTCGTTATCACCTTTAGTCCTCAATTTTGCTCGAATGATTTCTAAGATGGTCCATACACCACTCTAGATTCGAGCCATCTGATTTAGTCCAAAATCATGTTCGTATTACTCGCTAAAACATCCTTCAGATTCGTTCGACGAATCTCTAGTGCACTCGCTCACGTCGTCTCGACGTACTAAGTCGTTTCAAACTATTCCTCAAAATCTAAACCAATCTTCTGTGTACGCCTAAGCGTTAGTTTGATAGCGTTTCTATCGATATACACTCTAAGTGTATCTTCGCTCCCGACCGAGCGATACTTGATATCGCTCGCAACTCGTTTGCACAATAAAGTCTAGGTGCGTAATACCCAGTACAACTTAGCCAAAAGGCCGTATGCATAGCCATCCCGTATGGACTATACTCTGATTTTGTACGCTCATTTGCTCATGTCACTGTAGGACTATTCAGGCACGCACGCGACTTGTTAACTTTAGCACGTGTTTTCTATCAAGTCAAGTTTGACACCATTCGGCACAAAGGCCATCGCCTACCGAATGCGTTCGATTGAACGCTTGTACGAGCTGTTGAAAATATTTATACTTATTGTATGGACATACCGTAGGACATTTGAGAGAGAGCGCACACTTCTTTATTAACGACGAGCTTTCAAAACTGAAAGAATCGACATAAAGTCCAAGGACGTAAAGTCGCGCTCTGATACCATTATGTCACGTTCCGCTCCCGTAGGAGCGATCGTCCTCGCTAAGACGTGATGTCGCACGAGCCTAGATTGTGCTCGTGCAAGGCGGTTTCATAATGGCCGATTACAGCAGCTGCGACGGGGTCATCGCACAGAAGTCCAAAGCAGAAACATTGAACATGCAGCAAAAATTTAGAAGCAAAACACATGTTATTCAAAAGTGCTCTTTATTGATATTGAATAATAAGATTACAATGGGGCGCAAGGCCCCGATTAAAAGTCTTCCAAGCTCATATTTCTCTCATTTTACAAGTCACTCTGCTCTCTCTCTCATCACTCGATACAATGCTTGAGCCAACGGATGCTTCGGAAGGTAATGTCTATACATTATGTCCCGTATAAGTCTTGACTCCGAGCAGCCGCACACTTCGAATCGCCAAGGGACTCCGTGCCTCGACGCATCCAAGTGAGCTCCGCACCACGAGCTTCTACTTGTGCCTGCACATAAAAACTGTATGGGTGTCAGTACTCAACTGTACTGGTAGAGTGAGCTCCTCGCCCACCCATACAAAATTGACACCATCATTTAGTTTGTGCAGCTTAATCCTTTTTTATTGTCTTACTAGTCTTTGCTTAGGATCAATTTTAGGACAAAGACGTCATGGCCTATACTAGGCAACACAATGACAGGGTCGTGCTATACTCTATTCATGACTTCAATGTATTTGAGGCAGTGCCTCGCCGAGCAGAAACTTATGCAGCTCGGCCGTGCCAAGACTTGCACTTAAATTCATGTACCTCTAGACCATTCTCGTGCCAACGACGTCAAAGGGGACGACTCGTGCAGGTCGTGTCAATATACTTGCTCGTGCCTTAAGACCGAGGCCATGCCTCCCAAGTACCAACCAGACTTAATCAACTTGCCTTACGGCCCTTCCTGACTTAACTCGATACAACAGTGCCACATTCATGTTGAAGCACGTGTCCTTACTATGCTAACTCTTAGGCTCCAGAATGGTGCTGCAACCGTGCACACCTAACTCGTGCCAACTCAAGGCTAGCGCTTGCAGTAAGCATAACTTGTTAACCCAACTCGTAACTTGCTAGTACTCGACGCAATCCAAAAGCATACACGCGGATAGCTGCTCTAATGCTGACACATCTATATGAGTGGTCACTAGCATTGTCAAGCTATCCTGCATCTTTTGCATACGGTGACCATTCGCATGGCGAGGTACGAGCTCCCACCGAATGACCCGCAGCCTATAGTATAACGTTTCACTTCAACGAGTCGTACCATCGATGAAGGTCATACAATATCTGTAATTCCTCCTAGGCCGACACGAACCCGGCGCCTCGGGATCGCTCGAGGAATTTTGTCCTTGCACGCAAGTTGTCCAATGACCATACAAGACTCAACTCGATCTATCAAGTCCTTTCTTAACCATGACCATGCTTTCCATCTTTCTATCGAGACTCCCAAGTAGCGAGACCGATCTCGCGTGATTCCTTATCGAGACTCCCAAGTAGCAGGACCGATCTCGTGAACTTCCTTATCGAGACTTATCGAGACTCCCAAGTAGCGGGGCCGATCTCGTGTGCGAGACTTATCGAGACTCTCAAGTAACGGGATCGATCTCGTGTGCGAGACTTATCGAGACTCCCAAGTAGCAGGAACGATCTCGTGAACTTTCTTATCGAGACTTAGCGAGACTCCCAAGTAGCGGGACCAATCTCATGTGTGAGACTTATCGAGACTCCCAAGTAGCGGGACCAATCTCGTTAACTTCCTTATCGAGACTTAGCGAGACTCCCAAGTAGCGGGATCGATCTCGGTGACAACCAGTCGCATGGACTTTCTTTGTCCGTTGCATGCTTTTTTACTAAACCGACCGTGGCTCATGCCTTAGACAAACCTTGTTCTCTAGACGACGCTATCGCTCAAATCATATACTTTATATGACGAGCCTTATTCTTATGGGACTATGTGACTTGGCAACCGTAGGAAACAAGGAACAGTGCTTGCTATGACTTTGATAGCCCAGCACAACTCTCTTCTAACTTATTCAGGCAACGACTTGACGAGCAAAGGCTATGCCAAGCTTTACATTGAGGAAACGTGCTATGCACGGGGTCGACTTGAACAATCAAACTCTTGGGTGCATAGACTTAAGCCACAAGCCGTGCAATACGACTTAACCCACGGGACATGCGAAGGCTATGCCCAGTCTTGGATGACGGGACCGCGCATGCTTATCAAGCATTTACGAGGGCGACGCCTATGACTTAGGCTATTTTGAGCGTTGTGGCAACTTAGCAACTTAGGCCAACATCATTCTCCCAAGCCACAGAACGAAGGATCAAGTGTCATTTTAAAAGCACGCTGAGCCGACTTCTAAGCAGACCGTGTGACCTTTTTTCATGTTCTAACACATTCCGACCCGTCGGAATTATTCCCTTTAGCTATGTGGATGTGTCTCTTTTATTATCAAGCCTAACTTGTGCAAGATGAAAATATGCGAGTTATTATGTGAAGGCTAAGATGAGGCAAGTTCATCGAAATTATTCCACCTGAGCGAGTCTTTGTGCAAGCCGTTATGAGGCTAAGTCCGAACACCGTCGGCGTTTCGATTCCTCCGATTTACTGAGCGAGACGAGGCACTACATATAGTAAGAAGGGCTTCCCCATTATTGGAGCCACCAATACTGGAGGGCTTGTGAGATACTTCTTGATGTTGTCAAATACACGTTGACATTGTCAGTCCAGACGAAAGATACGCCTTTCTTCATGAGCTGAGTAAACGGTTGACACCTTCCAGAAAGATTTGAAATGAATCGTATGATGTAGGCTAGCCTTCCTTGAAGTCCACGTAGCTCTTTGAGATTTCTTGGGGGATGCAAATCGAGGATAGATTTCACTTTCGCCGGGTCTAGATGTATGCGCTTTGAAGTGATAACAAAACTAAAGAATTTTCTGCTGGAGACTCCTAGAAAAGACTTGGTTGGATTCATCTTGAGTTGGTGTGCACGCATTAGTTCGAACACCGTTCTCAAATCTTGGAGGTGGTTGCCCTTGAGATGACTTTTAACTGTGATATCATCTATGTAGCATTCTACTGTTTTGCACAAATGATAGCAAAAAATTATGTTCATAGCTCGCTGGTATGTCGCCCCTGTATTTTTCAATCCAAAGGAGATCACCATATAGCAGTATACCCCCAACGGTGTTCGAAAAGATGTGAGCTTCTCATCGTCGGGGAACATCTTGATCTAGTTGTATCCTGAGAACCCATCCATGAAGGACATCCGCTCGAAGCCGCAAGTATTGTCGATCATTACGTCGGTGATTGGTAGAGAAAACTCATCTTTTGGGCATGGAGAGTTCAAATCACGATAATCGATACAGACTCGAACTTTACCATTCTTTTTCATGAGTAGAATAATGTTAGCGACCCAGTCAGGGTATTGTTCTTCGTGAATGAATCCACTTGCAATAAGCTTCTTGACTTCACTCTCGATGGCCTCCATGATATCTGGTCGGAGTCGTCGTTGCTGATGCTTCACTGGCTTAGCTTTAGACAAGATATTTAGGCGGTGCATAGCAACTTTAGGGTCCAAGCCTGGTATGTCTTCATATCTCCATGTAAAGACGTTAATGTATTCTCTAACAAGCTGTATAAGAGACTGTCGTTCTTCGCCAGACAGACTTTTGCTGATGAAGATTGGTTTAAGAGATGATTCATCTTCTAAATTAACTTGGACGACTTCGTCTTCAGTAGGTGGTTCACGTTGTTCAAAACGTAACTCCCACCTAGTATCCATCTTTTGTGTCCATTGTTCAAGCTCGATCGATTGGACATCATCTATAATTTGGTCAACTAAAACCATGTTGACGGACAAAGTTGCTTTGAACATGTCTCCAATGCTGGAATCTGAATCCCAGGGACAGGAAACAGAAGAATAAGAACAAAGATTTGCTTCAACGTCTGATCCTTCAGGAGTTGTTGGAGGAGTGATATAACCCAAACCAACACCGTTTTGTTGATAAAAGTTTTCGGGTTTGCCGGGAGGAGCAAAGTGACGTATTGGCAACCGTCATCCCTGACCGTAATTTAGCCCCCGGTCGCTTTTTCTATCATATCCCATGTTCTGGATGATATTTTTGGCCTGCCAACTATATCGGAAAACTTGTATTTTCTCAGAGTCATAGTCAGCTTCAGTGTTGTGATTGGAAGAAGTAGAGTCCCGAACGAACTTTTTTTCGCCAATTATTCGACCGAAGATGATCAATTCTTCACCATTCTTTCTAGCTGGAATGATGAAGTAGTAGATATCTTCTGGCCAGACTTTTTTCGCAGATAAGGCATCGTGACCGGCATGCATAGATGTGGTCCTATGCCGTGCTCTAGGGCGTATAAAGTATCTATATACCGGTTTACAGATTGGTAGACATCGGAGTAATTCAAAGATAAACCTTTCCTTAGAAAATACGCAAGTTCTTCTTCAGGGATAACATCATCCACTGAAGGTACATTATTTTGAGTATTGATATACTCATTGATAGGATCAATATCTAGAACAAGAGCCACAGCCTTGGCCAAGTTCACCACATAGGATAACTCTTCAGGATTGGGAGGACGAACTTCTGCAGGTTCCACCCGAGATGTTTTGCGGAGAGTGATGGTCAATGGTTTGACCTTTTAACCCAGATTATGAGAGGGTTTAGAGTACTTTTTGGAGTAGTACGTCCTTTGACTCGGATAATCAGGGGACCATCACTGGCGGATGAACTCACTTCAGCTTCATCATCAGCTTCGTTACCGTCATCCTTGGAAGAATGAGATTGATAAAGTACCGAATCTCCGTAGTAGGCTTCAATGCCCTTAAAAGGATCGACATCGGCAAACTCCGTCTTCACGACGCCATCACTTTGACGTACTTGAAGCACTGGTGAAGTGTAGAAGGAACGATCATATTTTCGTGTTTCTACGGACGTCCCAACAAGACGTTGTAGGATACATTGGCATCGATTACATAACAAGAAACCTCTCTTCGGAGATTACCAATCTGTCACTTGAGACGGATCTTGCCCAACGGGTGGCTTCTTCCAGCATTGAAAGCCATGATAGTTGTATTGGTTACAGATAGCTTATGCAGAGGGATTCCTAGAATTTGGAGTAAACTTCTAGGAATGATACTGAAGGAGGAACCTGGATTGATATGCATCTGATCCACCTTAATTGCCCCGATATACCCTGTATAGTACAGAGGTCTATCATGATGATTGTTTTTAGTAGCATGTCCTCCTGTGAAAAGGTGATATTGGATACCACTTTCATAGTACTGTGGCAGTGAGGACAAGAGACGGGACCTTCAGTGGGGGCTTTGACTTCAGCGAGATAAGAGTCGGCATGTAGTAATGCCTCACTTAAGGCCTTCAGTGTTTCTTTAGAGAGTCGCAATAGATCGAACAAAGACAACATGGCAGGTATATTGGCCAGCTGTGCCAGTATATCAAAGTAGGTAGTTGAAGGCTTAGATGGACCAACTTCTGAAATTGTGGGGGTAACAGGAGCTTGAGAAGGTACTGTTTCTTCTTGTGCATGGTCATAAGTCCGTAGGTAAGTCTTTCCAGATCGCGTCTCGCCAGATAGAACTTCGTAAATGGGAGAAGACACCATATGGCATGATTTGTATTTCTTGCCCCTCTTTACTTTGGAAGATACCACCCCCTATGTCATTTCTTGTACATTGTCCAGATGGACCCACATGATCTTACCACGTTTAGTCGTGAGTGGCACCAAGGTTGAGTTGCGAGCTGGCGATAGGTTGACGACTTCCATTATTGCCTTGGGGATTGGGACTACACCGTCTAGGACTTCTGTGGGATGGAAGTCACCAAATTGAAGAGAGATCATGTTAGAAGATACGACCTTGTCTTCAGCTTTGAGGTTGATCACTTGGTTGTCGATAAGCTATTGTATCTTCTTCTTCAGGACGATGCAATCCTTAGTATAGTGGTGCACTTACTGATGATAAAGACAGTACTTGGGATCATTGAGTTGGTTCGCATCCACAGGACGTCGTGGTGGAGGTAATGTCAGTTTATTATCCTTCGTCAATGTGTGAAAAATGGTAATAACATCGTCCTTGTCAAAGGAGAAAGTCTCCTTAGGTTTTCAGGAGCGTCCTGAGAATTGGAAGCTCCCTTGGAAGTGTCGACCTTCAAGACTTATTTCCCTTTGCCCCACGGATAGGGATAGTTTGAGGGTGCTTGCCTTTGTCTTCAGATTTGGGTGTTTTCAACCCCAGTAATTCCAGATTAGGGACATCATTTTCAGCAGCATCAGCATCCCCAATGAAAACAGGCCATGTATCATACTTATGTATACCCAGACAGAACTTCACTGTTGGAAGGAAGTTATGTCGACAAGTATCCATAAGTTCTGAGTCTGGTATACCGAAGGGCATCTTCAATGCTAGTCGCCTGAAGCGTTCGATGAAAGCAATGACAGACTCGGTCTTTCTTTGCTTGGTCTCGATGAGCGTGGACATACTAACATGCATGCCACTCTTGCAAAACTTGTTGAGGAATAACCTCTCCAAGTCTTTAAAAGAATTAATACAGCCGTCAGGCAGACTGCAGAACTATTCAAAAGCTACCCCGTGCAAGGTGCTAATAAATAGCTTTGACAAGAACGGATTGTCCCTGGATAAGTGTAGAGTCTGCGTGTTAAAGTATGTCATGTGTTTGCGAGGAGAAGTCATCCCGTCAAATGAATTTAGCGTCAGTAGCTTGTAGTTAGGAGGACAAGTAGCATTCTCCCATTCAAGAGGATGAGGTTGAGATATCCCCACCTTCTGAAGCTCGTCTTTGTGTGAGATGGTATCGAAATGGGCAACAAAAGAATTAATTGCATCCTGTTGATTGAGCAGATGTTGAAAAATGGCTGTTGTCGGGCGTCGTTGATGAAGGACCACCCCAGCATTTACAAGATTTGGAGGAGGCACAACAGAATGGTACTGCTTCTGTAGTGAAGAAGGGTTGTTGCTATGAGCCGGACTAACGTTTGCTGAGACGTTTGGTTGAGGTGGAGGAACATTCCCAGCAGCTTGGACCGCCAGATACTGGTAAGCATATCGATGATCTTGGCAAATGTTGTTTCAAAACCCTCTAGCCGTTTGTTGGTCTGATCACTGGCTTCTTCAGGTCTCTCTCTATCCGCCATGTATGTAGATAACATGCGAGGATGAACGGAGAAAATAGTACAACTGGTGTTGATACTATCTATCTCTGAGTTGAAAAGTCCCTCGTCTTCAGGTAGGGGAGTTAGATAGTCACCATCAGACTCGGAGAGATTATCGTCATCTGGAAAGCTACCTCCGGTGTGAAGGTCATCTACTTCAGACTCTAAGGGAATACTACCCCCAGCTGAAGGATCATCATCTCCAGCTTGGGAGTCCTCGTCATCTTTATGGAATCTCGTCCTTGACCGAGTACCCATATAGACTCCTTCAGATGTAACAGCTCGCTGGCTATCTGTCGGCAGACTTCTTCTTCTTCTGTTCGTAGAACTGAGAAAAAAGTCGGGTTCATGGTCCACCTTCTTTTCTTGGAGCTCCCGTAAGAAGGACCCCATGAAGCCATGTTGGATGAAACACACAGCGGCTTTTCATCATTAGAGCGATGCATTCGTCAAAACACGGACTGCCTCTGAGGTACTCTTATTGCTTTGGAGCAGCAACAGTTGATGACAATACTGGTGCACGGATGTACGCCATGAATTGCCGTATCCTCCCTCGCTTTGTGCTTATGATTTATCATGTCGCGTAAGTCAGCGGAAGGAAGTTTTGCCTTAAAACCCATGTCACATGCATTGAAGAGCTTTGCAAATAGGTTTGTAAGAAAAGTTGGCACATCCGGACTTAGTTCACATGTAGGGGCAACCCCACACCTAAGTTCTGTGGTGACCTTGAAGACAGCCCCGTGCTATACGCGTTGGGACTTGTCTTTTTGTTGTGGATGCATAGACCCTGGAGTCTGCCCTTGGGCACATGCTTCCCAGAAGTCTTGGCAGCATGCCTGGGCTTACTGGATATGGGCGCATAGTATAGGTCTGTAGAGCATGGGCGCATAGCCTTGGGTGCATGACCCTGGGTACATAATATGTCGAAGACAGAAGTCTTCTGGCCAGAGTTATGCGCCCACACACCCTCTTAGGCGGATAGCTTTGGACGCATGCTTGGAGAAGTAGTGCTATTTTCTTCCAGCTTCGTCTCCTTCGTTTGTGAGCCTCGCTGAGTTTGTCCAGAGCGTCGAACACTTCGATTCCTGGCATCGTAGTATTTTTTTTGTCAAGTATCGAGCGTTGAACACTCTGTTGTTGATTGTACAAGAAAGAAGTCGCTGGGCTAGTAGAGCCCAGAACTGTATGTGCCTTCTTCATGTCAGGAGCATCTGTGGTAGAGCTATGCGCCCACAGAGGAGCTTCATTCGCCCACGTAGAAGGCCTATGCGTCCACGTGACAGAGTCCTTCGGTTGCATATCTTCTATGACACTGGCAGGATATGCACCACGAGCCTTCGGAAGCCAAGTCTTGCGAGACTTGTTTGGCTTCACTAATTTTGAGGGAGCAGAGTCGTCAATTGAGGGCATCTTTTCAAATGCCTGCTGATCGAACTTCACGATCAACATCTTCTGAGTGCTCCCCACTTTATCGGTATCGGATTGCGTCACCACCTTCGTGTCAGAGGAAAAGGTAGTCCCCAGCAGAGTCACCATTTTTGTGGACACACACAAAAAAGAAGAAAAAATGCTATCTTTTCTTATTGGCATAAGGTACCACAAATTGAGTACGTCTGAGAGATCCTGTACTGAGGATCCCCGAGTACAAAAAGAATTCTGAAGAATGGGACAATAGAGATCGAGCAGCAGTTGCTCATTTACTCCGTTGACACTCCGATTACAAAAATAGGAGAAGACCTAAGAAAATTGGTAACTCTCGACTCACTGGCAAGAAGTACAGCAATTTTGCTCTTGAAATGATCTTCGTTCTCCCCTTTAAAGAGGTATAAGACCCCTTTTTATAGTCATTTCTGTACTGGAATGATGTTATGCGCCCACATGCAAAAATATACTAATTTTTATATGGGCACATAGTCCTGCTTTGGGCGTATAGAGTGTAGACGCTTACAGACTGCGTGATCTTGGGTTGATCGTGGGGTTAACGTGGGCGCATGCTTCGGTGCACGATTGTTCGTAGAGACTGACGTGGCCGTATGCTTCGGTGCACGATTGATCATGGGTTTGACCCAGTCGGAGGCTGTCCTGACTTGGACGTATAGCCTGAAACAGGGCTATGTGCCCCCTTCTGGAGGAGTCCAGAGTGGGCGCATGAGCGCATAGCTTGCTCTGGTGACTTGGGCACATAGCTTGCTCTGGTGTCCTGGGCGTATAGCTTGCTCTGGTGACTTGGGCGCATATGACTTTCCTAGCTTAGGTGCATGGTTGTCAAGACTGCTAAAATTTTCTTGCTTCTATAATACCATAAGATTGTGATCTTCTTCGGACTCAGTATGGTTGCTACCCCCGGTCTGGTGACTGGCTGTGCCGATGGAGACATCCATGTCGTATTACGCCTCATCATATTGGACCACAAGGTTGTCGTGCATGGTAGGAGGCTGGCTACCCCCAGTTTTTGGCAAGGCACCCAATACAGATTTGGAACGAGTGCCTTAGAACACACCTGCATCGGGTACCTTAGCTTTACTATTCTCTGACCTCCGCTTTGGTTTAGCGACCGATATGGAAGGATTCTGGGAGGGCTTCTTGAAAGCTCTGGAACCCTGCGTAGCATAGCATGTGGCGATGTGGGGCTCGTCTTCTCCATGGCTCACTGACCCCCTGTTAGGCATCTGTGGAGTCGGCGTGGAGTAGAGTCTCTGGAAAATGGAGTGCCTGCTTAGCGATAGTGCAGCCGTCTGCTAACAACTGTAGTTGATGGTAACCTGGGTACAAGAGTGCCTTGATTTAGGCACATCTTGCGTCATAGATTCTTCTTCCGCTTAGGAGAGGGTTGGATCTTCTGTCTTAGTACTCCTATTATACATGCAGGGAAGCTGCATGTAAGCACAGTCAGAGCGGGTCTGGCAGGGAAACCTCATGTCACTCCTGCGGGAACACTGTTCGTGTGGCTCCCTGTAACACCCAGTTTTCAGAAATGAGGGTAAATTTGAAATTTTGTGATTATAATCATTTAATAATGATATTTAATTCATATTATGATTTTTGGTGATTTTTAATCAAATTAAAACTATTTAAAATATTGATTGGTGATTTTGATGGTTAACTAGTTAAACCCTAGTTTTGCTAAACCTAGAGACTAACCATGTCCAAGGGAGCCTAGTCATGTGATTAGAATGTCATATTACTACTTTTTAGCGTAGGGGTATTTTGGTTATTTTGACAATTTTGTGAATTTGTAATTTATGTTAGTTAAATATTGTGCTAGTCTTTTAGTTAAGCCTTAACCTAGAAGTTAACCTTACCTAGATTAGTCTTGAGGATAGAATCAAGGTTAGAACATTCCTACTAAGTGCCAAGGTTAGTAATATCTAGATATTCTAGGTAAGATATTACTCTTAGGATATTTGACGAAAAGTTAGCCCTATGACTAGTTGAACCAATAGGAGAGCTTGGAATTGGGTGGCCAACTCTTAGCCACTCATCTAGACCTAAAACCTAACCATAATTGATCAATGGCAGCCATCAAACACCCCCTCCCCTTCCTATAAAGTCTTATTAACAAAGCCCTTTGCCTCTTTTACTTCTTGCTTAGAACCCTAAAAGTTCCTCCCCAAATTCCTTTCCCTAAATCAAGCCCAAATTTGCCCTAATCAATTGCATCATAACCCTCTACCATAGTGGGAGCTAGTAGGGACTTGCTAGCTAGGATTGGAATTGCTTTGATCAATTGAAATTCAAAGGAGAACACTCAACCTCACCTTTCTCATTGAGATTCATTCTCAATAGGTAAATCCCATGAAACCCTTGTAAAATTATGTTTTATTTTCATAGATGAATTCATTTAGGGTTCCCCTAGGTGTATCCCAAGTTTGGTAGGAATCTGTGTCCATTTCGTGTCCGTATCGGACACGTATCGGTTTATTTAAATGCGTGTTCGACGAAATGTCACATAGAAATGGATTTTAGCAATTTTGAAAACTAATTACATGTATGTGTAGCCTAATAGGTGTATTTTACAATCCAATTCAACTGAGTCGATTTTATGCACGTTTGGACACTATTTTAGCACTTGGACACGCAGCACGAGACACCGCACGGGGCTCGTGCGGCTGTCCTGCTGCTCGGGTGTCCTAGCGGACACGACACGGTAACTCAGGTCACGAAACTTGATAGGCACATTTTCCTAATGACTGACATGACACCTATAAAGTTTTATGCGACCTCGATGTGTGTGCACGAAGAAATCACGCGCGCACTGGGTTTACACTGATTCTGCACGCGTTGGTTTTGACCACTGATACGTGTCTCGTGCCCAGGACACGCGACCCGTGGACACCTCTTGTCATGTCCAGTGTGTAGCCCTAGTGTCGGGCTACACGTGGGTATGACCACGAGGCATGTCGAGCTTGGTGTCGTGCTCATGAGACACGGACACACGCTCGCCACACTGTGTTTACTTGTCCTCTCCTCTGTGTTTTTTGTGTCTGGACACTTCGTGTCTGATTGTGTGGACACGAAACCACTTGTACGACGTGTATGGATGTGCATGACTGTTTACCAACCTTTTAATTAAGATATTGACTTGTTTTTGCCAGTCGATTATCAATTTCCTCCATTCACTGATACACTGAGTTTCTATTTTGAATTTCTGGAATTAAATCCTATTCTAAACTGATTTTCCTGTTTAATTTCCATGATTAATTCGATTACACGTGTGTGTTAGTTACTTTAGTGTTGGCTTATGATAGGTGTTAGGATTTAGGTTCGAATTGTGTTGGAATTGAATGTGTTAACTGTTTCACTGATTTCCTATTGCACCAACAGTCAATTACTGAATTTCTTGAGATTGGTTCAACATTCCATTTCACCGTTTTGATGAGTTCCTAATACACTAGACACTGACACATGGACACGCTTGCATTTGATTTCAGATTCATCAACTACCTATTGTTTCTCCATAAACATCGCATTCCTACACACACAAGCTAAAATCTGAGACTTAGTGTGCTATTTACTGATTCCTGTTACACACACATGAGGACATATTTGACACACTGTTACACTTTGTACTGTCCTGTAATGTTAGACACACTGTTTTGAATACACTGTCACTTGAACTATATTTCCTGAGAATTTTTCCTGATAACTCACACATGAAGCTGAGATTGTGTGCATCCTTCAGTTTCCATTTAGACATACTATTATATTGATGCATACACACACACATTATCCACTAGATTCCTGAAACATATGGACACATAGCACTATATTTCCTGAGAATGTGTTTTATATTTCCTGAGATTGGATGTTGAGTTAATAATTAGAGTTGGATTTCAGGTGGTATCAGTTCTCTGATTTGATGTTAGTTTGTTTGGGGATGATTACATGTTGTTGAGGTAACTGAGACGAGTTCCCATTCTCTGTTCAGTCATAGCAATAGTGTGTTTCAGTTATGGAATATTACTCTACCCTTTGAATAGAGATTAGGACCACACTTCAGTCATGAACATGTGATTCTTGGATTAGAGTTCAGTCCTTAGCCCCAATTCCCTGTTTTCCTAGTTTCCTTCATTCCTTCTTTAATTGAATGGTATATATACAATGTAATGCATTGATGTATACATGTGTTAGTTTACTGGGTTCGGTTTGGTTTATGACAACCTGAGATTTGGATTGGTTTACACTTGATGGTTCACTGATTTTAAACTGAAGAATGATCAATGAAAATAAAACCTGAGAACACTCTCCCCTGTTAAGCTATCATACCCTTCCCTATTACCCTATTAGCACACACACTCTCTACACATTTCAAATCTTAAGAGCACTCGACATGTCATGTGTACAAACTGTCTAATACACACACAAAAAACTGATTTTTGACACCAATCACATTCCTGAGAACTCTAAAACTGAGACACATGGTTGAGCACTATGCACTCACACTTGACTGTCATGTTTACACACAAACCTATCCACACACAGCCCTTTCCCCTTCTCTATATGCATAGATGTATGTATACATGAATATATGTATGTAATATAATGTATATGCAAGCATGTAGGTAATGCAAATATATATGAGATGATGAGGCATGAATGTATACAATGTAGGTAAGGTATAGATGCAAGTATGTATAAATGTATGCATATATGCAATGTGTAGATTCTTTGTAGACATGTAATGAAATAAAATATAACTATAGTATAAGTAGAGATGCAATGTAGGATACAATGTATATAGGCATGTATGAATGGACCTGTATGCAAGTATGTATGTACCTATATATATTATATCTATAGATGGCATAGGCCTTGAGAGTATATATGGCTTACATTATAGACTTATTGTTTAGACTTATGAATGACCAACCCTAACTAGTTGACCAAGATAGCCTTGTTGATTGACCTAGTTTGACTAGATATTGACTTGGTTTGACCCAGAGTTGACTAGAGTTGACTTTGACCTAGATTGACCTAGATTGACCTAAAAATCATGTAGATTTCATCGTAAACTTTATTTATCTTATTTAAAACACATTATAACCCATACTGCTCTATTTAGGACATTATGACTCCGGTGCAGACATCTGATATTACAATACTCTTTTCAGAGTAGCAGGCGAGTACATTCTCTGATAGTTCTTTTATTTACTTGTCAATTACTGTACTTCAGTTCTAGTTTAGTTTTATTTGATTCTTGTTACAAACATGTATTGTTAGTACTGAATCCATGTATACGACACACATACTTACTCGTCTTGCCTCTATTATTCGAATCACCATTCGAATCACTATTCGAACCACCTATTTGCATCTTCATGTGTTGGTTGGACTTGTATTCGTCTTATGTGTTGGATTATGGATTCATTTGTATTAGACTGGGCGGGGAAATACTGATTAGACATGTAGACATATCCCCCTATTCGAATCACCCCTCTGTGAATGATATTCGAATGATAGCCATACCTTACCTGATCAGTGTGGGGTGTGCCGTATTACCTACAGCCGTTTACATGTCGATCTCGGTATTTTAAAACACACTTGGAGAATTTATTCGAATCATTGTTAGATCATCATGTGAATCATTATTCGTATCACCTTATTCGAATCACCTTATTCGTATCACCTTATTCGAATCACCTTATTAGAACAATGATTAGAATCACATTCGACTCATACTGTACTGGAATCACATTTGACTCTTCTTATATTAGACTCACATTGGGATTACACTGGACTTATATTGTACTGTCTGGACTCATTATGTCACTCTAGTTCAGCTAGATCTTATTTTACAGTCTTTCTTGCCATATTTCTCCTCTTGTTTAGTTACCTTACTTTTCTTGTACCTTAACTGTTTCTCTACATCATTACTCGTACAAACTGCCATATTCATTAATACAACTGTCTATAACTGCTTTATAGTTCTCTGTCATTTACTTGGGATTTCTTGATGAATTGTACTCGTTCCTGTCCTGACTGGACCTGTTGAAAATATTACAGATGATTGCCCTGAGGACATTTGCCCTACTTGCCTTGGAGCAGGAGATGGCTTAGCTACCTATGGCCCCGACACTCATGAGTGATCGGGAGACTAGCTAGTAGACTTGGTTTACTTTTTATGTTTTAGAACTTGAATTGTAATAACTTGAGATACGAGTTTGTATTTGAGTTTGTTTGAGATATTATTATTTTAGTAGTTTATAATTATTGTTATTTAGTCTTTAGTTATAAACTTCTGTGTTATCTTATCGTGCTTAGACTGTGATTGAAATTTTATTATATCTATACTTGTCCTCCGTTCGGAGTTGAGATTTGACAAGTACATTATATAGTTGCGTGCGTTGTTGATTAGATAGTAGACTAGGACAGCGTTCTACCGCCGACACTGCAGCGTAGGCTGGACGTACCCACTTCTCGTGTCCCTACACAGGGTACGGGTCGTGACATATTTTTAGTGGTGGTCCATGCAGGTCGAGTTTATGTAGTGGTATTCGAACTAGATTATCACTACAGCCTGCGATACGCACTAAGGAATAGGCTTTAGTTGAGAGAGTACTCAATCACAGTTAGGACTACTTGAGAAGATTCCTGGGATGAACCTTGAGAATCTCGTTATAAACTATCTCGAAATTCGATTCCGACAGTTTTATCTACTTCCTTGTTCATCGTTGAATTTGATTCTTGGTATTCATTGTTGACTTAATTTTCTACCAAGATAACATTATTGACTAGGTTGCCTCAGTCATAGAATCTGGAGTCTTTTACAGCCATATTAGCTGGTTTGGCGATGAGATAAAGTCTAGTTTTGGATGTATTTCTCGGGTGTAGAAATTTAAGATTTTTGCAGCCAAGCTAGCGGCAATACAAAAATTTTAAATACCATGATTCTAGAGGTATGTACCTTAGTCGCGGACTCTATGGATTATCGCTGTAGTACTTGCTGGCGTAACGAGGATTCTGGTAACATGGTTCCGGATAGACGGGCATGATTATCAGATTTTAGAATAGATACCATATAGATGGTGCCCTAGTATGATGGAATGGAATATCAGTGTGGATGTTACTTGAGTATCATGGATTAGATAGAGGAAGCTAGGCCACCTATAGCGCAGCACCGTGCTCCGCACCATCAGAGGGATATACCCCAGAGGGGCAGGGCTTTTGTGCTGATAGTCGAGTAGACCGACGCTATGTGTGACAGGTTAGCAGGTCTGTCTTTCCTGTCCTTCTTTTCACCTTCATGTGTGATTCCATTAGTACCTGTCAGGATATTCTTGTGATATGCTAGATAGCTTAGTTATCCTGTTCGAGATTGTGGAATCACGACCAGTAGGACTATGATTGCATGTTATTTTTTGACCTTGTTTGATTGGGGGTTTAACCTAGGAGGAGTACGATCATCTTAATTTTGAGGACAAAATTCTTCGAAGGGGGATAGACTTGTAACACCCAGTTTTCAGAAATGAGGATAAATTTGAAATTTTGTGATTATAATTATTTAATAATGATATTTAATTCATATTGTGATTTTGGTAATTTTTAATCAAATTAAAACTATTTAAAATGTTGATTGGTGATTTTGATGGTTAACTAGTTAAACCCTAGTTTTGCTAAGCCTAGAGACTAACTATGACCAAGGGAGCCTAGTCATGTGATTAGAATGTCATATTACTACTTTTTAGCCTAGGGATATTTTGGTCATTTTGACAATTTTGTGAATTTGTAATTTATGTTAGTTAAATATTGTGCTAGTCTTTTAGTTAAGCCTTAACCTAGAAGTTAACCTAACCTAGATTAGTCTTGAGGATAGAATCAAGGTTAGAACATTCCTACTAAGTGCCAAGGTTAGTAATATCTAGATATTCTTGGTAAGATATTACTCTTAGGATATTTGTGGAAAAGTTAGCCCTATGACTAGTTGAACAAATAGGAGAGCTTGGAATTGGGTGGACAACTCATAGCCACTCATCTAGACCTAAAACCTAACCCTAATTGATCAATGGCAGCGATCAAACACCCCTTTCCCTTCCTATAAAGTCTCATTAACGAAGCCCCTTGCCTCTTTTACTTCTTGCTTAGAACCCTAAAAGTTCCTCTCCAAATTCCTTCCCCTAACATCCAAATCGAGCCCAAATTGGCTCTAATCAATTGCATCATAACCCTCTACCATAGTGGGAGCTACTAGGGACTTGCTAGCTAGGATTGGAATTGCTTTGATCAATTGAAATTCAAAGGAGAACCCTCAACCTCACCTTTCTCATTGAGATTCATTCTCAATAGGCAAATCCCATGAAACCCTTGTAAAATTATGTTTTATTTTCATATGTGCATTCATTTAGGGTTCCCCTAGGTGTAGTCCAAGTTTGGTAGGAATTTGTGTAAATTTCGTGTCCGTATCGGACACGTATCGGTTTATTTAAATGCGTGTTCGACGAAATGTCACATAGAAATAGATTTTAGCAATTTTGAAAACTAATTACATGTATGTGTAGCCTAATAGGTGTATTTTACAACCCAATTCGACTGAGTCGATTTTACGCACGTTTGGATACTGTTATAGCACTTGGACACGCACCACGAGACACCGCAAGGGGCTCGTGCGGCTGTCCTGCTGCTCGGGTGTCCTAGCGGACACGACATGGTGACTCAGGTCACGAAACTTGATAGACACATTGTCCTAATGACTGACATGACACCTATAAAGTTTCATGCGACCTCGATGTGTGTGTACGAAGAAATCACGCACGTACTGGGTTTACACTGATTCTGCACGCGTTGGTTTCGAAGACAGATTTTCATGCGACCTCTTCCTACTACCCTCAGCGGGTGAGAAGTATTCAGAGTCCGCTGAAGGTTTACCTGAAGGGAAAGTGATTCTGTCGAAGACAGATTTTCTTGCCTGCAATAATCCCGTCATGAGGGGTTGGACCGGTGTGCGCTTCCTTTGTCATCGTTCCTTCGTCAGATCAACTATGGAACCGCCATCTTCTTCGCCATGCTTTCCCGGGACGGGAATCGGGCGAGGGGATAATGTTGTAGCAGCCGGGATCTTCTATGTGGCCTTGACGTTGAGGGGGTCCTGAGACGTAGTACTCGCCATCGTGCTGCTGGCTGCAGCCGCCTTAGGCCTCCAGACACGTCGAGTCTTCTTCGATTGTACGAACCGCTTCGAAGTCTTCGACTTTTCATCAGAGATGAGATTTTCAAAAGCCTGCTGGTCGAAGCGTACGACTAGCATGTCTTGAGAAGCTCCCAACAAGTTGTCATCAGATTACGTCACCGCCTTCTCGTTGGAGGAGAAGGTAGTCCCCCGCAGAGTCGCCATTTTGTTCGACGTTACAAAAGGTTAAACGAACTTTTTGCTTTATTGAACGTATAAGGTATCTGTGTACAAAGAATGAAGTCCTAAATAAGATATTCTAAGTACAAGGAGAAGAGGTTTCTGGAAAAGTGTGATGGTGGAGATCGAGCACAGCAGCGGATCCTTTACTCCGTTGATAATATGATGACGAATCAACCTTGTTATGGCTCTCTGGCGCCTTTGATGGAACTCTGGGGTCACCGATCAAGAGGCTATCTGGATGAGAAGATCCCTTGAAGATGGTTGGTTGGTTGGTTTGTTCTTTGGTAGATAGGTGGATGAGGGTGGTCGACTCTTCGTGGATGAAGATCACTGCTCCTTTGGAGATTGTCGATTGTTAATATTCTCTCTCTCTCTTTTCTCCTCTACCTTTTTTCTGGTGGAAGAAGAACTCCTTCTATTTATAGAGAACCGAGCACATATGTGATGTGCATTAGGGTTCCTGAGATATGAAAGAATCTGTCGTCATTGCACGATGCGGGATTCTGCGGCACTGACACGTGGCGGACATCGAGATTCCTCTAAAAAGAGATCTCTGGTGATTATAATCATAAACGAAGGAGGGGACACGTGGTGCGTGCCGATTTGCTTGCTCGGATACAGTAAAATAAATCTTGGGATTTTATCTTAGATTTGGAATCTACTTGATCCTCGTCTAAGATTTAAATCAATCTGATATGATATCAATCATTATTTAATCCCAATCTTCTCTGCAAGAGGCGGTTCAAACAAACCAATTGGGGTGGACTCATGCTTCTTGCACCTCTGGTAAGGACTAAGTGCTGCTGTGCTTCTGGGGCGACGAGTAGACCGTGCTTCTGGAGACGACGGAACCTCTGTGCTTTCAAGCTACGAGTAGACTTGGCTTCGAATGACGACGAGACTTTTGTGTGTTTAGAGCAACTTATGAAGCAGTATTTCGGGCTACCAGAGTCACTGTGCTTTAGGCGACAAGTTGTTTGTGCTTCAAGTTGACGTGGTTATTGTGCTTTTGGAGCGACAGGTTTACTTGCATTGGTTGCGATGAGAGTTTCCAACAATCTTGTAGAGAAGTGACTTAAGCTTCTGATCCGGAGCAGATAACTGTGTCATGGAAATGGAGATGGTGTGAGCATATCACCATCCTGCTCCTCATGCGAACGCAAGTAAGTAGTTGCGCCTCTGAACAGTGAAGGCGTTGGCTGTGAAGGGAAGGGTATGACACCCTTGCACGTCTGAGATTGGTACAGGCAGATAGCTGTGTACGAACCCTAGAGGGGGGTGAATAGGGTCAAGCTAACTAATCAAGCACTTAGCACAAACTAATGGACAATTTAAAAATATAAGTGCAAGAGAAGAAGCAATAACAATACCGACACACGATATATCCTGGTATCCTTCCAAGAGGCACTCCAGTCCCGGAACTCTCTCCGGCTTTAATCCACTATTTGAGTAAATAGTTACACACGAGTTTGGATCCGAAGAACTCGCCAACTTCTTACACGAGAGCTTTAATCCGAAGGCCTCTCTGACTTCAACCGAGAGTTTGGATACGAAGACTCTCCAACTTCAATCGAGAGTTTGGATATGAAGACTCTCCAACTTCAACCGAGAGTTTGGATACGAAGACTCTCCAACATCAACCTTTCACAATAGGTTTTGATCTCCTTATACAATAAGATGAAGATCTTACTTTTCAACTCAATAACTCTAACACAATTTGTGGATGGCAAATAAAAGCTTTGTAGAGTTGTTTGTGGATAGGCTTTGGTGGTTTAGAAATTTTTAGGCTCAAAGCATCAACCTTGAATGAAGGGGTTCAAGGCTATTTATAACCAAAGCATTGAAAAGAGCTCAAAGGTAACTTTTCAGACAGCGACCGGTATACCGTCGGTATGCCGTTCTGGAACTGCAACGGCTATAAATATAGCCATTGGGATCATTAAATGCTCGAAATTCGACCGTTAGAATTTTAATGTTACTGAACCGGTATACCGTTGGTATGCCGATTTTGTAGACAAAAAACTTTCTGTGGACAAAATCGGTATACCATCGGTATAGACCGGTATACCGTCGGTATGCCGATTTTCAGCCGAAAATGATCCTGGGCTAGTTTCTACCCTAGCTTTCGATTTTGCCATCCATTTCTTGTTTTTACAATTATTCCTAAGACTCATTACAGACTCCAGAAATACTGTAGCAGGTGCAGGCTTTTTCAGAGTCTTGAAATGATGATGGCATATCATGGCTTCTTTCTTTGATAGATGCTAGCTTTTTTCCTGGGCGGCAGCTGTTCAAAGATATCCAGTTTGCAAAAACTGAATACCTTTCGGGGGCTTTGCCCCCGAACCCCCGAAAAGGGGTGCTTCCCCCTCGACCCCCGTTCGCTGACCGGGCAGCGGAACCCCCGAGTGCGTGGCTCCGGAGATGTCGTCGGGTGGTTCAGAGAAATCTTGTAGGATCCGTCGTTTTTGGCCCACCATGATTTCTTTATTGCATATGTCCACATTGATCTTACTTATTGCTTTTATGCATGTACATGTTAGACGAACAAAGCAATATACATAGTAGCAAGTGTGATAAGTTTAATGTACATTAGGACAATGCTGAGTTTAAGTATAAGTGCTAAGGTGATAGCATAAAAGTTAGTGATATCATAATGATTAAACTTAATTGAATAACCACAATCAAAAACATAGTTTTGATTTTGGCAACCCGATTAAATTTAAGATAGAAAGCTTATATCACTAATATGTAAACCAATAGGCACATATCACCAAAGGTATAGATATAAGTAGAAATACTATAGCGATAGTATAAAGATTAGTGATAATGAAATGCTAAACTTAACATATTAACCATATTCAAAAATATGATACAATAATTGGGCCAACAATCTCCCCCTTTTTGATTATGGCAAATCGGTTAAGTTTAGTATAGACATAATAGATGCATGTATCACTAATATACAAAAGATATAAGCAATATTACTGAAAACATACTACTTCGATTACTTATAAAAACAAACTTAAGCTTACTTCTCCCCCTTTGACATGATCAAAAATAGGCTCCCCCGTACTAAGAGATAAAAGGAAATTAATCTTAAGTACATAAATCAGAGCATAAGGAAGGCATGGACAATCATGATCAAGAAATACTAAATGAAGAATAATGGGAGAAGTGTGTAAAGATAAGTATAGAAACTACATATCAAATGTAGAGTACCAAAAATAAAATAACTTGTCAAAACACAATACAGTTGGTAGAACTAAAAGTATTTGAAAATAATCAATAGATAGTTTACCAACATGAAATCCAAGAAAGAAATCCAAAACATAATATGATATGAAATATAATCTAGTTTTGGAAGAGAATTATGACATAAAGGATTTCAGTCAAAAGCCATGAGGATTAGATAATTGCAAAGTAATTGATATAGAATAATCTCATTATTTGTAAAATCTATATGCTTACCCAAGTTCATACATTTGAATTCAATTACCTTATCATGCTATATGAATATTCTTTTTGATAAACATGAAGGTAAATGAGAAAAATACTTGAGAAAAAGACATTCAGTCGACTTGAATGCTCCCCCTCAAAGTATTACCAATATAGATAAACATGTATTTTAGGTAAGTACTCAATAAGAAAAGCCAAATCAATTAAGCATATAAGGAAAGCCAAAACAATGAAAGCACAATAGTCATCAAGATAAGATATGAAAGTTAATATTAACAAGATGACTTATTTAACCCATATAAAAGAGAGATACTATGATAAAGACAATTACATACACTCTCATAAATCCTTCACAAATAAAAATATCATGACCTCAATCAATAGGATATAAAATAGAAGAAAATATGGGTCCATAATAAACTATGTATACGACATATTAGAGGGTATAGATGAATTAAAATAATTTATTTGCTCCCCCTCAAAATATGTGTAACTAGTTCCAAAGCACTTATAGCATAACATAGATAACTACAAGATCTAGGGGTAAATCAACTATGGATTTCTTCCCCTTGCTAGATGCATATAAGGCTACAATATTGTCAAAAGACGAATAATATCATGTTTAGTCAACAAGAGATATACAATTAATAGGCACTAAAGATGAACGATCAAAAGAATATTCTAATTAAGCACATTTGAGAAAAAAGATCATCATGAAAAGAAATAAGGACAATTAGAAAAATTATGATGAAAGACACTATAGCTCAAAAATAAAGTAAAAAATAGCCTTAAATTATATATGTCCATGATTATTTAATTAAGAAAGAATCAACAATTTAATACTTTGCATGGACTAATGTTTTATCACATATGTATCCATCAACCGGGTAATATCCAAACTTTGCTACTTCTAAACGAAAGACCAATAGAGTTCAAATAGCAAAGGACCATATGTGATAATCCATGAGTAGTCGATGTAGAGTAATAAATTAACTTGACAATTATAAAATTAGATAGTTTAGGACTACTTAATCATTTGGATCATTCATAAAGAAAACAAATGAATACATATGATCCAATGAATCTCATAAAAGGAAGATCCGAAATCCATATTTATAATAAAATCTCACAAATTAATAAAAATATGGGAAAGAGTCAATCTCATTTAAATGATTGCAAATATAATAAGAAAGAGATGTAAAAGATAATATGATAAAATCATGACTCAAAATGAGAGAAATTTAAGAGATACTAATGACTAGCATGGAAGGAAGTTAAAGTAAGGAATCACAACCTCTTTTGAAAAACAAGATCCAATCAAGAATTTGTAAAACAGTTTTAGAGAATAAACATATGTATCTAAAATAGGATACAAATTACATTTAGAAGAATCACAGATCTTGTTTATGTAAACTAGCATATCATATATAAATTGAAAAAAAAACAATAGCTAGGTGAGTGAAAGTGACCAAATTATATAGTTTACCAATATATCAAAAATAAGCAAGCTACATAACTAATTAAGATTAATGAGGTAAGTCATTAACAAGATAAATGTGCTCATTTAATCTTAAGTCACTAACACTAAAGATACTTGCTCAAGCATAGAGTTCACAAAGAGGGCAATATATTTTGAATGAACAAAATGATTTATAGACTCTTTACTAAGCAAGGATAAGAGCATAAGATGTCAAATAAATGAATTATTCTCTTATCAAGTATAGGCCAAAAGAGATATTCATGAAAATAATAAAATAAATCTCTTTGCCAAATATTGGGATTCGTCCAAGATAATGAAATATATCAATCTAGAGAATGCAAAATATTATAGCCATTATGAAATAAGTGTATTCTCTAGAAATGAAAAATCTCAACACGAAAGCTCAAACCATATTAGCTAAAGTCATAAAACATATGATGTATCAATTACATGTATTCTCATGTGCTACAAAAACCATTGGGCAACAATAATTCAAAAAGAAGCGTAAACCCAAGGAATGAGCAAAGAAAGATCATTAAGATCAAGAAAGCTAAATGCTAAAGATATCAAGAAGTACATTATTCAAAGAGCTTTTATAGTGCACCATAGTAAATTATAAAGATACAAACTAGAAAATATGCACTAATTAAGGAGATAAATTTAACAAGTAAGGAAAAGCACAAAACTATGTGATCCTTGATAGAATATCCATAAATAGTCATGTGCAAGACATAAATAAATATTCTCTCTCACCATCCCAACTTAAAGATATAAAACAAATGAATATCAAAAGCTAGGATTCTTTTATATATATATATATATAAAACTATATATATCACGAATAGGCATATATGAAAAGATCAAAAATCAATTAAGAACATGTATCCATAATGCCAACCAAAAAGTCAAGAAGATATCATCAAAAGAAGACTTTAAAGAAGAAGCTAATTGATTCAAGAAGCACAAATTTGGTCAAAGGAATCAATAGCTAAAGTATGAGATAAGAACAAGTTTGAAGGTAGCAAGCATAATTAAATACTCTTCAAGTCAATATAAAACTTTTAGCATAACTCATATGCCCACATAAAGATATTTATACAAAAACATATATCAACATAAGAATTACATGATCTACATGTAAATAGAAATTTAATGAATATAGTCATGTATCATTAATGAAAGTTTAAAAAACTATCACAAATTCAAAACACATATAAATAATCTTTATTAGGCAAAGATATAATTGATTCATAAAAGATTTAATCAAAATAAAACATGAGAATCAATAATGAATATATTATGTAAGCACAAGGTTAAAATGAAAGTATAAGTATATACTTGTCAAGTGATAAGAAGCTTGTGCTAAACACATATATTCACAAATATCGATTAAGATAAATATGACATATTAAATACAAACCGACAAGAAGTAACTATTTCAAAAACAAACTTTAAAGACGGAGAGTTAAAATCATATTAACTCAAATCAAAATCAAGCTCGTATGGACTAGAGTGATATGCATGTTTTATAAATAAAGATTAAGAATAACGAGCATGCATATATAAAAGTGTCACACTAATAGAAAACGAGTGATAAACTACATAGTATGAACTAATCATTTAAGATAAGTAACTAGTCATGCTAGATAAAAGAATAACAAGAAATAGCTAAGCATGCTAGTATCATATCTCTCATTGATTTAGATAATAAGCAACTAAAATATATCAATGAGAGGTAGTAGCAAGTTGTCAAAGAAAACATGCTAGATTCTACGAATATAAACTATTTAAAGAGAATCGTTTAGCATGTTACCAAAGTGGCTCTAGTGGCCACACTTGTGTTGGTGCAATTGCTTGGAAGATGATCTTTGAGCTTCGCAACCACCAACACGCTCCTCGGTGCTATGTTTCGATATAAGAAGCTTCACCTACAACATTAGGCGAAGACTTTGGTATCCAAATAAACTTGGATCCACATTTGTTAGCTTTAGGGACCCATATACTATTTACTCCAGCATTGGTAGAAAAACTCCTACGAATAGGACAAGTTAAGCTCATGTGTCCAATACGAGAGCAATAGAAGCACCTAATACTAGTGTGTGCATATGTATCAGAATGAGCATGGTTATGAACATGTGACATACTAGAATGATAAATATCTCCAGAGTGAGCATGAAAAGATTTGATTTTAAGAATATTATGTTCTAATAGCAAATCATCATGCATGCAAGTAAGAGAATCAAATTTAGCAATTAAAAATCATTCTCTTTTTCAAATAAAGCAATTCTAGAGATAAAAGCATCATTTTGTTTCTTTAAAGTGTCAATAGAAGAATCATGCAAATGATTTAGCTCATGAGTTTGTCTCTTGAGATCTTCTATTGATGAGGAAAGAGATTTGATTTTCAAAATTAAAGCCTCATTCAAACTTTTTAAAGAAACACATGATGAGTTTTGAGAATCAAGTCTAGATAATAAATCATTGTTTTCACTTCTCAATAACTCATTAGCTTCTTCTAAATGAACAACCTATTCAGAAAATTCTTCATTTGTAAAATGAAGGTTATCAAGAATCTCTAAGGATTGTTTAGCCATGGCTTTCCACTTAGAGCATTTCTTGTATTTAGAAGAACTATGATTGTCAATGCTACTAGAAATAAAATCCTCTTTATCGGAGGAGGAGGAATACGATGCCATAGAAAAATTAACAAGGATCTACTCTAAGGATGTTAAGCCTAACAATAGAGTCCTTACTCTGATACCAATTATAGGAACCCTAGAGGGGGGTGAATAGGGTCAAGCTAACTAATCAAGCACTTAGCACAAACTAATGGAAAATTTAAAAATATAAGTGCAAGAGAAGAAGCAATAACAATACCGACACACGATATATCCTGGTATCCTCCCAAGAGGCACTCCAGTCCCGGAACTCTCTCCGGCTTTAATCCACTATTTGAATAAATAGTTACATACGAGTTTGGATCCGAAGAACTCGCCAACTTTTTACACGAGAGCTTTAATCCGAAGGCCTTTCCGACTTCAACCGAGAGTTTGGATACGAAGACTCTCCAACTTCAACCGAGAGTTTGGATACGAAGACTCTCCAACTTCAACCTTTCACAATAGGTTTTGATCTCCTTATACAATAAGATGAAGATCTTACTTTTCAACTCAATAACTCTAACACAATTTGTGGATGGCAAATGAAAGCTTTGTAGAGTTGTTTGTGGATAGGCTTTGGTGGTTTAGAAATTTTTAGGCTCAAAGCATCAACCTTGAATGAAGGGGTTCAAGGCTATTTATAACCAAAGCATTGAAAAGAGCTCAAAGGTAACTTTTCAGACAGCGACCGGTATACCGTCGGTATGGACCGGTATACCGTCGGTATGCCGGTCTGGAACTGCAACGGCTATAAATGTAGCCGTTGGGATCATTAAATGCTCGAAATCCGACCGTTAGAATTTTAACGTTACTGAACTGGTATACCGTCAGTATGAACCGGTATACCGTCGGTATGCCGATTTTGTAGACAGAAACCTTTCTGTGAACAAAATCGGTGTACCGTCGGTATAGACCGGTATACCGTCGTTATGTCGGTTTTCAGCCGAAAATGATCCTGGGCAAGTTTCTACCCTAGCTTTCGATTTTGCCATCCATTTTTTGTGTTTACAATTATTTCTAAGACTCATTACAGACTCCAGAAATACTGTAGCAGGTGCAGGCTTTTTCAGAGTCTTGAAATGATGATGGCATGGCTTGGCTTCTTCCTTTGATAGGTGCTGGCTTTTTTCCTTGGCGGCAGCTTTTCAAAGATATCCAGTTTGCAAAAATTGAATACCTTTTGGGGGCTTCGTCTCTGAACCCCGACGAGGGGCACTGCCCCCTCGACCCCCGCCCGCTGACAGGGCAGCGGAACCCCCGAGTGTGTGGCTCCGGAGATGTCGTCGGGTGGTTCAGAGAAATATTGTAGGATCCGTCGTCTTTGGCCCACCATAATTTCTTCATTGCATATGTCCACATTGATCTTGCATATTGCTTTTCTACATGTACATATTAGACGATCAAAGCAATATACATAGTAGCAAGTGTGATAAGTTTAATGCACATTAGGACAATGCTGAGTTTAAGTATAAGTGCTAAGGTGATAGCATAAAAGTTAGTGATATCATAATGATTAAACTTAATTGAATAACCACAATCAAAAATATAGTTTTGATTTTGGCAACCCGATTAAATTTAAGATAGAAAGCTCATATCACTAATATGTAAACCAATAGGCACATATCACCAAAGGTATAAGTATAAGTAGAAATACTATAGCGATAGTATAAAGATTAGTGAAGACACTGGATTTTGGAATAAAAGAAGGGGAGGAGGGCCCTACCACCATCTTGTTTCTGAGGTTGGTGCAGGAAAGTGGCTGCGCCTCTGGCTTGAAGGCTCTGGCTTCTTCAAAGTGATGAGTTACTGATATACTTCTGAGAGGTTGCGCCCACAAGAATATCAAAATACGCTTCGATAGAAGTTAATCTTCCAGTGTGTATCGAAAAGAAGGAAGGTTGTGCTTCGATAAAGATTGTATCTCTTGTAGATCCCTCTAGGCTTCTGTCGAATCTGTACTAGATCCTTTGTAGAAGAACAGAATTAGTCCCTTATGTATGGTCTTGATGTGTCTGTACTAGACTTTGGTAGATATGACAATGAAGGGACTTCTCTCCATATCTTCTATTTTGTCTTTTTAGCACTGAGCCTGAGTCTTTTGCATCTTCTGTGCTTTGGCGAAGGAATTTCTTCAGCTGAGATTTTTCTTGCTTCTACAGCTACTTTATGCATAGCAACAAAACTAGTAGCTATAAATGAGTGCATGACACCATAATCTAATGTGTCATAGCAAAAAATGAAGCAACCAATATAGTACCTACTATCACATCTCCCTCAGGCTCAATATCCTCCACTGCCATAGAGAAAGCCTGTCCATGCCTCTGGTTGCCTGCCTGGTGCCTAGCCTGGGTAAACTGAGCAGCCTATGAAGGTAGTGGTGGACCTCTCTGATATCCAGTAGCAGTTGGAGGGCGTAGTGCACCTGCTCCTACTCCTGGTGCTACTGGCGTATGGTTCTGCTGGTCTGGCCTCGGTGCTGGAAAGTCTGCCCTCTGAATTTGTTGTTGCCCTGAAGTACAGTCTCGAGCATGGTGCTGGTTGGATCCACAGATCATGCACAATCCCAATCTTCTATGATAATCCTTCTGTATATGTCCTTTCTTACCATAGAAATGGCAATTAGGAAGCTCCGTACCTTGATAGGGTGATGCTCTCTGCTGCTAATAAGAGACAGAACGCCTAGTAGGCCCTCCATGAGATGTCTTCGATGCTGAAACTATAGGAGAAGTATGTCTCTGATCAGCTGGTCCCTCTCTGCGTATGGTCTCTTGAATCTTGGCAGAACTCAAAACTTCTGCATGAGTAGTATGAGCTACTGTGCCAGTCAGCTGCCTCAACTCGAAGTTCAGGCCCCCATAGAATCTCCGGGCCCTCTCCTCTACATTCTGGACCAGAGATGGTGCGAATTGGCTCAACCGATTGAACTCAGCATCATACTCGTTAACCGTCATGGATCCTTGGTTCAGGTTGGTAAACTTGTTCTGCATCTGAAACTTGACTGAGGTTGGAAAGAACTTGTCATTGAACAACCTGCTGAACTCCTCCCAAGATAGATTTGTACCTAGGCTACTTTTCTTGTCTACCCACCAATGATGTGCCAGATCCTCTAGCTGTAGTCAAATAGCTGTCACCCACTTTTCCCTAGGTAGCTCCGAAGCCTCGAGCATGTTCTTTGTCTTCACCAACCAAGCTGTGACCTCACTAGGGTTCTCAGTACCCTTGAAAGCTGGATGGTTTATCTGGCGAAACTTGTCTATAGAGCCTCCTCGCCTCTGGTTCATATCCTGCCGCATAAGCTCATTCTGCTGCCACCAAGCTTGCATCATCCCCTGGAAAAATTGGAACATCTGTGTCCCATCCATAGGTGAAACTGGCTGCTGGGGAGGTGTGTACGGCATCTGCTGAGCAAACTACGACGCAAACTGTGGTACAAACTGTGGTAGTGCCATGTACCCTCCCTGAGGTACAGCTGACTGAAATCCAGGCGAACCCATCTATGGTCCAGGAACCTGGTGTTGCTGCTGGAGAGGTGGTACATTCATCTCTAGCTGTAGTGACTGGCCCTGGTGGTAAGGAGTAGTCGGGGTCGTCACCGGGGGCTGTGGAGGAGCCTTCTCCTCCTGAAGTGACACATCCACTGCGGAGATTCATCTTACTATACACGAGAGATAGGGTTTATGTCAGAACTCAATCAACTGGGTGCAAAACAAGCAATTAAACGAGAGTTCGAAATGAAATCAAGGAAGATGATTTACAATGGATATGATCCTATACTTTAATCCTATGTGCAGGCTTGTTCGGTACATTAACCTAACAGAGACAATATTTTCTGACCTGCATGGGCCACCACAAAAACATGTCATGACCCAGTCCCAACAATACGTAGGACCAGCACGTGACTGTACCAGTGAGGATGCATACGTAGGCTACTCCAATATATGGAACCTACGAATCATACTTAAGCTGTAAATGAACTCCAACTCATAAAGAAATCATGGTCATAATAAACATCTAATCTCATCCAACAGTAAAGATAATAAACTAATAGACAAGCAGCAATGATAAATGTCTAGAAATAGTCCAGGAAGTAGATAGTCGGGTGGAAATAAATCCACTACCAAATGACTATAATAAACTGAAATCATAGAAGTAGTCCAGTCTCATACAATAAAATGAAATAAGTCTATGTACGATAGTCAAACTAAAGTGATAAACAACTAAAAGATAATCATGGAAACTCGAAAGGTACAACCTCCCCGTCTGGATGGAATGAATCTAATCCAGATCCGTACCCCTGAGGATAATCCTACTCGTCTATACCTGGAAGAAAAACTAGGTCCTCAGTGGGACATAGCAAGATACATAATATACATGCTATAATACTGAAATAAAATCATAGATATGCAAAGGTATTTCTAACCTCCAAAATTTGCAATTTAGAGGACAACTTTCACGCGCATGGATGGGATTCAGGCTATCTTGAATAATCTACGTAACTCAAAGCTAGTGGTGCACATACACTGTTATCCAGTCATCTGTATCCGTCCGTAACGATCAATGATCGTCAGAGGGCATCTGCAACTCATCAATTTCCATAGTTCCATCCGGATACTATGGTTTACCAATTTGTCTATCCCATACGCGCTAGCAACTGTCCTCCGCCATAATCCTATATTAACCAAGTCATGTCCACAGCTTGTCCAGTTTGTAACTGCTTGAGTCTCTAATATCCTAATCATAGCAGCCACGATATTTATCCGTCACACGTCGCTTACGTATTGATGGCCAGTCAGATACGCAATATGTGTCCCTAACATGATGTCTCAATCGTGTAATGTGAGTGTCATGGCCAAAGGAGATATAAAAATATCCCATAATCATAAGGTAGTCCTCTAATACTAAGTCAATATGCATAAAATAAATACTAGACACGTAATGACTAATATAGTCATTTGCGCCCAAGTATAGCCTGGACGCATAATTTATATAAATAAAAGTATGAATAATATCAAACATAACTGTAACATGCTGAAAAGGAATAAATAAATAACAGTAAAATAGCAAGGTATACTTGCCTGGATCCTGAGTAGTGGCAAGAAAATATCCAGGTAGTAAACTCGGCAAGTCAACCATCGCAGAAAAGATGGAATCCGAACGAACGTCTCCGGATGCTGAAATAACCATCCCCAACGATTTCAGAATGAGTGAGAAAGCTAAAATAACCTACCTATAAGTCTAACTTGGACACAGGGGCAAAAATACAGTTTTGGGTCAAAACGGGGTCCGTCGTTGGGCCCACTTCGTACCGAAAAATGTGCCAGAATCAAACTTTGCAACATTCAGCAAATTATATGTCTACATGACCAGAACGACGATACGAACTCAAATGTATGTCCAAAATTGGATTCCGATGAGCCAAAGTCAAAATCGCCCGTTAAGCAGGACCGTAGGACCCGCAAAAGGCGTTCGGGTCAACGTTCTCAGAATCTGACGAAACTTGGGTCACAAGACCAACGCGATACAGCGAGTCCAATGACGCAAGTTTCGTTACGACACGACAAGTGTGCACAAACTAATTAAAAATTTTTGAAAAGGTCGATACGGAGGTTTTTCGACGGATACGGTTCAAATTTATCGCGTACACACGAAGGATTTAAATTCTGTCGAATCCCACAAGTCCACGGTCTATGTATGCACCTTTTGATGCAAACATCACGTGCTGAGGCAGTCCGGTTTGACGGAACCAACTTCGTATCACAAAAAATTTAGTTTTGAAAATATGGTTTTTTGTGATTTGGAACTTGATTAACATGCAAATCAGTACAGAATAATTAGAAATAATTAAAGTATATCAATCTTGGTTATATTGGCTTTACAACAAAGAAATAATATCGAGATTCGGTTTACATGTTTGGAAGAAATTGATTCCCAAAGTTTTGTGTTTGGGACAGTTTTATACACTATTTTGAAACAGTTTTTCGCTCGACTTTGAGTCGATTTTTCACTTGATTAAAACAGTTTAAAAAAATCTAATTGAAGTGGTAGATAGAGGGTTATGTTGTGAATGCATACGAAGAATCGGTTCATAAAAAGAGCGAGTAAGGAGGAAGAAATTAGACCTAAAACAGGGGGTCGTTGAGTTCGGATTCTGCTGTGCGCGAGATCGGGTTTGGCCAGGTTCGAGCTGTCCAGGCGGCTGCTCCGGCTGTGGTAGTGGTCGATGGCATGCGGGGGTGGTCGTCGGGGATAGACGAGGCTGTGGGGGTGGTGTGGAGGAAGCTTCGTATGGGTTTGAGGAGAAAGTTTTGAAGGATTTGAATGAATTAGAAGAAGAGAAAGTATTGAATTAGGCTAATAAGAAAAGTTTGAACGGTTTTGAGATTGTTATTGATGGAAATTGATTGAGCATTGATGGAGGATGGTTTATGAAGGAATTTGAAAAATAAATTAAAATAAAATAAAACTGTCGAGAACAGAGGGAGAGAGGGTCGGCTCTTGCTGTTCCCAAATGGAAGAAAGTGTTTTTTAAAGGAAACATGTGGGGGTTTACACAAAAACAGGAGTAAAATATTTGTGGTTGAAAAATATCACAATTGGCTCTTTGATGATGAAAAGACTATGCTGCCGCAGGTGAAGGAGTTCCTGAAGCTGCGACAGAAGTTGGAAGATGAGGGGATGCCCCTCAACGATAAGTTTGTTGTTGGAGGGATCGTATCTAAGCTCCCCGCTGGTTGGAGCAAGTTCTATGCAAACATGCATAGGAAGAAACTGGAGATCAGTCTCGAAGATCTCCTGCAAGAAATCTATGTTGAGGACCAAATGAGGGCTTAACTGAAGGTGGACGCTCTGTCCAAACAGATGGCTAACGCCAATTTGTTTCACACCAAGAAATCTAAGAGAAAGCATGTGCCTTCCCACAGCAAGAAGAAGGACCCTAATAATCTGAAAGTAAAGGGGACTTCAAGCAACAGAAGCCAAAGTCCTACTTGGTTTGCTTCAAATGTGGCAAGAAGGGCCACTTCAAGAGTGAATACAAATCTAAGCCCAATCAATCAGAGCAAGGTGAGCCTAGTAAGGTTTCTGTGATCACTGACGTTATTGTAATGATTGTTCAGGTCACTGCGGTGGGGCTGACTTTGATTGGTGGGTAGACTCTGTTGCCACCTGCCATTTTGCTAAAGTAAAGAATGGTTCACCACATACACACCAACTTTTGAAATTGTTATGGTAGCGAACCGGGCACAAGCTGAAGTGCAAAGGATCGGGACGGTGGTATTGAAGCTGACTTCAGGGAAGTCTCTGACGCTTTAAGGTATGAAGCATGTACCTGTTATCGCAAAGAACCTGATCTTTGGAGGTCTACTCTGTAACACAGGCCTAAGGATGAACATCAATGCTGGCCAGATGGTGATGTCCATAAAGGAAACATACTTCGAAAAAGTATTTTATACCGAAGGAATATTTAAAATTCAGCTTGTAAATCAGTCCAATGTTATTAATGCAATCGCTCATTGTGCTTATACTCTTAAGTTGTGGCATAATAGACTAGGACATGTTCATTGTAAAAGAATAAACAAAATGTCTAGTCTAGGACTTATCTCCAAATGTGGGGGTAAGGTAGAAAAGTGTGAAGTATGTGCTCAGACGAAGATCACTAGAAAACCCTTTTCTTTGCTTAATCGAAGCACAGATCTTCTGTAGTTGGTACACTCCGATATTTGTGACTTCAAACAATTTTCTACAAAGACCGAGATGAAGTATTTTATAACCTTCATCGATGACTTCTCAAAGTACACGTTCGTCTACATGATCAAGGCTAAAGACGAAGCATTCGAGAAATTCAAAGAGTTCGGGACCGAGGATGAACGGCAGACTGGACAACAACTCAAGAGAATAAGAAGTGATCGATGAGGAGAGTATCGGTCTCATAAATTTGCATCGTTCTGCAAAGAACATGGAATTGTCAACGAGACAACTACTCTGTATTCTTCTCAATCTAACGGAAGTAGCGGAAAGGAAGAACAAAACGGTGATAGAAATGATAAACTCAGTGTTATTAACTGCGGGTCTTCCAAAATGCTACTGGGGAGAAGTTGCATTGACGACCACATTTATTCTGAATAGAGTGCCGCATGCAACTTCGGACGTTACTCCTCATGAACTCTGGTTCAAAGTCAGACCTAACTTGAATGTTATTCGAGTGTGGGGGTGTCGGGCATATGTAAAGCTCCCAGATCTAAAGATTCAGAAGCTCAGGACAAGGATTACGAAGTCAATCTTCTTGGGTTATGCCGAGAAGAGTGGTGCTCGGAGATTTCTTAATATTGAATCAAATTATATCATTGAATCTCACGACACAGAATATTTTGAAGATAAATTTGCAAGGCACAAAAATATTGTTCTTGCAGATATTCTGGAGAGCAATGAGGGTGCACAAGAAACTGAAGTTTCCAATGAGAATGAAGTCCAAGAAGTTTTTGTCGAAACAACTGTTGAACCAGAGCTTGCTGAGCCGTCAACTAAGCGAATGAGGAGGCCGAAGGACTTCGGACAGGACTTTGTCACCTATCATGTGGAAGCAGATCCGCTTACCTATGATGAGGCGATGAAGACCAGTGTAAGTCCCCTAATTTTTGGATTTTATTTTCAATTATTTTTAATTAACTTATATGGATATTTTAAATATTAAAGTCAACAATGACTATGATAGTAGTTTACAGTAGCTTTGACTTTTGAAGCACAACAAATATTGTTTTCTCAAATCCAATTCCATATTGGAATTCTAGACTTGTCCACCTTTAGTTTGATATATCATGTCCCAACCAAATTTGCTTTTTAACATTCTTTTGACTTCGCACAATTTTGGGTCAACTTAGGCTATTTGATCATTTATCGTAATTCTAGGCCTAACTTCTAAATTGATTTCGGGACTTGACATAGATCGAAACCGTATGACCCAATATATGATTTTGATCCATTTTGAGTCTACAATACATATGCCTAGGGTGTACCTTCCAACCAAGTTTCCATGTGCTGCTTATTTGCAAATGGCACATGAGACTCATTAAATTAACTTTTGGGTCCAATTTGACTAGTATTGCTACTTGGACCCTAACCTAGTCAACCCTACTAATTAGAGCCTAACTAGGAGTAAACCAAGTATACATATATTTAAAGGAATTTCAGAGGTTTAATTGCATCCATATGCAGTATACCCTTATATATTTGGCTTGGTCAAACTATTATCCAAATTAGGAAACCTATTACTAATAATATAATTTGGAGAACCAAATCATATCCAAATTTGATCCAACCAAAGCCCATGCCCTAATAATATAATACAAACCCAACCCTAACCTTTTCCTCTCTTTTCATAACCACCAACACCCCACGTAGCCCCTACTTGCATGTGGCCACAACCTCCCAACCCGAAACCCTAGTCGACCCCTATTTCTTCACAAAATATGATTTCTCCTTGATTTCTTTGCCAACCACCACCACTCTTGCAACCCCCTCGATGTTCTCTTCCACCCTAGCAACTGTAGGAGCAACTTGCGACCGCTAGAGAGGTGTACAACGCGATACTTGGGCCGAAACTCCGTCGAATTAAAGTCTGAAACGTCACAGCAGGTTAGTCGACTTGTAGATGATGTTTCACCCTTTTTTATCATCCGTTTCTCCTTAAACCAAATTTGCGAGTTACCTTTGTGTGTCTACTCCAACCTCTGGTCGCCGGATCCCCGGTTCCAAGCGGTTTGCCCGTAGCGTTAATTCTACGACAGGGTGTCCAAAATCGACAAATCCTGTTGCAGGCCACTTTTGTCTATCTAAGGTCAGTTTCTAACCTTTTTATATTTTTATTCATAATATAGATGTCGATAACTTTCTGATGCATAACTGAAAGTTAGGTTTCGCATCATTTTACTATTTTTAAAATTTTATGACATTTGTCGTGTCATTGAACACCGAAAAATTTTATTTTTCTTGTGTCCAAAAGTGTCAAAAATCCATGACTCCATTTAAAGCTTATGTTGTGCAAGGTTTAACATTATAAATAATATTTTAACTCATTTTTGGAATTTTTACAGAATTTATTGATTTTATTTTATCATTATTTCGTAACTAAATTAATGTGTCGAATTGAGGAGGTCATATGTGGCATTGACATAAGACCACTTGTGAAAGGGTTTCCCTATTGAAAATTTTATTATAGAAATATATAAATATTTATAGATAAATTTCATAATTTAAATATATTATTTTGTTATAATTGTAAAGTATTTATGAGAGGATTTGGTACCTTATGTACATACATAATAGATGCAGTATCGTAACAACATTATGGCAACTAGGAGGCGTACATACTCATATAATCGATACATGATATGTTGATATAGAATATTAAATATAATGTATTATTATAGGTGAGCTTGGAAGGATCGACAAGGACACCGAAGTTGGTCAAGCCTACCCGCAGACATCAGTTACAGGCAAGCGTGCCTTACCTTCGTTACAGATTATTCTTTTCTGTTTTTTGTTTTTTTATTAGCATTATATGATGTAGGACGTTAATACATAGTATCCATTTATAGACGGGTGTCGATGTCATGATAGTGACATCGAGTATTGACATTAGGCATTACGTATATACCGATATGTCTATTGACACGATTGACCACAGGATACCGACACATTCATGATGCGAGATTTACATGCCTATTCTTGATATTGACCTCGTGTTATCATTCTAGATTTCTTTATCAGTATTGCTTTTATTTTTGAGATGACTGTATAGACTTGATAATGCTAGATTCTAGACATGGGAATTGGGAAGAACTTGACTACAATATTAGACCTATTATCGTGTGGCCCGTTGTTTAGTGACATTTATCTCTATAGCAGAGTAAGGGATTATCACTGTCGATAATTGATTGTCCTTGGTGCCACTACACATGTACTAGGGACAATATCCTGCTGAGGTGCTAGTGAGCCTTAGTGGAAGGGGTCTGGTATTTTAGAAAAGTATCTATCTTGCATAGCACATAGATGGATACAGTAGATTGCCTTAGTTCATATTTTTATTTCTGTACATTGACATGTATATTATGCACCTTGCTAGTCCCCTGAGGACCTGACTATTTTCCGGGCTTAGACGAAGCTGAAGACTACCCGGAGGTTTATGATTCGGGAGCTGAGACCGGAGGCGTACCAGCACAGGAGGACGAGATAGTACTTGAGGACTTCTCGTGATCATGTTACCTTCATATTTAGTCTTGCTACATTATTTTCTTTTCTTTTCATCAGACTTGTAGTTGATTTGTACTTTATTCCTATCTTTATGGTTTCGGGATATTTTACCCACGCAGACTTCATTCTTTTATTGCTAGATATTTGAGACATTTTATTATTTATTCTTGATCTCTTTGTGGAATCTGTGGATGTGATTAGATATATATACCTGTGGACTGTGTTGTATTTCTAGACGTTATCATGATTTATAGCTTAAGTATTTCGATAATAGGCTTGTAGCGTAGTTTGGCCCATTGGTGAAGTACTGCTGGCATGTATTCGCATACCTGGTCCTACATATTTTGGGACTGGGGCGTTACATATTTTTGTGGTGGCACATGCAGGTCCACATTAAATCACTTTGATTACGTTATTGTACCGATGTGAGCCTGCAATTAGAGTAGGAAAGACCCATCGAATTACATCCACATGCTTGATACCTTCCTTGACTTTGTTTCGAACTCTTACTTGACTTTTCGATTTGCATCCAGTTTGATTATGTTCTACCGTAATCCTCATTTATTTATGCTAGCAAGACAAATCTTTGTAATGGATGTATCTTCCCTTACTATCATATCATGAAACCATTGGCATAGACACTAGAAGTCATAGGTGCAGGTGGAGTCTTCGCGATTGTGCGAAGTCAGGGTGATACCTAGGATAGTTGTACTATTATGAGCCTGCAACCGATTAAGAAATAGGACTTGAGGATACATCCACGAATATGATTATAGACTTTTCTCAGGCTCTTCAGCATGATTGCTTTCATGTTATCTTCTTTCTCAACATGATTGCTTTTGTGTTCTTCTTTACTCGAGATTTGACTAAACCCTTCCATTGACTTCTTGACTAAATCTTCTCGTTCCTTTCTAACAAGTTGTTGGAAAGTGTCTTATGGACTGGTCCAAGGAAAAGTTTGAGAAATTATATTTATCCTTATATTACGGAATCAAAGTTTTACAGCCAGAGAAATACTGGCGAGACAGGACTTCAGATAACGGTATCATGGCTACATATGTTTCTAGAATTCTACTTGACCTATAACCTATGCATGTTGATATTTTTCCCTCTATTTTCATAACAAGTCAATTCAGAAATCTTTTATGGATTTGGTCAAGATAAGCTCAAGAACCTGTATTACCTGGCATAGCAAATGTGCACTGTAGCCATTTGTCGTATTATAAAAAAGAAAGTTGTTTACAGCCAGATGCACATTGGTATGGCAGTAACTTCACGAGACATAATTACGGAGATATATGGTTCTCGAGTCTTACCTAGACTATGTCATATGCATCATGTTTGGCCTCACGTCATTCTTGGAAATAGTTCGACAAACCCTTCTGCTTTGCTTGACCCTACCATTGTTTGAAATTGGTATATAGGTTTGTTTGACCCAGCCTTAGGCTTCCGTTACCTTCTATTTATTAGATGACTAAAATAGACAAACCTTATAGTTATATTATATAATATAATTAAGCTAGATTATTGGTGTGATTGTGATGTTGGGTAGCTAGAAATGGATAAGTTTCTTAGAGATTGATCGTAGTGAGATTATGAGTCGAGTATGAATGCCTGGATATCAGATGCGTAGAGCCTATTAGGAGAAATTGCTAGGAGTTAACTGACGGGTATCATTGAATAGGTTGATAATACTATACCCACTATAGAATGAGTTGTATTGGGAGTATTAAGGAAGGAGAAGTGGTATGCCAAGCTTAGTAAGTGCAAATTTTGCCTTGATAGAGTTCCTTTCCCTGGATACATTATCTCGGAAGAAGGACTTTCAGTTGATCAGGAAGACAGCTACTGTAGAGACTTGGCCGACACCAACATCGGTACAGAAGTTAGAAGTTTTCTTGGACTTGCAGGGTATTACCGCAGGTTCGTAGAGAATTTCTCACGGATTACAGAGCCGATGACACGGTTGACCCGTAAGGATCAGGAGTTCCAGCGAACATAAGATTGTCAGAAGGCTTTTGAAGAGTTGAAGAAGAGGTTGACCTCAACACCTATTTTGACGCTTCCTTCTGGATCGGGAGGATTCGTTTTATATAGTGATGCGTCAGGTAGTGAACTTGGATGTGTTTTGATGCAACACGGAAGGTCATAGCCTACGCATCGAGGCAACTAAGGACACATGAGAAGAATTCCCTACTTATGATTTGGAGTTAGCAGTTCTGATCTTTGCATTGAAGATGTAGAGTTATTATTTGTATGGAGAGCATGTGGAGATATTTGCGGATCATAAGAGCTTGAAGTATGTCTTCACGCAAAAGGAGTTGAATATGAGACAGAGGTGGTGGTTGGAGCTCATGACAGACTATGACATAGAATTGCAGTACCATCCTGGCAAGGTGAATGTAGTAGCGACCGCTTTAAGTAGGAAGCCTACTGCATATTTCTTGACCGCTCTGCCACAGTTATTAGAGGATCTTCAGGAGCTTGGAATAGAAGTCATTATGCTGGGACAGCAATGAGTACTTGCCAATCTTGAAGTATAGTCGTCACTTGTGGATAGAATCAAGGCAGCGTTACCTACAGATACAAGATTTAAAGACTTTGCGAGAGGACAGAGGTGAGAGCAACAGATACTTAGACTAAAGCTTGTGACGCAGATAGTCGAGAAAATGAAGCAGATTTAGAGTCATCTTCAAAGACCAACAGAAGCATTGGACCGCGCATCGTCGACCATTAGAATTTAAGGAGGGCATATATTTCTGAGGATTTTACCGACTCGGGGAACTATTAGATTCAGGAATATGAGGAAGTTGAGTCCAAGGTATATTAGACCGTTCGATATCATTGATCGTGTAGGAGAGGTGGCATATCATCTTGCATTACCCCCATCACTAGAGGGAGTGCATGATGTATTCCATATCTCACAGCTAAGAAGGTATGTGACTGATCCTAGTCATGTGGTCAATCACTCTGAGATCACGGTGGGACCCAGTTTATCATACGAGGAGCAGCCGGTAGGTATCTTGGATACGAGTGAGAAGTCACTCAGAGGGCAGACGATTAGACTGGTTCGTGTTGCATAGAGGCACCATTCTTTGGAAGAATTAACTTGGGAGTGTGAAGATTCTATGCGTGAGCGTTATCCCCACTTATTCGTAAATACCGGTAAGTCTTAGACTAATTTTTCATATGATAAGATTTTTCTATATAATTATGTTATTTTTAACTTTGAGGATGAAATTTTCTAAGGTAGGTAGGTTGTAAGCCCCCTGATTTTTGGATTTTATTTTTAATTATTTTTAATTAATTTATATGGATATTTTAAATATTAAAGTCAATAATGACTATGATAGTAGTTTACCGTAGCTTTGACTTTTGAAGCACAACAAATATTGTTTTCTCAAATCCAATTCCATATTGGAATTCTAGACTCGTCCACCTTTAGTTTGATATATCATGTCTCATCCAAATTTACTTTTCAACATTCTGTTGGCTTCGTACAATTTCGGGTCAACTTAGGCTATTTGATCATTTATCGTAATTCTAGGCCCAACTTCTAAATTGATTTCGGGACTTGACATAGATCGAAACTGTATGACCCAATATAGTTTTCATCCATTTTGAGTCTACAATGCACATGCCTAGGGTGTACCATCCAACCAAGTTCCCATGTGCTACTTATTTGCAAATGACACATGAGACTCATTAAATTGATTTTCGGGTCCAATTTGACTAGTAATGCTACTTGGACCCTAACCTAGTCAACCCTACTAGTTAAAGCCTAACTAGGAGTACCAAAACCAAGTATACATATATTTAAGCAAATTTTAGAGGTTTAATTGCAGCCATATGCAATATTCCCTTATATATTTGGCTTGGTCAAACTATTATCCAAATTACGAAACCTATTACTAATAATATAATTTGGAGAACCAAATCATATCCAAATTATATCAAACCAAAGCCCATGCCCTAATAATATAATACAAACCCAACCCTAACCTTTTCCTCTCTCCTCATAACCACCAACACCCCACGTAGCCCCTACTTGCATACGGCCACAACCTTCCAACCCGAAACCCGAGCCGACCCCCCTTTCTTCACAAAATATGATTTCTCCTCCATTTCTCTGCCAACCACCACCACTCTTGTGACCCCCTCGATGTTCTCTCCTACCCTAGCAACTGTAGGATCAACCTTGCGGCCTTTAGAGAGGTGCACGACATGCTACTTGGCTCAAAACTATGCTGAATCAAAGTCTGGAACGTCACAGCAGGTTAGTCGACTTGTAGATGATGTTTCACCCACTTTTTATCATCTGTTTTTCCTCAAACCAAATCTTTGAGTTACCTTTGTGTGTCTACTCCAACCTCTGATCGCTGAATTTCCTAGTTCCAAGCGGTTTGCTCGTAGCTTCGATTCTACGACAGGGTGTCTAGAACCGACAAATTCTGTTTCAGGCCATTTTTGTGTACCTAAATTCAGTTTATAACTTTTTTATATTTTTATTCATAATCTAGACGTCGTTACTTTTCTGACGCATATCTGAAAGTTAGGTTTTGCATCAGCTTACTATTTTTAAAAATTGATGACATTTGCCGTATTACTAAACTCCGAAAAATTTTGTTTTCCTTGTGTCCAAAAGTGTCACGAATCAATGAATCCATATTAAAGTTTATGTTGTGCAAGATTTAACATTATAAATACTTTTAACTAATTTCTAGAATTTTTACAGAATTTATTAATTTTATTTTATCATTGCTTCGGAACTAAATTAATGGGTCGAATTGAGGAAGTCATATGTGGCATTGACATAAGAACACTTGTGAAAGGGTTTCCCTGTTGAAAATATTATTATAGAAATATATAAATATTTATAGATAAATTTCAAAATTAAATATATTTTTTTATAATTGTAAAGTATTTACGAGAGGATTTGGTACCTTATGTACTTACATAACAGATATAGTATCGTAACAACGTTATGGCAACTAGGAGGCTTAGATACTCATATAATCGATACATGATATGTTGATATAGAATATTAAATATGTCACCACCCAATCCCAAATAATTGGGTCGAACCGGATCATGCCCAGCCTGTACCGTTGTGAGACGGCGGCAGTAAGCTGTTCTATATGCAGGTATTCACAACAACATCTATACATTTGTCACAACTCAATATACGAAAATTTTAAAACTTTTATTCAACATTTGAAAAGTACAACTGAAATAAAGGAACTTGAATAAAATGCTGAATTCAAATTAACAAAAATCCCAAAACAACAAAACTAGAAAACTGGAAATGACTAGCTAAGCGATCGGCTCGTCGGCCTCAGGTCCTGCGTCCTCCAAGGGGGACTCCGGCAACACCACATGGTACAAAATCGGGTCATAATAGCTATGGTACAATAGCTCAGCATCCTCAGTATCACCTAAAAATGTTGTCTCCAGTCAGGAGGGAGCAAGTACGAATATGTATCTCATATTTTGAGTAATAATGGAAAAGTGCAGGCTAAACAGTTGAAACAATATTTTCCAGTAATTCTACGATTAAAAATAATGTGATTTGAATGTGTAATCGTCTATGACCGGCTTGGGTTATACAATAGCGTCCTAGCGACGCGAAACGGCTTATCCCCGTGTGTAAGAGGGGTAAGCTCGCACAATCTTGCAATATGGGGGTATTGGCCATAAACGTTACACTATTTTCCCAATCCCCACAATCAATATCAATCAATATCTGAACCCTAGGAGAGGGTTCCGTGTAGCAATGTGGTTTAAGCATGCAGCTAGACAATTACTAAATAAAATACAAGAAAATATAACCGTAACTTGCCTCTGTTTATGACTGGATCGGTAAGGTCGGTTCCGAGGAGGGTGTCAGGTTCGTCTCCGAGATCCTACATTTGAGAACCTTGACTTAGAACCAATATGAAACCATTCTAGGTGTGCTAGTTACAATCTCTAGTAGTAGTGTCCTAGTCGGATTTTAAGTTCTTTTATTTAACCTACTGTAACGCTTTATGTCGCAAGCTACGTGCGTTGTCAATTAGTTTGTTAAACAGGTTAATTCAGTTAATTGGGGAAAAATAGCAATTACAGTTTAACTTAGGAAAACTTTGTATTTTTGTAATATATATATAAACTAGTTTTCTTCTAGTGATAAAACATGAACTTGTTATCTTGCTAATATTTTATTCATTTAATTAACTTGAGAAAATTTTTATTAATTTTATACAAAATAATTAATATCCTAATTATAATTTACGCGTCCAAATATGGAAACCAACCCAGAAAAGAAATAAAAATCAACCCAGAAAAGAAATAAAAAACCTATACTACACAATACAGGGGCACAGCTAACAAAATAGAAATCTGGGCTTATGTCCTTACAAACTTTACATAAATAAAATTAGAGGAAAATTAGTTAGCTCTGAAAAATGTCCCGTATTTTAAATACTGAAAACAAAACTAATAAATAAATTAAATTAAATCTTAGGAGTCTCAGACTTGGTCCAATCGTCACTATTTTTAGCTAATGCCTCAACGTCCGGGTAAAACCGATTTCGTTTGCATTTCGCTAGGGCCCACGGACCGGTACGGTCGTCGCCCAAAAATCCAATTAATAAATATTCTCGAAAATTCATTTATAAAATTTTATAAAAATTTGGGCAACATTTCCTCTATATTTGGGACAACCCAATACTGGAAAAATGTGCCAACAACACCAAAAATATTTATCCCACACCAGGGAAACCACAGAAATTAATTCCACCAAAAACTCATAACTAATTCCCAACATAGGCCAAGCCAACAAAACCACAGAAAGAACTAATCACCAACTATGAACTAAAAACCAAGAATCCAACCCAGCACCATAAAGCCAAAACCACAGAACATTCCGAAACAAATTTCGAAAAGTTTCTGAAAAGTCACAGAACCAAAATAGTATAGATTCGGAAATATCCGAATTTAACTCGAGAAATTCCAAGAAAACAAACAAAAGCCAAATAAGAAAATCTACAGATCTTTTTCGAAGAAAAGTTCGGAAATTCCAAAGGATCGGAATCACTACCGTAATCCTCAAAACCGATTCCAGTTGCGGGATCGGGGACCGAAATCATCATCGACTACGTAAACGGAAACGGGAACGCAAAATTATACCTTGGGTTGCTCGGCTAGAGCTCTCAGATGTTAAAATTGGAATAAAACCAAGTTTACGCGGAATTGCGAAAATCCAGAGCTCGCGGACAGCAAAGGAAAATCGCACAACAGAAGATCGGGGTCGGGATCCGGTGCGGGGGCATGCTGGATAGAGGAGGGGCCGGAACAGACCGAACAGCGGCACGGGACAGCGGCGTAGGGGCGCAGAGCACAAAGTCGCGGGCGAAACAGCGGCACAGGGCCGCGGGGTCATCCCGGAGAGGTCGACCGGTCAGGAGAAGGCGCGCCAGAGGGGGCGCTGCGCGCGCGGGCCCGGCAGGGGAGGTCGGGGGAGCGGCGCCGAAGCGGGCAGAGGGGGCACGAGCGAGGGGAGCTGCCGGGGCGAGGGAAGGCCGACCGGAGGGTTGCGGCCTAGGGCTCGCACGGGTGGAAGGAGCCGCGGGCCAGTCGGAGGCTCGGCCGCGGGTGGACGAACCAACGCGGGCAGCTGGAGGAAGCCGGGGTCGCGCGCGGGTTGCCGGGACACCGGAAGGTCGGCCGCTGGGAGCTAGAGCACGCGGGCTTAGGGAAAAAGAGAGTGAGAGGGTGAGGAAATGAGTGGGGGGAGATAAGTTAGGGACTGGTGGTGGTGGTTATTTAAGGGGAGAGTGGGGGAAAGAGTATGTGGAGGAGAGAAGTAGGTGTGCTGGAGAAATAAGGGGGAGTGCTGGGTCATGGGCGGCCAGGTCGTGGGGGTAGCTTAGGATTTTATTTTTTTTTCTCTTGTAGTAAAACCGATATATATATTTATTTTTATATATTAGAAAAAAAGGAATTTAAGAATGTGTTCGGAAAACGGGATTGGGTTTCGGGAAACCGGGTTCGAATTCGGGTTCCGAGTCCGGTCTCGGGATCGGGACAGGGCCGCAATCAAAAATCAACGGTATTTTTAAAATAATATTTTTTCCTAAATTCGACTAAATAATAATATTATAATAATAATAATAATAATAATAATAATAATAATAATAGTAATAATAATAGTAATAATAATATATAATAATAATAATAATAATAAATAAATACTACAAATCCTAAAATCTGGATTTTACAATCTTTCCTCCTTAGAAAATTTTGTCCTCGAAATTAAAGGCAGGGTTAGGGGCACTTCAAATCAAACAGGTACGGGTACTTCGCCCGTAACTTAGGTCCAACAATAAAAATTGTCAAGGCAGTCGTGGATGAGACGTTTAGGGACAAGTTTTAACTATGTCACCATCCACGTAGAACAAGAATATATATAAGCGAACCATAGTACACGTGGTTGATCAGACCATCATGTACCGATTCTGATTAGATAATATATTAGTGGGTGCACCTAATAAAATACTGTCATGATCAAGCTCGATAAAGAAATAAGCTTGCAAAACTAGGCTAACTTAGCAGCATTAATAAAGTTTAGTCCAAAAAAATATTAGAATGAAAGATAATGCTTGCAAAAATAAAAGTTTATGAGACGGCACAGAGTTTCTGGTTTTCTTCTCACCTCGGTCTAGAATCGCTACTGGCTACTCTGGTACTGTAAGGCTGGATCTAATCTCTAGCTCTGAATGGTCCAAGATGTGGATCGGATCCGGGATGCAGCGTCTGAGATGTGAAACATGGAAGACGCTATGCATGCCTTCAAGATTAGCTGGTAGAGCTATTCGGTACGCTACTTCTCCAATTCGGCTCAAAACTTCGAATGGGCCGATGTACCTGGGACTCATCTTTTCGGCTCTGCCAAATCTGATAGTTCATCGGGTAGGGGAAATCTTGACGAAGATACTCCTGCTTCGAACTCCAATGGTCGACGACTGCTATCAGCCCAATGCTTCTGCCTGTCCTGACAATCCTGAGCTTATCTCTAATAACCTTTACCTTCCCTGCTGCATCGGTCACCATCTCAGGTCCAAGTAATACTCGTTCTCCTACGTCGTCCTAAGCAAGTGGAGTGCGGCAACGACATCCATAGAGTGCCTCGAACGGTGTCATAGCGATGCTAGCTTGGTAGCTGTTGTTGTAGGAGAACTCTACCAAGTGCAAATGGTCTTCCCAAGACCCTCCAAATTCCAAGACGTAAGATCTCAGCATGTCCTCTAGCGTCTAGATGGTTCTCTCGGATTGTCCGTCAGTTTAAGGATGGCAGGCGGTGCTGAACTTCAGGTGTGTTCCCAAACTGTCATGCAAGCTCTTCTAAAAGTGAGAGGTAAATCTAGTATCTCTGTCAGATACGATACTTACCAGAACTTCCATGAATCCGGTAGATATGCTGCATGTACAGTGCTACCAACTTCTTGGTGGATAGACCAACCTTGAAGGGAATAAATTGAGCTGACTTCGTCAGTCGGTCCACAATAACCAAAATGGCATCCTTTCCTCCTTGGGATCGAGGCAGTCCTGACACAAAGTCCATCCTTATGTGTTCCCATTTCCACTCTGGAATGTCTAGTGGCTGCAACAATCCTGCTGGTCTCTGTCTGCTAGCTTTCACTTGTTGACAAATCAAACATCTAGCTACATACCTGGATACGTCCTTCTTCATTTCGTACCACCACACTATTGTACGCATATCCCGATACATTTTGTTAGCTTCTGGATGTATGGAATACTGCGAGTGGTGTGCTTTTTGCATCAGCTCGTTCCTCAGTTTGCCAGTTGGTTCGTACAGCCTCGTACCGTGCTTCAGTGCTCCATCGCTGGCAATTGAGAATCCTTCAAGTGTTCCTACCAGTACTTGATCTCTGAGTTTGCAAAGCGTCTCGTCTTAGAATTGTACCTCCTTGACTCTATCCATTACACTTGAACGCACTTGCAACTGCATCATTGTTGAATCAGCTCCTGGCACAATGGCTTCTCTTCCCAGTTTCTTCATTTCTTCTTCAGGCAGTATAATCTCCAGTCCAAGCTTTTCCATGTTCTCCAGCAAATGACGCTCCTTGGTCAAGAACATTGCCATCGGGTATCGACTAAGTGCATCTACAATAACATTAGCCTTACCCGGATGATACTGTAGGTTGATGTCGAAATCCTTCATCAGCTTCAGCCATCGTCTCTGTCGCATGTTTAGTTCCTTCTGAGTGAAAACATATTTGTGGTCTGTAAATATTTCCACTCTCTCTCCATAAAGGTAGTGCTTCCATAGCTTCAATGCAAATATCACCGCTGCAAGCTCCAAATCATGTGTGGGATAGTTCTTCTCATGAGTCCGTAATTGCCTAGATACGTAAGCAATTACTTTCCCGTGTTGTTGAAGAACGCAGCCCAATCCCTTACCGGAAGTATCACTATAAATTGAGAACCTGCCGGTCCCTGCTGGTAGCTCAAGTATCGGTGTCGTAGTAAGTCACTTCTTTAGTTCCTCAAATGCTGCCTGGCAAGCTTCAGTCCACACAAGTTCTTCATTCTTCCTTGTGAGCTTCGTCATCGAATCAGCAATCCTGGCGAAATCCTTCACAAACTTCCGGTAGTAGCCAGCTAAGCCCAGAAAACTTCTGATTTTAGCAACTGAACTTGGGGTAGTCCACTTCTCAATAGCAGCTATCTTTATTGGATCCACCAAAATTCCTTCTCCTGTGACAACATGGCCAACAAAATCCACTTTGTCTAAGAAGAATTCGTATTTGGATAGCTTACCATAGAGTTTCTCCTTCCTTAAAGTTCTCAGAACTTTCCTCAGCTGCTCTTCATGCTCTTCTTCAGTATTCGAGTAGATCAGAATGTCGTCGATGAAGACAACAACAAACTGATCCTGATATTCTTGGAAGACCTTGTTCATAAGGTTCATGAATACTGCAGGGGGATTCGTTAGTCCAAACGGCTTGACCAAAAATTCAAATTGACCATATTTGGTGTTTGAACGTCGTCTTTGGAATATCCTCCTTCCTGACCTTGATCTGATGGTAACCAAATCTGAGGTCTAACTTCGTGAATATTTTAGCTCCACTTAGTTGATCAAACAGGTCATCGATCCGGGACAGAGGGTACTTGTTCTTGATGATGTTGTTGTTCAGCGCCCGGTAATCAATGCACATCCGTACAGTTCCATCCTTCTTGGGCACGAACAAAACTGGTCCTCCCCAGGGTGAAGCCCCGTCTCTGATAAATCTTTGTGCCTTCAGTTCGTCAATTTGGTCATTCATCTCCTTGGCCTCCTTTGGGTTAACTCTGTAGCATCATTTAGAAATAGGGGAAGAGCCGGGAACTAGGTCAATGGTGAATTCTACGTCTCGATCTGGGAGTAATACTGGAAGACTATCTGGAAAAACGTCCATGAACTCCGCTATAATAGGGTGAGGAGGCCCGGGTTCTTCGGTGATATAGGAGTAGGTAACACTCTTCATATCTTCCGGAGCTCGAGAGATTTCAAACTCTGACTCTCCAGGTGAGCTGAAGACTACACATCCTCTGTGATAATCTATCAGCGCATGCTGCTTACTTAACCAGTCCATTCCTAGGACTACATCACAGTTAGGTAAGGGCATCACCAGTAAGGGTGCTAAGAAATTGTGTCCTGATATAGTTATAGGGCAGTTACAGATCTCAGTGATGGGTATGGTCCAAGTATGACCGATGGTGGACCTCATCGCCAGCAGGGCCGAAACGAGTGCTCTTTCCTTTGGCCATACTCTGAAAGGTTTAGAATACAAAACATAAGCAAGGTAACCTACCCGTCTATAGCAAACAAAAATATTTATATATATAATTCGGACCTATATTGTGACAAATCAATGTTCTAGTGTTCTAATTGTTTCTAGGTAAGTTTTCCTAAGTTGTTGTTTCACGGACCTGCATGGGCCACCACAAAAAATATGCCACGACCCGATCCCAAATAATTGGGTCGAACCGGATCATGCCCAGCCTGCACCGTTGTGAGACGACGGCAGTACGCTGTTCTATATGCAGCTATTCACAACAACATCTATACATTTGTCACAACTCAATATACGAAAATTTTAAAACTTTTATTCAACATTTGAAAAGTACAACTGGAAATAAAAGAACTGGAATAAAATGATGGATTCAAATTAACAAAAATCCCAAAACAATAAAACTAGAAAACTGGAAATGACTAGCTAAGCGATCGGCTCATCGGCCTCAGGTCCTGCGTCCTCCAAGGGGGACTCCGGCAACACCACAGGGCACAAAAATGGGTCATAATAGCTATGGTACAATAGCTCAGCATCCTCAGTATCACCTAAAAATGTTATCTCCAGTTAGGAGGGAGCAAGTACGAATATGTATCTCATATTTCGAGTAATAATGGAAAAGTGCAGGCTAAACAGTTGAAACAATATTTTCCAGTAATTCTACGATTAAAAATAATGTGATTTGAATGTGTAATCGTCTATGACCGGCTTGGGTTATACAATAGCGTCCTAGCAACGCGATACGGCTTATCTACACGTGTAAGAGGGGTAAGCTTGCACAATCTTGCAATATGGGGGTATTGGCCATAAATGTTACACTATTCCCACAATCAATATCAATCAATATCTGAACCCTAGAAGAGGGTTCCGTGTAGCAATGTGGTTTAAGCATGCAGCTTGACAATTACTAAATAAAATACAAGAAAATATAACCGTAATTTGCCTCTGTTTATGACTGGATCGGTGAGGTCGGTTCCGAGGAGGGTGTCAGGTTCGTCTCCGAGATCCTACAGTTGAGAACCTTGACTTAGAACCAGTATCAAACCATTCTAGGTGTGCTAGTTACAATCTCTAGTAGTAGTGTCCTAGTCAGATTTTAAGTTCTTTTATTTAACCTACTGTAACGCTTTACGTCGCAAGCTACGTGCGTTGTCAATTAGTTTGTTAAACCGGTTAATTCAGTTAATTGGGGAAAATAGCAATTACAGTTTAACTTGGGAAAACTTTGTACTTTTGTAATATATATAAACTAGTTTTCTTCTAGTGATAAAATGAACTTGTTATCTTGCTAATATTTTATTCATTTAATTAACTTGGGAAAATCTTTATTAATTTTATACAAAATAATTAATATCCTAATTATAATTTACGCGTCCAAATATGGAAATCAACCGAGAAAAGAAATGAAAATCAACCTAGAAAAGAAATAAAAAACCTAGACTACACAATACAGGGGCACAGTTAACAAAATAAAAATCTGGTCTTATGCCCTTACAAACTTTACATAAATGAAATTAGAGGAAAATTAGTTAGCTCTGAAAAATGTCCCGTATTTTAAATACTGAAAACAAAACTAATAAATAATTTAAATTAAATCTTAGGAGTCTCAGACTTGGTCCAATCGTCACTATTTTTAGCTAATGCCTCAACGTTCGGGTAAAAACGGTTTCGTTTGCATTTCGCTAGGGCCCACGGACCGGTACGGTCGTCGCCCAAAAATTCAATTAATAAATATTCTCGAAAATTTATTTATAAAATTTTATAAAAATTTGGGCAACATTCCCTCTATATTTGGGACAACCCAATACTGGAAAAATGTGCCAACAACACCAAAAATATTTATCCCACACCAGAGAAACCACAGAAATTAATTCCACCAAAAACTCATAACCAATTCCCAACATAGGCCAAGCCAACAAAACCACAGAAAGAACTAATCACCAACAATGAACTAAAAACCAAGAATCCAACCCAGCACCATAAAGCCAAAACCACAGAACATTCCGAAACGAATTTCGAAAAGTTTCCGAAAAGTCACAGAACCAAAATAGTATAGATTCGGAAATATCCGAATTTAACTCGAGAAATTCCAAGAAAACCAACAGAAGCCAAATATAAAAATCTACAGAACTTTTTCGAAGGAAAGTTCAAAAATTTCGAAGGATCGGAATCACTACCGTAATCCTCAAAACCGATTCCAGTTGCGGGATCGGGGACCGAAATCATAATCGACTACGTAAACGGAAACGGGAACGCAAAATTATACCTTGGTTTGCTCGGCTAGAGCTCTCAGATGTTAAAATTGGAATAAAACCTCCAGAGCTCGCGAACAGCAAAGAAAAATTGTGGAACGTGAGATCGGGGTCGGGATCCGGTACGGGGGCACGCTGGACAAAGGAGGGGCCGGAACAGACCGAATAGCGGTACGGGACAGCGGCGCAGGGGCCGCGGAGCGCGGAGTCGCGGGCGGACCAGCGGCACAGGGCTGCGGGCTCAGCCCGTAGAGGTCGGCAGGTCAGGGGCAGGCGCGCCGGAGGGGGCACTGCGGGCACGGGCCCGACAGGGGAGGCCGGAGAAGCGGCGCCGGAGCGGACAGAGGGGGTGCTTGCGAGGGGAGCTGCCGGGGCGAGGGAAGGTCGACCGGGGGGTTGCGGCCTAGGGCTCGCGCGGGAGGGCGGAGCTGCGGGCCGGTCGGAGTCTCGGCCGCGGGTGGACGAACCGGCGGGTGCGGCTGGAGGAAGCCGGGGTCACGCGCGGGTTGCGGGACGCCGGATGGTCGGCCGCTGGGAGCTAAAGCACGCGGGCTTAGGGAAAAAGAGAGTGAGAGGGTGAGGAAATGAGTGGGGGGAGATAAGTTAGGGGCTGGTGGTGGTGGTTATTTAAGGGGAGAGTGGGGGGAAGAGTATGTGGAGGAGAGAAGTAGGTGTGCTGGAGAAATAAGGGGGAGTGCTGGGTCATGGGCGGCCAGGTCGTGGGTGTAGCTTAGGATTTTGTTTTTTTTCTCTTGTAGTAAAACCAATATATATATTTATTTTTATATATTAGAAAAAAAAGAAATTAAGAATGGGTTCGAAAAATGGGATTGGGTTTCGGGAAACCGGGTTCGAATTCGGGTTCGGAGTCCGGTCTCGGGATCGGGGCAGGGCCGCAATCTAAAATCAACGATATTTTTAAAATAATATTTTTTCCTAAATCTGACTAAATAATAATATTATAATAATAATAATAATAATAATAATAATAATAATAATAATAATAATAATAATAATAATAATAATAGTAATAGTAATAATAATATATAATAATAATAATAATAATAATAATAATAAATAAATACTACAAATCCTAATATCTGGGTTTCACAATTAAATATAATTTATTATTATAGGTGAGCTTGGAAGGATCGACAAGGACACCGGAGTTGGTCAGGCCTACCCACAGACATCAGTTACAGGCAAGCGTGTCTTGCCTTCGTTGCAGATTATTCTTTTCTATTTTGTTGTTCTTTTTTTTATTAGCATTTCATGACGTAGGATGTTGATACTTAGTGTCCATTTATAGACGGGTGCCGATGTCATGATAGTAACATCGAGCATTGACATTAGGTATTATGTATATACTGATGTGTCCATTGACACGATTGACCACAGGACACCGACACATTCATGATGCGAGGTTTACATGACTATTCATGATATTGACCTCGTGTGAGTATTCTAGATTTCTTCATCAGTATTGCTTTTTTCGAGATGACTGTACAGAATTGACGTTGCTAGATTCTAGACATGGGGATTGGGAAGAACTTGACTACAATATCAGACATATTGTCGTGTGGCCCGTTGTTTAGTGACATTTATCTATGTAGCAGAGTAAGGGATTATCACTGTTGAGAATTGATTATCCTCGGTGCCACGACACAGGTACTATGGACAATATCTTGCTGAGGTGCTAGTGAGCCTTAGTGGATGGGGTCTGGTATTTTAGAAAAGTATCTCACTTGCATAGCACATAGACAAATGCAGTAGATTGCCTTAGTTCATATTTTCATTTCTGTACATTGGCATGTATATTATGGGTCACGACCCGCACCCGCTTTTCGGACGCGAGTCCGTGAGCAAGCCCAGCTACGTATCGAACGGACTCCAGCCCGACTCGAATACGTAAACGCTGTCAAGGCTATGTTATACTGCCAAATCATGGCAAACAATCTATATCTCAATTCACAATAAGAATATGAAACATGAATGAACACTATGGGTCGTGGTCTGCAGCCCACTAGCATATATATCCGATAAGACCCTAAAGAAAATAACAAGAGTCTAAAATGAAATCAAGAAACAGGATATCTCATGATAAGGTATGAAAGCACGAGCGGATAATAAACACAATAACGATACCTGAATCCCGCAAGAACCGCAAATCCTCTTCCATCCAGAACTACTAGCTAACTCCATGCATTCGCTAAACCTGAGGAGATCATCAAGTCCTCAGAGGACATAGCAAGATACATAATATACATGCCTATCTAACAGTTTTATCATACGGGAGAAAATAACAAGAAGAAACAGAAACACGACAATGACTACGAATACGACACAAACACGAACGCGAACACGAACACAAACTCGAACACCAGAACAACTACGTATAAATGAACTGCCGGATGAACGATAATCACGACATCAATGGAAGAAACCAAACCCTCATCCCGAGTGTGGACTCACGGGTTTGAACTAAACACTAACCCTCGTCCCGAGTGTGGACTCTCTGGTTAGTACTAACCCTCGTCCCGAGTGTGGACTCTCTAGTTAGTTCACGGTAAGGCACCCTCGTCCCGAGTGTGGACTCTCTGGTGCAAATACTACATCCTCGTCCCGTGTGTGGACTCTCTGATGTAAACACCTTCGTCCCGAGCGTGGACTCTCTGGTGCAAGCCAAGTCAAGTCTACACCCTCGTCCCGAGCGTGGACTCTCTGGTGCAAATAATCGACATCCTAGTCCCTAGCGTGGACTCACGGATGTAAACAGATCAAGGAAAACACCCTCGTCCCGAGTGTGGACTCTCTGGTGCCAAGAAAATAATGTCAAGAATTTAGCAGTTCACTTACACGTACTCGTTCTATGATACGACTCAAGCAAGGTACTGACGAGAACTCCAAATGTGAAACACAAGGCCAAAACATGAACATGGCTATAAGCAATAAAAACAACTCCACAGAAAATAATACGAAAAGCACATGTCCATAAACAATCAAATGACTGAAAAATGAAAAAAATGCATGTAGGTAAAACTGTAGAGGAAGGCAAGGTATACTTGCCTGGGGGTTGCACGAAGAACCAACAATGTAACTCCAATCAATAAGTCAGAAAGTCCAAGTCATCACAACTGTCTCCGAAAGCTGAAACAAACAATGCCAACGTTCTCAGAATAGTCAAATTAGCTAGGATTGCCTGACCTTAAGTCCAATTCTGGATACATGGGCAAAACGGTAATTTCGGGCAAAAATGGTGTCCGCCGTTGGATCCGCTTTACATCGAAAAGCGTGCCAGAGTCAATGGTATCTAAAATCGTCAAACTATATGTCTACAGATCCGGTTTTCCGATACGAACTCAACCGTATGTCAAAAGTTGGATTCTGGCGGGCCGTGCACAAAATCACCCGTTGAGTCGGACCGTGGGGCCCGCAAAACGGTAATTTTATCAACTGTCTCAGAATCGGACCAAACTTGGCATACAGGACCAAAAAAATGATATGGTCCTGTTGGCGCAAGTTTTGTCTCGATCTGACGAGCGTGCATAAAGTAATTGAAAATTTTGCAAAGTGCACGATATGGTAAATTTCGACGGATACGCATCAAATTCGTCGCGCACACGCGACCAATTTGAATTCCGCCAAAGCCCACACGACCACGAAGTCGTTACGCAGCTTTTGATGCCTTCGGTGTGTGACCACGTCGCCCAGAATGGCGGGACATACGTCGTGCGGAACAATTTTCTAGTTTTGAAAACAGATTTTTCTCTAACTTTGGGATTCGATTTCTCGGCGAGTAGTCGATGAATTCAAATTCCGTAAGAAAGGATTCGAAGCCCTACATTTTGTCAAAAAGTGTATTCAAATAGAAATTCTAATATGGCATTAGACCGGTCTGAATCAATCTCCAAACATGGATGTTTGGACTATGTATACACTGTTTTTGAACGGATTTTTCGTCGATGTTTGCCTCGATTTTGCGAATCAAAGGCTCGACCATATTACAACCTATTTGCTGGGGCCGCTAATGGGTCATATAGGGTTTCCATACTAATTTACGAAATTGAAAACGATGAAACGTACGCGAAGAAACATAGCAATAAAATCGGTACCTCGTCGACGTATGGCTGTCGTGTTCCTCTTTAACGCACTGTGCGCGCGACCCTGCCGCGACTTCGCCATCAGTCGACGGCCGTCCGCAGCTGTGGGTTGGGGTCGCCCATGGCTGGGAGGAAGGCTGGGTTTAGGGTTTGTCGAGATTCCCTCGATTCCTCTCTCAATATCCATATATATAGGCGGCTGTACAATAGGGAGGGTTCGGGTTTGCTCGGGTTTGGGAAGAGCCTGGGGGAAAGTTTGGTGTTCGGCTGATGGGTCATCTACGGCTGGGTCCTGGGTTCGACCTGGGCTTGTGGGCTTGGTTGATTTGCTGATTGTTCCTATTCTTTTCTTCTTCCCTTTTTCTTTTCTATATCTTTTCTATTTCTATTAGCAAAATACAATCTATATATATATATATATATATATATATATATATATATATATATATATATATATATATATATATATAAAATATATATATATATATATATATATATATATATACATGTATATACAGGTACATTTATATGTATATTTATACACACATAAATTATTTATATTTATATATATACATACATAATATTTATATTTACACAAAACACTCACATATATTATTTATATATATATATGCACATACACGCACATATAATTATTAATTCACTCTATATATCTAAAACTATATATATATATATATATATATATATATATATATATATATATATATATATATATATATATATATATATATATAAAATATATATATATATATATATATATATATATATATATATATATATATATATACGAGTGTTTATATATACACATAAAAAAAATATATATATATATATACGAGTGTTTATATATATATATATATATATATATATATATATATATATATATATATATATATATATATATATATATATATATATATATATATATATATATATATACGAGTGTTTATATATACACATACCCGTATACGTTCAAATATAAGGAATAACATATTCTATATATAATTTATAATAGAAATACAATATACTAAAATTCATAAATCAATTACAATGATATTTTATATATACAAAAATCCTAATTTTCATATTTTATATATACAAAAATCCTAATTTTCAAGTATATATATACAACCTAGTTAATTTCCATAACATCCAAAATATTCATTAAAGAATTTATTTACTATATTACCAACTAAAATACTATTTTAATAGCAAGCACAATAATATATATCTACCGATTCCAAATTGCTTCCTAAGTCACTAAAGTGAAATGCCACTACAACGTGCCTCTATATGGTCGTCTCTACTCGTACTACCCGACTACTAGGACTTGGACTTGACTTGGGCTTATTCTGGACAGGTTCGGCACAACCAGATTCTCGAAAACTCAATAATATAATTAAATAATAAATAAAACTTCGGTACGGGTTAAGTCGCAACTTGGCTTGGTTTTCCTAGTTAGGACATCACTATGGCTCGGTCTTCTCTACTAGGACTATTACAATAGTTAAAGCACGCCAATGCACTATCCGTGCCATAATTCCTAGTCGTCTTGTACCCCAATTCCTAATCGTGACTAAAACCATCTACCGTAATAATAACTAAATAATTAATTCTAAAATCACTATTTAAATCAAATACATAATAAAAAATATTTTGAAAAATTTTTTGGGAAAGAAAGCTACATTATGCACCTTGCTAGTCCCCTGAGGACCTGGCTATTTTCCAGGCTTAGACGAAGCTGAAGACTACCCGGAGGTTTACGGTTCGGGAGCCGAGACCGGAGGCGTACCGGCACAGGAGGATGAGATAGTGCATGAGGACTTCTCGTGATCATGTTACCTTCATATTTAGTCTTGCTACATTATTTCCTTTTCTTTTCATCGGACTTGTAGTTGATTTGTACTTTGTTCCTATCTTTATGGTTTCGAGATATTTTACCCGCACAGACTTTATTACTTTTATTGCTGGATATTATTTTATTATTTATTCTTGATCTCTTTGTGGACTCTGTGGATGTGATTAGATGTATATACCTGTGGACTGTGTTATATTTTTGGGTGTTATCATGATTTACAGCTTATGTATTTCGCTAATAAGCTTGTAGCGTAGTTTGGCCCATTGGTGAAGTGCTGCTGGCATGTATTCGTATATCTGATCCTACGTATTTTGGAAATGGGGCATTACAACAGAGACGTTATTTTCTAGAATGAGGCGATAATTGATTCAATCACCTCTAATAACACTTGGGTGTTGGTTGATCTTCCAGAAGGAGTAAAACCCATCGGATGTAAATGGATCTTCAAGAAAAAGATGAAAGCAGATGGAACTATTGACAAGTTCAAGGCTTGGCTGGTAGCCAAGGGATTTTCTCAGAAGCAGGAGATCGACTACTTCGGCACGTATGCTCCAGCAGTCTGGATGACCACCATCAGAATATTAATTGCTCTCGCAGTAATACATAAGTTGGTGATACATTAGATGGATGTAAAAATGGCTTCCCTGAATGGTGAGCCGACCGAAGAGATTTACATTTAACAGCCAGAGGGATTTGTCATCAAGGATCTTGAAGACAAATTCCGCAAGTTGGTAAAATCCTTGTACGGTCTTAAACAGACTCCTAAGATGTGTCATAAGAAGTTAGACAATGTTATTAGGTCAAATGGCTACAGGTTAGCGAGACGGACAAGTGTGTTTACACAAAGTTCGTTGATAGAAGAGGTATAATTGTTTGTCTGTACGTGGACGACATGTTGATCCTAGGTACGAATATGGGCTGTATCACGGAGACAAAGAAGTTTATCTGACTAAGTTCAGTATAAAGGACTTGGGGGAAGCTGATGTGATCTTAGAGATCAAGATCATCCGGACTTAAACTGGACTGGCGTTGTCACAGTCTCATTATATTGAGAAGATGATCACACGCTACGGGTATCAGGATCTTCCAGTAATCGATACGTCTTACAGGTTGATCTCAAGCTGAAGCCTAATTTGTGGAAAAGCATCAGGCAGCTGGAGTATACAAGTGTCATCAGGCATTTGATGTATGCTACTACTGCCACAAGGCCTGACATAGCTTTTGTCGTGAAAATGCTGAGTCGTTTCATGAGCAACCCAGGCGTTGAGCACTAGAAAGCTGTGAAATGGATAATTAGATATATCAAGAAGACTCAGATATAATCACTACACTACAGCGGAGATCCGTCGATAGTAGAAGGCTTCAGTGATGCCAGCTGGTGCTCAGAGTTGGAGAGCGAGAGGTCCACAGGTAGATTTATTTTTACAATGGATGGAGCTGCTATATCATGAAAGTCGAAGAAGCAGACTATGCTCTCTTATTCCTCCATGGAATCTGAGTTCTATGCACTTGATACCGCAGCAGAGGAAGCAGAATGGCTTCGGGAGCTCATATATGATCTTTCAGTGGTTGGGATACAAATACCGGCAATTCTGATATACTGCGACAACCAGGCGACTACGGCGGTGGCATCAAATGATCTCTTCAATAGGAAGAAAAGTACTGTGCGGTTAAAGCACATGGCAGTACACGATCTCATCAAAAGAGGAGTTATTGCAGTGATTGATGTTCGGAGTCAAGAGAACCTGGCAGATCCGTTCACGAAGGGCCTCAAGCGCCAGCTGGTCAATGACATAGCTTGTAAAATGGGCTTGAAGGCATTCCGATATTATGTTATAGCAATCCTACCATAAAGTTTTATGCTATTAGTTCAAAGAGAAATCTACTAGGCATCTAGCTTTTGGTTCAAGAAAGGACCAATAACAGAGAAAATATTAGAAACAGTAGGCACATGTCCTCTGTGGCATGGAAAGGTTACGGACCTATAACCACTGTTGTCTACTATATGTATTCTGCAGAAAACGGATCCTATGATGAAGATGTCTTAAATGTCTTAATGAGTTCTCAGGCAGAGTGAATGCCTGGTGTGCTTTAGAGGAAGCACGATAGCATAGCACTACAAGGAGTGTAACTCCATGCTACAGTGGGGTGACTCCACCATGAGGTTCCCAGGTAGGGGTAATGCCTCGGCTTTGCAAGCCAAGTCACAGCGACGTAGCATTGCAAATAGGCATGTAGCCTAATATTGTATGATGAAATTAAAGAGTTGTAGACAGCACTATAAAGGGAAGGATGTCCTCATGTTACAGTGGCACGACATCACAATGAGGTACCCAGATAGGGGTAAAGCCTCGACCTTGTAAGCCATGTCGTTGCGGTGTAACACCGCAAGGAAGTCTAAGGCTTCATGCTGGATAGTTTGGCACTACAAAGAGGCTTGTGACCTCATGCTACAGTAGTATGACTATGATGAGGTTCTCGGAAAGGGGTAAAGCCTCAGCTTTAAGCTATGTCATAGCAGCGTAGCACCGCAAGGGAAGCGTAAGGCTTTATGTCATATCTCTTTAATAAAGAACTCACCTATAGTGTATGGACAAAAATAGCATGCCGTCTCTTGAGGGTAAACTTGTAGACACCCAAAATTATACACTGAAATCAGCCTGGCACAGGGCCTTTAATGTGCAGCCAGAAGCATATGTAACTACATTATATGAATGGAAAGAATTGCAGCTATGGTGCAGAATTCAAGGCCTAGTCTATTCTTGTATTATAGTCTACTGTTTGACCCAAGCGGAAAGATTCAAGTCGTCAGCGAGATCTATCCTAATGCATGATGGATAGTTACTGTGGGGAACACTCAAATCCATATATCGAGATATGTGGGGGATTGTTAGAGCTTTTCCTTGAACATATAAAGAGAGCTTGCTCTCAAAATATGCCTAGTGTTTAGTCCGACATTGGAAAAGCACCATGAAGTGTATCTTAATATATATTTGGTGTATGTTGTTAAGATATGCACATGGGGTGGTGACCCTAAGGAGGGAACCATGTGGGTAATTTTACTAGGAGGTAAGAATAAGACTCCATGTTAAAGCATTAATGCTTTTTGCTCTTGGGATTAATTTCCTTTGGAGCTAAGCCCCGTAGGGGCTTAGCGACACGAACTTGGAATCGGGCTCATGAGGCGTAATATAGCTTTTTGTTAGCGCACTTTGCACTTAGCACATCAGCATCATCGCTAGGCGCATAGTGCGCTTAATTTGTGCTCATTATGCGAGCCTCTGCGCAGTCGATCATGCGTCCGTTCGCGTAGCCCGATCACGCGGCCAGATGGAGCGACCAATTGGCGCTGCCCAGTGGCACGGCCTGATGGCATTGCCAGTTGGTACACAGTTGGCGCGTAGTGCGCGTGTGCGCAGTTGGCATAGCGGTGTGTAATTGCGCACACTGTACGCTGTTAGCGCACGCTATTAGCTAATTGGCGCGCGCTGTGCGTAAGTTGGCTCAATAGTGTCTTAGCACGATTTGAGCAGTTACAAAATGTTCAGGGGCAGTTTTTTCCACGTCCTGAACATTATACTTACCGAGCAGTTACTAGGCGCACCTATATAAAGTCCCTCTCTTCTCTCTCAGTGCACAGTTCTAAGTATCAGAAATTTTCTTACGAAATTCTCTAAGTTCATAGCAGAGAAGAGAGGTACTTTGTGAGCAGAATTCTGCGCCATCCGAGGAGTCAGAAGAGCAGAGTGTTTCGAAGTTCTCCATCGAACTTGCTGGTTCCTGGAAGCTGTTCGTGTGGGACAAATCAAGCTTTGAGCGCCGGTGATAATTCATCCCAGCAGGCCTTTTTCCTTCTATGATCTAATCAGAACCTTCTATTCATCTTTACTCCACTTGCAACTCGTTCAGAACGAGAACAGTTCTGATTAATCAGAAACTGTTAGTGGAATTTCGCTGCTGCTGCTACAAATTCTTCTGTGCCTTCTTCGAAGTGACATATTAGATCTCATTTCTCAAAATCCTTCAGGATCTCTGTCGTGTACCTTCTTCGAAGTGTTGCATAATTTCATTTTTTCGTCGAAAAATTATTTCCCAGGACTAACATTGGATTGATAATTTAGTCACATTTTCGGTAGGAAGTGGGATCATGAGATGTAGATAATTGAGATTGGTTCAAGCCTTACATGAAAATTCTCTTTTAAGGCATATGTGCCCAGTCCAATATTGTACCTCATGGGCCAACTCCGATTCAGGTCATGCCGCGTTCCCAACAACTCTTAGACACGGACAATGCAAAATCCAACTATATTAGCATTATAGTCGAGCAAGGTGGAAGATTGAAGGAATCTTGAGATTCTATTTGGAAAGAAGGGGATGAGTTGATAGAGATTATTGCAGAAAATTTCATCTCTTTTTTCATTGCAAATCTTACAGGTTTAACATTATTTGTGAATAAAATTCAAATTTGTCATCTTGACCGATATATGGATTTGTTTTGTAGGATTTTAGTGTTACAATTGGTTCTTTAAAAGTAGTTTATCCTAAGAATTCTATAATAATAAAAAAATTCGATATCAATATTCTATGTAACTAGAATACCTTGATTAAATTACAGGTCATTATTATTATTATTATGTGTTAAATTGAAGGCCACTCAGAAATAATCAAGACTGTGGATGTTCATGCTACCAAAGAACTTTTGTCTTTGGGTCATCTATTCCTAGACATTAGGTGCGATCTTCTCGCCTTTTGTTTTCTTCTACAATTTCTTTCATATCTTTTTTTCCACTAAACTCGTAACGTTGTGAGATTGTGTACTGAAGGACGGATGATGAATTTAAAAAGGGACATTTGGAGAATGCACGAATTGTACCTTATGAGTTCTTTACTCAACAAGGTTATTCTTTTTGAGTTTCTTTTTATATATAATCCTAAAACTTTCCTATTTGTTTATACTTAAACCAGTATAGAAATAAGTATAAGAATCATTTTATGCATGTCAACAGTATTAAAAATCAGGAAAGGTGAAGAATCCTGAGTTTGTTCAGCTGGTCTCACTGGTTTGCAACAAGGAAGATCATATAGTGTTGGTAAATCTTTTGCTTGTTTTACTTTCATTTGTAACATTTCATTATATAACATTTTAATGATTGATAAAATTTTGACCTAATTCATTTTATATGTGAAGGGATGTCAAAGCGGAGAGAGTTCGTTACAATCAACTACTGAACTTCTACTTGCTATGAGTTTCGAGGAGCTTTTATATATTTCTTTCTCTTACTATTAAGATTGTAATTTAAAAGAAATTAGAATTTAACCTTAAAAATTGAATTGTTCTCCAATTTCTTGATGGCTTGGCTGATATTTTTAGAGTGTGCTATTTTAGTTATCTTGTTTTTTCAATTTATTTGTTAGCCAACATCTCGTGACATTTGTTCAATTTTTGGTAAATTACTACAAATTAAAACAACCTCCTATATGAAAATTGTAGGATTTCAACCTTCTTCCTTCGAGTTTGGCTAGGGTTACACGTCACAAAGGGCCAGGAAAGAACTGTAGGAAAGTATTTGTTTTCTTTTATGGCCTTTACATTTAGAGATTTGTTGTTTTCAAACTTCTAATTAGTCGACAAATTTAAATATAAATATAGAATTATTTAAGATAACAATATGAAGTAATTTTAGAAATACTTACAGATAATTAACCAAAATTATTAGAAATCCTCTTTGCAATATGAAATTTATCATATATTTAGATAAAAATAATAATATTGGTGCTACACCAAAAGTAATAGGTATTTTAAATTTGGACCTACCTCTTTTAGCTCAAGGTTGAAACTATATTTCTTAATTATGATTTCATCGTGTATTTTTCTTGTTAGCATTAAGGGATTTGAAGTTTGATAGTTCCAATCTCTGCTGCTCGTAGAAAATTGTATGATTTAGCTAAAGTTTTACAAACCAACATATAATTACATATGCTTCTCAAACATATCAATTGATGTGACTTTTCCTTTTCCTAACTGCATACAAATTGTTGAATATATAAAAGGTCAGATATCTTGTTTTATAAAACTAGAAGGATAGAAGAATATGGAGAAGAATTGAAGGATAGAACACAATAGTAAATTTATTAAAATATTTCTCTAATATACTCAATATTTTAAACGATTGAACAGGTGAACTCAAATCTTGCCAGTTGGACGATTGAACCATTATATTCAAAGACACTGAGGTAATACTTGTTTTCAACATTATTAAATTATAGTTAATATTTATATGTTATATTTAAAATTTATAACACCAGAAATTTTAGATTTTGCATAGGATACATAAGAGAGGTGGACAAAGAAATATATTTTTCGAAGATAATTGCCAACGGAAACACTTTTATGCTTTGACAACAGTAAAGATGATTAATCGAGAATAAGAATATTCCACTCCTATAGCATGTTGAAGTATGTTTAATTCTATAAATAAAGGTAAAGAATAGAAGAATATGAAGAACAATAGAAGAATAGAACCCAATAATAACTTAAATAATTAGTTCTCTAACATATTACTTATGTAGAGCATTAATTAGATGCCTTTATATAATGGACTCATAATAAGATTATAAGATAACTATTTCATATAAATCCTAACTAAGAAACATATTTAAAAATACCCTAATCTCTTACTAGAAATCTTATAGGCATAACCAATGGATTCAATTTGGATTGGAATTATCTCAGTTTCCTATTAGGATTGATTTATTATTCCCAACATGCAAGCTTGAATTCTTTACTTATATTATAATCATTCTTAGGTTCCTCATATTGCGGGTGTGGTGTTTCAATTTTGCAAGGTTTCAAAAACGTGAAGTATATGGAAGGAGGTTATGCTGCTTGGGTTAACAGTGGTTTTCATGTTAAGAAGCTTGAAGAGAAATTGTAAACTAATATAATAGAATCCTAAGAAAAGTAAAAAAAGTATCGAGAGAGGATGGTTTTAGGCCAAACTCAGGTGCTTGGTTTATAGGAGTATCGTCATGTAATATTAGTTACTTCCATTAAAGTTGCAAATATATATTTACAAAGAAATATGTTGTCACAAATCCAGCACTCGGTTGTCTGAAGTGATGGCATTGTAAGGTACGTACCTATAAATGTAGTATTTAGAAACACTGGACACAAGTGTAGCTATTATTGTTTTAGATTGATAAGTTATTTAGTTGGCACTCTGACATGGACAAAGGCGTAGTCAGCTCATCCCGAGGGGTCGCGGCTGTCTCCTGAAATTAATTTTTTTAATATATAGTAACTATTAATAAATACTATGATTCATGTCTTCTTTCTCACTGGTCACTGATACTATGCTTATACCATGCCCCTACCAATGCCAGTCATCCTATATTTATCTTCCTTTCTCATTCTCTTTATAAATAAAAAGAATTAGTCTCTCTTTTCTCTGTCTAAAGCCACCCGACCTCCTCTAGACTTCAACTTCATCACAATTCATCGATGGAATCTTTCCCGCCGGAAGCAATGTCAACGTCAGCAGGAGTAGACAAAGAAACAAACTTTCTACCGCCGCGATCGCGAGCTCGCACTTAATTCTCAAGGAAAATTGTGTTAGCTCAATGTTCTGATTATGTTTTTGATTGTGGTGAATCGCTTAAGTTTAACACATGTTATCACTAATAATTATGCTATAACTACAATGTAGTACTTAAACTTAGCATAGTCCAAATGCACATTAATCGTATTATACTTATTACCATGTATATTGCTTTATTCGTCTAACATGCATTTGCAGAAAAGCAATAAGTAAGATCAAACATGGACATATGAAAATAAAAAATCATGATGGGCCAAAGATGACGTTATACCATAAGATTTATCTGAACCACCTACAACATCTCCGAGGCTACGCACTCTTCATGATCTATTTATCTTTGGATAACTGTCGTAAATGGAAAAAGGCATCATCATACAAAACAAGAAGACAAGTCAATTAAGCCATGTCATCATCTAAAGGATACAATCGTTATCTGTTGCTTGGTTTATATTTTCTTATGTATTTTATATTTATTTTATACAACCAATTGTTTATCGGATCGCAACTAACACTAGGAAGCTCAAATCCAATCCTATACACCTAGATCCTAATCCACCAAAATAAACCCAAATCTAGAAGAACATTCTGGCACAAAGGTAGCTGAACTCACACACCGCACTCGGTCTCAGTTGACCAAGTTTCATAATTGCCCGTTCCTCCTTGAGAACAGGTTCCCAACGTTCGATTTTTTGAACGTTATGTGACCGAAACGTGACCGAACTCTGCCCGAGTTTGGTCCCCATGTAACCATATAAATACTTTTGTATTTCACTCAATTTCATCCATCCCATTCACTTTCAAAACTTGAGAAATATAGAGCTTTACACCTTCCTATTCCCAAGAGCAACTCCCAGCCTTCTAAGTATCAAGTGCGATCTCGGTTAGAAGTCTACAAGAGTTGTAAAAGCTTGGGTTTTCCAGTGTTTTCATTTTACATATTGTTTGAAGTTGGTGAGCACTTCAGATCAAAGCTCGTGGTTATTTGAAGTTGGCAAACACTTCGGACCAAAACTTGTGGTTGTAAGAAGTCGTCGAGCACTTCGAATCAAAGCTCGTGGTGTACTGCTATTTCTCAATAGTTGATTAATACCGAACAAGAGTACCTGGAACTGGATTGCCTTCTACGAAAGACACCAGTATACATCGCAAGTTTGCGTTTATGACTACTTTACTTTAATTATTTTCCTATACTTGCTTGTATTAATTTTTGGTCAGTAATTTTAATTTGTCTTAGATTTTATTGGGGTTATTTTCGCTGCACTCTATACACCCCCCTCTAGAGTTGCCTTCATAATGGGTCAGCATGAAGTTTTAGCATTGCATGTCACTACTTTGATTGAATTACCAGACAAAAGATTTGGTCTTCTTTTTGTTATGAATTGCATTTTGGGTGTTTGATTAAATTTCTAGATGGTATATGCCTTGTAGATTTTGAATGAACCTCCATTTGATGAGTTTATTATGTTTGTGATATGATGAAATAGGGATAAGTATGCAAGCGACAAACCAATGTTGTTGTGATTGTTGGTATATTTTCTACTAAAATTTAAAATTACTAGAGTTTCTCTCCATCTCTATGAATCAACATATAGCAAGACAATACATTCATTTTTTAGAACACCGGGTAGTGTTAGTGCCGAGGCACAATTTTCGATGGAAAATTCTGAAACTGAAACAATTGTACATACAACGTTTCAAATGCAGCACCTTAAAGAAGATGTGCAACAGAGATCCTGGAGGATTCTGAATTACGAGGATCTAAAAAGATTCTACGTAATACACAAAAAATCTAAAGAGACTTTGTGCAAGCAACTATCGGCAGCAGAGCTTCTAAAAAGAAGTTACTGTAAAAGGCAACAGCAGCGATGACAGGCGAGAATGAGATGCTGGGGTGAATGAACCACCGTTGCTCAAAGCTTTATTCGCCCCACACGAGCACGAACAGCTTCCAGGAACCAGCAAGTTCACGAAAAACTTCTGGAACGCTCGTAAGTCAATATTTGAGACTTGAACGGGCTTCCTGGACTTAACAGACTCCCCCAACTCTCTTCTTGGTGCATCTTTCAAAGGAGGCCAAGGGGCTCTATTTATAGAGTGGAGTTGAGACTTCACCTCTTCTCCTATCCGATGTGGGACTAAAATACCAATACTCAAAAATAGAGTTTGATATTTTAGATCATCCCACAATCAGCATAGAAGTGTGCCAGTCCACGCCTACCTTCCGAACACTCCCGTGCATGCACAAGACATCCTGGAGTCCGTGTCCGAGTCCGAGTCCGCACAACAAAAATTAACTTGCATCCTTGTTGGATTTAATCCTTTTTCCTTCTAGGAAAATACTTCCACATGGCACAAACTTGTGTCCCACTACACCTCATGTGCATACCTCAACACAAGCAATGCATTATATTGAGATACTCACCATTTGGTGTAGCCGATGTGGGACTATATTTTCTAGTCCAAAGGCAAAAACACCAACAATCCTCCACATATCTCAATATATGGGTTGAGCGTTCCCCACAGTTACTGCCCATCATGCATTAGGAGAGATGTCGCTACGACTTGAATCTTCCCGCATAGGTTAAATAACAGCATGATACAAGAATGGACTAAGCCTAGAATTCTGTACCATAACTGCAATTCTTCCTACTCACATAATGACATCAACTGTGCTTCTGGCTGCACATTAAAGGCCTTGTGCCAGCCTTGTTTCAGTGTATAATTTTTGGGCGCCTACAAGTTTACCCTCAAGAGACGGCCTGATATCTCTGTCCATACACTATAGGTGAGTTCTTTATAAAGAGTCATGGCATGAAGCATTGCGCTTCTTTGCGATGCTACGCCGCTATGACATGGCTTAAAGCCGAGGCTTTACCCCACCTGGGTACCTCATCGTAGTGTCATACTACTGTAGCATGAGGTCACAAGCCTCTTTGTAGTGCCAAACTACCCAGCATGAAGCCTTACGCTTCCGTGCGGTGTTACGCCGCTATGACATGGCTCGCAAAGCCGAGGCTTTACCCTACCTGGTACCTCTTCGTGGTGTCATGCCACTGTAACATGAGGACATCGTCCTCTTTGTAGTGATGTCTACTTCTCTTTATTACGATTATCATACAGCATTAGGCTACCTGCCTATTTGCGGTGCTACTCCGCTGTGACTTGGCTTGCAAAGCCGAGGCATTACCCCTACCTGGGAACCTTATGGTAGAGTCACCCCACTGTAGCATGGAGTTAAACTCCTTGTAGTGCTACGCTACCGTGCTTCATGTAAAGCACTCCAGGCATTCACTCTGCCTGAGAACTCATTAAGGCATTTAAGCCAACCTTCCCACAAAAACCATTTTCCGTAGAAAACAATAGTAGACAATAGTGGTTATAGGTCCGTAACCTCTCCATGTCCAATAGAACATGTACCCACCGTTCCTGATATTCTTCCGATTAGTGGTCCTCCCTTGAACCAAAAGCTAGATGCCTAGTAGATAAATCTTTGAACTAATAGCATAAAACTTTATGGTAGGAATACAATAATACAATATCAGAATACCTTCAAGACTATTTTACAAGTTATGTCATCGACCAGCTGGTGCTTGAGGCCCTTGGTGAACCGATCCGCCAGGTTCTCCTGACTCCGAACATCAATCACTGCAATAACACCTCTCTTGATAAGATCGTGTACTGCTCTGTGCTTCAACCGCACCGTTCTCTTCTTCCCGTTGAAGAGTTCATTTGATGCCACTGCTGCTGCCACCTGGTTGTCACAGTATATCGGTATTGCCGGTATCTGAGCCCCAACCACCGGAAGATCATACATGAGCTCCTGAAGCTACTCTGCTTCATCTGCAGCAGCATCCAATACAAAGAATTCAGATTCCATGGAGGAGCGAGATAACATAGTCTGCTTCTTCGACTTCCACGATATAACAGCTCCGTCCATGGCGAATACGAATCCACCTGTGGAATACTCGCTCTCCATATCTGAACACCAGCTAACATCATTGAAGCCTTCCACTACTGACGGATCTCCGCTGTAGAAAAGTGCATATGTCTGAGTTTTCTTGAGATATCTCATAACACGCTTCACAGCTTTCCAGTGCTCAACGCCTGGATCGCTAGTGAACCGACTCAGCATTTCCACTGCAAAAGCTATGTCAGGCCTTGTGGCAGTAGTAGCATACATCAAGCTTCTGATGACGCTAGCGTACTCCAACTGCCTGACGCTTTCCCTCGAATTTGGCTCCAGCTTCTGATCACTCCGGTACGGTGTATCAATAAAAGGAAGATCTTGATACTCGCTAGCGAGTGAGCATCTTCTCAATATAATGAGATTGTGACAGCGCTATTCCAGTGCATGTCCGGATGATCTTGAGCCCCAAGATTACGTCGGCATCCCCCAAGTCCTTCATACTGAACTTGGTCGAGAGGAATTTCTTTGTCTCTGTAACACAGCTTAAATCCGTACCTAGGATTAGCATGTCGTCCACATAAAGACATACGATTACTCCTCTTCCGTCAGCAAACTTCGTATAGACACACTTGTCTGTTTCATTGACCCTGTAGCCATTTGACCTTATCACCTTGTCAAACTTCTCATGCCACATTTTGGGAGCTTGTTTCAAACCATACAGAGACTTCATCAACTTGCAGACTTTGTCTTCCAGACCTCTAACGACAAAACCTTCTGGTTGTTGCATGTAGATCTCTTCGGTCAGCTCGCCATTAAGAAATGCCGTTTTCACATCCATCTGATGTATCACCAGCTTGTGTATTACGGCTAGAGCAATTAACAATCTGATGGTTGTCATCCGAGCTACTGGAGCATAAGTGTCAAAGTAGTCGATCCCCTGCTTCTGAGCAAACCCCTTGGCCACTAGCCTGGCCATGAACTTGTCAATGGTTCCATCTGCTTTCATCTTCTTCTTGAAGATCCATTTACATCCGATGGGTCTTGCTCCTTCTGGCAGGTCAACCAATACCCATGTGTTGTTGGAGGTGATTGAGTCAATCCCGTTGTCTATCGCCTCCTTCCAGAATACAGCATCTCTGGTCTTCATCGCCTCATCATAGGTAAGCGGATCTGCTTTCACATGATAGGTGACGAAGTCATCTCCGAAGTCTTTCGGCCTCCTTGTTCGCTTAGTTGACGGCTCAGCGTGTTCTGGTTTAGCTGGTGTCTCCTTGACGACAGCTTCATCTTGGACTACCGGTTCATTAAAGACTTCTGTCTGCTATGTTCCCTCATCATTCTCCGGAAGATCAGCGAGAACAATATTATTGTGTTTTGCAAACTTGTCTTCAAAGTATTCAGCATTGCGAGATTCGATGATATGGTTTGACTCGATATCAAGGAATCTCCGAGCATCACTCTTCTCGGCATACCCCAAGAAGATCGCCTTCGTAGTCCTTGTCCCCAGCTTCTGAATCTTCAGATCCGGGAGCTTCACATAAGCCAGACACCCCCACACTCGAATGACATTCAAGTTAGGTCTGACTTTGAACCAGAGTTCATGAGGAGTTATGTCGAAAGTTGCATACGGCACTCTGTTCAGAATGAACGTTGCCGTTAGTGCAGCTTCTCCCCAGTAACACTTTGGAAGACCCGCAGTCAATAGCATGGAGTTTATCATCTCTGTCAACGTTCTGTTCTTCCTTTCTGCTACTCCGTTGGATTGAGGAGAGTACGGAGCCGTTGTCTCATTGATGATTCCATGTTCTTTGCAGAATGATAAGAATTCATGAGACCGATACTCCCCGCCTCGATCACTCCTTAACCTCTTGAGTTTTTGTCCAGTTTGCCGCTTAGCCTCGGCCTTGAACTCCTTGAACTTCTCGAATGCTTCGTCTTTAGACTTGAGCAAGTAGACGAAAGCATACTTTGAGAAGTCATCGATGAAAGTAATGAAATACTTCATTCCGGCCTTTGCAGAGAATTGTTTGAAGTCACAGATATCTGAGTGAACCAACTCCAGAAGATCTGTGCTTCGATGGACCCTGTGAAAGGGTTTCCTTGTGATCTTCGTCTGAGCACATACTTCGCATTTCTCTACCTTATCCCCATACTTGGAGATAAGTCCTAGACTAGACATTCTGTTAATCCTTTTCCTATGAACATGTCCTAGCCTATTATGCCACAACTCAAGAGAATAATCAAAAAAAGTGATTGTATTTATATTATCATGCTGGGTTACAACAAGCTGAATCTTGTACATTCCTTCAGTTTGGAAAGCTTTCCCGAAGAATGTACCCTTCTTGGACATCACCAACTGGCCAGCATTGATGTACATCCTCAAGCTTGCGTTGCAGAGCAGACTTTCAGAGATCAGTTTCTTAGCAATTACTGGAACATGCTTCACACCTTGAAACGTCAGAGTGTTTCCTGATGTGAGTTTCAGCTCCACCGTCTCGATCTCCAGTACTTCAGCTTGTGCCTGGTTTGCCATTATGACCTTCTCTGAAGTTGCCATTATGACCTTCACCACAAAAACTTGTTACGACCCGCACCCGCTTTTCGGATACGAGTCCGTGAGCAAGCCCAGCTACATATCGAACGGACTCCAGCCCGACTCGAATACGTAAACGCTGTCAAGGCTATGGTATACTGCCAAAACATGGCAAACAATCTATATCTCAATCCACAATAAGAATATGAAACATGAATGAACACTATGGGTCGTGGTCTGCAGCCCACCATCATAAATGTTCGATAAGACTCTAAGGAATATAACAAGAGTCTACAACTGAAACAAGGAACAGGATAACTTATGATAAGGTATGAAAGCACGAGCAGATAATAAGCACAATAACGGTACCTGAATCCCGTAAGAATCGTAAATCCTCTGCCATCCAGAACTACAAGCTAACTCCATGCAATCACTAAACCTGAGGAGATCATCAGGTCCTCAGAGGACATAGCAAGATACATAATATACATGCCTATCTAACAATTTTATCATGCGCAAGAAAGTAAGCAAGAAAGAACAAGAACAAGACAAACGACTACGAATACGAACATGAATACGAACACAGACACGAACACGAATACTAGAACAACTACGTATAAATGAACTGCCGGATGAACGATAGTCACGAGATCAATGGAAGAAACAAAACCCTCATCCCGAGTGTGGACTCTCTGGTTAGTACTAACCCTCGTCCCGAGTGTGGACTCTCTGGTTAGTTCACGGCAAGGCACCCTCGTCCCGAGTGTGGACTCTCTGGTGCAAATAATCGACATCCTAGTCCCTAGCGTGGACTCACGGATGTAAACACCCTCGTCCCGAGCGTGGACTCTCTGGTGCAAATAATCGACATCCTAGTCCCTAGCGTGGACTCACGGATGTAAACACCCTCGTCCCGAGCGTGGACTCTCTGGTGCAAGTCAAGTCAAGTCAAGTCTACACCTTCGTCCCGAGCGTGGACTCTCTGGTGCAAATAATCGACATCCTAGTCCCTAGCGTGGACTCACGGATGTAAACAGATCAAGGAAAACACCCTCGTCCCGAGTGTGGACTCTCTGGTGCCAAGGAAACAATGTCAAGGATTTAGCAGTTCACTTACACGTACTCGTTCTATGACACGACTCAAGCAAGGTACTGACGAGAAACTCCAATTGTGAACCACAAGACCAAACATGGACACGGCTATATGCAATGAAAACAACTCAAAATAATATAATACGAAAAGCACATGTCCATAAATAATCAAAACTGGAAAATAAAATACAATGCATGTAAATAAAACTGTAGAGGAAGGCAAGGTATACTTGCCTGGAGGTTGCACGAAGATCCAATAATATACCGTCAACTGGCAAGTCATACAGTCTAAGTCATCACAACTGTCTCCGAAAGCTAAAACAGACAATGCCAACAGTCTCAGAATAGTCAAATTAGCTAGGATTGCCTGTCCTTAAGTCCAATTCTGGACACAGGGGCAAAACGATAATTTCGGGCAAAAACGATGTCCGCCGTTGGACCCGCTTTGCACCAAAAAGCGTGCCAGAGTCAATGGTCTCTAAAGTCATCAAACTATATGTCTATGGATCCAGTTTTTCGATACGAACCCAACCGTATGTCCAAAGTTGGATTTCGACGGGCCGTGCACAAAATCACCCGTTGAGTCGGACCGTGGGGCCCGCAAAACGGCAATTTTACCAACTGTCTCAGAATCGGACCAAACTTGGCATGCAGGACCAAAAAATCGATACGGTCCTGATGGCGTAAGTTTCGTCTCGATCTGACGAGTGTGCACAAAGTAATTAGAGAATCTGTAAAATGCACGATACGGTAAATTTCGACGAATACGTATCAAATTCGTCGCGCACACGCGACCAATTTGAATTTCGCCAAAGCCCACACGACCACGAAGCCGTTATGCAGCTTTCGATGCCTTCGGTTCATGCACACTCGGAATGAACCACCGTTGCTCAAAGCTTCATTCGCCCCACACGAGCACGAACAGCTTCCAGGAACCAGCAAGTTCACGAAGAACTTCTGGAACGCTCGTAAGTCAATATTTGAGACTTGAACGGGCTTCCTGGACTTAACAGACTCCCTCAACTCTCTTCTTGGTACATCTTTCAAAGGAGGCCAAGGGGCTCTATTTATAGAGTGGAGTTGAGACTTCACCTCTTCTCCTATCCGATGTGGGACTAAAATACCAATACTCAAAAATAGAGTTTGATATTTAAGATCATCCCACAATCAGCATAGAAGTGTGCCAGTCCACGCCTACCCCCCGAACACTCCCGTGCATGCAAGAGACATCCTGGAGTCCGTGTCCGAGTCCGAGTCCGCACAACAAAAATTAACTTGCATCCTTGTTAGATTTAATCCTTTTTCCTTCTAGGAAAATACTTCCACATGGCACAAACTTGTGCATCACTACACCTCATGTGCACACCTCAACACAAGCAATGCATTATATTGAGATACTCACCATTTGGTGTAGCCGATGTGGGACTATCTTTTCTAGTCCAAAGGCAAAAACACCAACAGGTAGATCTCTAACTCAAGAGCACATGAGCTAGAGCCCAACCAAAATTTTAAGTTACATACATTTAGAAGATCATTTTATAACTCTTCTCTCGATCCTCTGCGCAACAATTTGAATTGGTACTTGCAACTTGAAGATAGATAAAAGTATCTTGGGGTGAAACATTGTCTTTGCTAAAATATTTAGTTATATTTTTATATAATGAAACAAACTTGGAAATTTTAATTAATTAATTATTTTGCTACACAGAAAAAAGTGTGTCAAATCTTTTCGTCATATGGTATAAAAGAATATCAACGAATATTACATTTACTAGCAACATGTTTCAAAATAATCATGCTAGCAAGACAATATAGGAGGTGATATAGGCCCTACCTACATCATTTAGATGTAAAGATCTTGGATATTATTTTCTGTTTTTCTACCAAATGTACGTAGCACATAAATATGTTATATGTATGGTAAAATCTAGCAACAAACGCGATGCCACTTTACTTGCACTGCTTCTGAAAATAAGGAGATTTCAAAAGTTGTTATAGATTAATGTAATTCTTCTTAGCTTTCTATAAAATAAATCTAGTTTTATTAGTTCAAGAGTTATCTTAGACTTTAATGATTTCACCACATCCTTATTGTTGTTACAACAATTTTTAGGATATAGTTTATGACATTTGGATTAATATATAATATTTTTGTGATTATAAATATATTTATTTATATAGCAAGCATCGCGTCTTCTAGATAAAAATTTTGTCTACTTCATTGGACATGGACATGAAAGGAATTAAAATAAAGTTATCAAATAGCTGCATTTATTTTCATACAAATGTTGATTTGACCTGCAATATTTGAGAGTGTTTTGGAGTATTTATTATATTGTATTTACCTTTCCCTTTTATAGAAAAAAAAGTAGGACTAAACCATTTATTGTAAAGGTGTGAAGTAGGCTGGGCGACCCAAAGTCTATCCTGGGATCGGCCCGGTCAAATTCTGGTTGGGTCAGCCCAAGCTTGGTCAACGGCAAGGACCGGTTTGCTCTCAAATTCTTCGGGTCAGACTAGGTTTGCAATGGGCCCGGTTCGATCCTGATGCCCAAACAGGTCGAGTCTGATTTTCTTCCCAAAACTCGATCGACCATGTTGGCCCATTCCATCATTAGATTTTGATAATTTAAAATGATTATATATTATATATGCTTTTGGGCTAACATTTATTGCATCAAATTGATCAATAAAAGCCGCTCAAAATCCTTCAAAACATGACTCGAGATCTAATACTTGTTTCAAAGGATATGGAATGAAACTCAAACATGGAAAAGTAGAACTAAAGCTCTCATTACTCTTTATTTTGGTTGTATAAGTGTCTTTAGGCTATTTTTTTAACATAGTGGTTAGATGGAATAGAAAGCCCAAATCAAAACCATAGCCAAAATTTCCCTATTACTAAATTGTAGTTCCAGACCAGTATACCTGACTGTGGTATACAAGTAGTAAACTTGGAAAACTATGTTTCTTTCCAAAACCTTTGAATGGATGAAACCTGTTGCACAAGTATACCGGTTTACCGCTAGTAGTATAACGACGGTAGACTAGTAAATGATACTTTCATTCCAGAACTTTCAAAGCAGCACAAAACTGGACCATAATATACTGTCGGTATACTGTCTGGTTACTTTTGCCTATATTTAATGTCCCTAATGGCTAAAAAAACTAGCCGTTTCTAACCGTTATTGTGTAGAATAATATATCACATGTACAACAGTAGCTACATTAAACAAGTTGCTTTAAAGTGATCCTATTTTTCTTTTTTTTTGTGAGTGTCACGCCCAGTGGCGTAGCCGCATAGAGCCAAGGGGGTGCAGCTGCACCCCCTCAAATTTTGAGTTTTTATTTATTTATTTTTGTGAAATATGTCACTCATGTTTTCTGTTATACGTATTTTTAGTATACGTGTACGAAATTCTGACTTTTGTCAGGTGACCCGTATTTTGACTTGTCTTACTTAGCCTAGTCTTAGTTTAATCTTGCCTTGGTTGAATTCGGTTTGGTTCAACTTAGCTTGCTTGGCTTGACTTGGTTTATTGTGGTTTGAGATGAGAAGAGTTTTTATAAAAATCAACTCCTCTCTCTCTCCTCCATTATTTCTCATTACTTCTTCATCTTCTTCATTTACTCCTTCCACCTACCAAGTTCTGGACAAATGCAACTTGCTTCATAATGGACCTCAAATTTTATTGTTCCATTGTCTTCCTTGCTTGATTCTAAGCCTCTTTAGAACTTGGAGATTTTGGTTTTGATGGTTACATTTTTGTAGATCTAAGTTTATAGTTTCTTTGGGTTTTTTTTGTTTTGATCTCTTAAACTTTGTTATTTTCGAAAACTACTTGTTCCATTTTGTAGAGAATTCAATTTTATTCAGTTTAGACCTTTATTTTGCCCAATTTCGAGTCCTTTAGCCCAAGTTATGGACATTGGAAGTTTCTAAAACTCTATGGCCAAAAGCTTGCTGGTAGGGACGACACCTCGCGCACCTTTTGGTCCGCACACCTTGTGCCTCGCACACCTTTTGGTCCGCATACCTTGCACCTTGTGCACCTTTTGGTTCACGTACCTTGTACCTCGTGCACCTTTTGGTCCACGCACCTTACACCTCGCGCACCTTTTGGTCCGTGCACCTTGCATCTCGCGCACCTTTTGGTCCACGCACCTTGCACCTCGTGCACCTTTGGTCCGCGCATCTTGTACCTCGTGCACCTTGTGCACCTCGTGCACCTTGTGCACCTTGCACATCGTGCATGCACCTTGCACCTCGTGCACCTCGTGCACCTTGTACCTTGCACCTCGCACGTCTTGCACCTTGCACCATACGCCTGTTGCCCGTGCGCGAATCACTCTAATGACTATTTTTTGCCCGTTTAAGCTATTTTATAGCTAAAATCTTGAAAAACTTAAAACATAAAAGTTGCAGATCTTTCCCTTGGCTTCAAGAATCTTCATGTCTCACTTTCATCAGAGTTCATATGTGACTTATTGTTTAATCACACATGGGTGTTCTTGATCTTCTTTGATTGTTTTTCTATACTTGGCCTAAATTGCGACGACCCGACTTGACACTTGATAGTCTTGAGATAGTAACGTGAACTTGATTTGAACATAATAATATGAACCCGTCTTGATAACTCATGATAAGTGTCCCGTCGAGGCACACTCCAGACAAGTACTCTTGACATGACAAGTAACCTGACATGACATGTACAATCTTGAAAGACTGTTGCGACAGCTATCCTGACTTGCTAAGTAACTCTTGTCTTGACACCGTGGTTGAATTTCTTGATTGTGCATGTACAAGCTACCTGTCTCGTCTTGCATCATGTCTAGGACATGGATTCATGGTTACCACAGTCAGGAATTCATGATAAATTTGACTAGGTTAATGACTAGACTGATCAAGTAGTTCATATAGAGAGATTTTTCCCACATACGGGCAATCCTGTTATCCTGGCCACACCTGAGGGACTTGTAGTCTGCCGACGAGTAGGGCACATTTCCAGCCCACTGTCATGTGGGGCACTTTTTGAAAACATAAGTACTGAAAGTACATCAGTAATCTTGATAACTCTTGTAACTCTTATAAATCACCTCATCTGGATAACCTGGATAGCTGTAGGACTTGTGACTGCGGGAACATCTCATTGCATCTTGCTAGTAGCTAGGCCTGTGATAATCCTAGTTGGCTAATGATAGCAAGCCGTAGGACTTGGTTGGCCATGCCTGAATGCTTGCTCGTGATTAGCATGGGAATTATATTCCATCTCTTAATGCAAGCTATTATTTTATTCTAACCCTATCTTCTTGTTATTTAAGCATGTTTATTTATTTATTCTTCTATTTTATTATTTGCTGGTTTTAGTTCCTTAATGAAGCCCCCCTTATGGCACCTGCTCTTTCTGGGGTCTGACCCAGCTGGTTTTGTTTGGCCAGATTTCAGAGTGATACCCGAGGATCTTTCTGCTTATCAGCCAGATGGTGAACACCTGACGTAGTCCTGGCAACGAGTGGGTTTCTTATTTTGCTCTCCCACTCTATTTTAAGTTATTCTTTTGAGGCATTTAGCCGTCGAGCAAGTGTTAGCTCGTGTTAAAACTTAAATTTCTGTCTGCCTAAGGGCTATTACATGATTGGAAAATCTAGGGTTGATCATGTATGACTTAAACTCTTGCTAGTCTTCGTATTTTGTAAGACTAGATTCATGATTATCCAAATATGTAATGTTTGGAAAGCCTTACTTTGTATGTCTGATGATCTAACATCTTGTAACTTTTATTTGCTTGCTTGAGATTGAGACACTAGGTTTGTTCATGACCATAGAGACTGATGGATTGTAGTTTAACCCTCATGCATCTAGACAGCCATGACCGTATTGGGAGGTGGGTTGCACTTCGATGTACGTAGCTGGCTGTGTCTATCACCCGCTCTCCAGTATTCTGGTTCTGGGGCTGACACGGTTTAAGTGGTAGCCCATGTAGGTCGTGTAAATCAAGATATGTGAGGGTTTACTGAGTAGATGTCTCAATCAGCATTCTTTCTTGATCTCTACTCATATTTTCTAATCTTCCTGAAACCTGACCTGATAAGGTGCTTCTATCCTTGATCAATCTTGGTCCTTCCTTATTGTTCCTCATGTCATTTTCTTCAGTGGCATTGTTCCTGGTCCTACCAATCAGCCGGATGGAGCATCTCCAGTGAACCAGCAGTAACCTGGGGACCAAGCCCAACACTCTAGAGCAGCATCCCGAGTCATGCATTCCGGGGACCCAGAGCCGCTAGTTCAGCCAGTCCAGCCTGCAGAGTCTGACAATAGAACCCTGATGGGACTCATCGGGACTTGCTTGCATCACAAGATCATCGAGGTGATGCCCTGCACCAGACAATACAAGATGCCATAGGCAGAGTTGGTTATCAAGGGAACAATGCGGCTAACAGCTTCAAGCGCCTGAACCCTCCTTTTTTTGACGGTAATGAAGATGCTATTGCTGTCGATGCTTGGCTATAGGATATAGAGATTATTCTGGAGGTAGCTCGGATTCCAAAGGAAGAGAAGGTGGTCGTAGTGCGCCTGCAATTATTGGACTTAGCCCATAGCTGGTGGACGATGCAAGCAGTTGGATTGGCAATGCCTGTCTTGTGGGCGGTATTCATTGATAAGTTCCAGACGAAGTACTTTGATGCAGTAGCTCGGTATAATCTGCAGACAAGGTTCAGCAATCTCAAGCAGATGGGAAGGATGGTCGATGGATATACGGCTGAGTTTTCTAGGCTTAGTCGGTTTGCTCCCACCTTAGTGGCGACCGAATTGGACCGATTGCAACGATTCTAGCAGGGACTCCACCTAGAGATTATTCTAGCAGTAGAGCAGTTTGAGCACCAGACCTTTGATGCAGTTTTATGAGCAGCAAGGCGGCATGAATATACTTCACAGAGGATAGTAGATCGAACTGGAGGACGGAAAAGGCCTCATGGACAGTTATCTCAGTCATCAGTACCATCCCTGGCAGCTAGGACTTTTACCATTGGAGCTCCTAGGAGGGCGACCACAGTTTTGTCGGTTCAGCACTTGACATCGACATATCCTCAGCAACAGAGGCAGAAACAGTCTTCTGTAATGGGATGCACTCATTGTGGCTGGGTACGTGGTTTCAGAGTGTCGCGGGGCACAGGAATTGTTCTTAGATTGTGGAGCACCAGATCACAAAATTGGGTCATGTACGCATAGAGCCAGTTCATCTTCATCAACCCTAACCAGTCCATCGGTTAGGGCACCAGCACCAGTGCAGCAACAGCAGTACCAGCCTCCGAGGCCGTTACCGCCTCGGGCTCAACAATATGTTCAGGCCCAAGCTCATATTCAGAACAGGCAGAGAGGTCACCAGCAGAGGGGACCAGCACCAACGGGACAGGGTCAAGCTATGGCTCTGCCGTGGTAGAAGAATTGGCATCAAGTGTGGTGGTGGAAGGTACCATTCTCGTCAACTCTTTTCCAACATCAGTATTATTTGATTCGGGTGTATCGTATTCATTTATGTCTGCACGATTTGCTACACGAATAGGACTGGAGCCCGAGTCATTATCAGTAAGGCTATTGGCAGGATTATTTTTGGTATTCTCAGTGAAGAAGAGTTTTTATTTTCTAGAGGCGAAGTAGAACCTTCTTCACTAGTCTTGCGGATGGCGGTAGCCGTAGCAGTTCGGTTTCCCAGAGTAGTAGAAGAATTTCCTGATATATTTTCTAAAGAGCTTCCAGGCATGCCACCAGAGAGAGATATAAAGTTCACCATTGATTTGCTTCGAGGAACAGCGCCAGTGTCAGAAAGAATCTACAGAATGGCACCATCAAAGTTGGAGATCCTGTACAAGATGATTAAAGAACTCAGAACCAAAGGATTCATTCATGCTAGCGGATCACCTTGGGAGCCCCAATGCTTCTTGTGAAGAAGAAGGATGGTAAGTCAAGATTATGTGTTGATTATCTACCTTGAATTTTGTAACAATCAAGAACAAATATCCCCTACCAAGGATAGATGATTTATTCGATCAACTCAGTGGAGTGGCAGTATTCTCGAAGATTGACTTGCGGTCGGGGAGCCATCAGATCAGAGTCAGAGAGCAAGACATCCCGAACACAGCATTCAGATCTAGATATGGACATTGGGAGTTTTTTGTTATGCCATTCGGAGCGACCAATGCGCCAGCACTATTCATGGATCTCATGAATCGTATCTTCATGCCCTATTTGGATCAGTTTGTGATAGTGTTTATAGACGACATCTTAGTCTATAGCAAGAATGATGCAGAGCATGAGTAGCATCTCTGTATAGTCCTTCAGATTCTCAGAGAGCACCAATTGTACGCGAAGTTCAGTAAGTGCAAATTTTGGCTTGATCGCATTTCGTACTTAGGTCAAACCATGTGACGCCCCAGAACCAGAATACTGGAGAGCGGTGTAACACCCAGTTTTCTGAAATTGGGGTATTTTTGAAAATTTATTATTTTTATTATTTATTAGTGGTATTTTAGTCATGGTATGATTTTTTGGTGATTTTAGTTAAGTTAAACCAATTCCTAAGTCATGACTTGTGACTTTGTGATTTTACTAATAAACTCTAGTGTAAACCCTAGCTATTCCTTAACCTAGAGACTAACCATGACCATGTGAGCCTAGCCATAAGCTTAGAACCTCAAATTAGGACTTTTTAGCCATAGGGGTATTTTGGTAATTTTTAGGAATTTATTTGGAATTTAGTGGGATTAGTGAGATATTACTATTCATGGACTTTTAGATTAGTGACTTGCTAATCCCTAACCTAATTACCCTAATCTATAGGTTAAACCCTAACCTAGAATGACTAAGGGGATTAGATATTCATGGTAGTTAAGCTATATAAATATCTAGATATTATTTATGGATATTTTGCTTAAATTATGCAAAATATCTTAAACCCTTTTTACAAAGTCCTTCCCTTAGCTTGCAAGCAACCCAAGGACACCCCCCCATTGCTATGACCAGCCAAGAACCCCCCCCCCCCCCCTTGGCATGACCCCCTTCCTATATATTTTGATTAATTCATTGCATTTGCATTAAATTCATGAAAAATACCCCTTTTACTTCAAAAATCCATAACTCTCAACCTAGTGATCCAAATCACTTCAAACCTCTTGCATTGGGTTCCTACAACCTAGAGGGTGCTAAGGGAGACTAGCAAGTTGGACACAAGACTTGGACACACCCACAAGTGGACTTGGACACACCCCCTCATTATTTGAATTTTCAAGGATTTTGCACATAGAGGTAAATATATTTAACCTAGTTATTATACTGTTTTTTCTTCATTATTGCATGCATATAGTTATAATATAGTTGTGGGTAGGGTTTGGTGAAATCTAGGAATTGTTTGGTGTCGTGTCGGACACGTATCCTGATTGAAATTTCATTGTATTTTACTGTTTTAGCTCACTGTCACATTAATATTTACTCACTGTTTTGTAAATCTTTTTAACCAAAAACCTAGCCTAGACCTTGCTAACCCTAACCCTAATTCACTGACCTCATTTTAGGGTTGTGTCCGTGTCCAAATTGGACACGAACCCACGGTTTTCACAGTGCACAGACACACTGTACATGCCCTGCTACCCGACACCATTATCTCCCTCTACACGCCACGTGGACACGCCAAAATTGGCATAGAGCACGGGGCACTGACTGACAGGTCATCCCCAAAGTTTGGGATGACCTCGTGTCGTGTCGGACACGGAATCGTCCCCGCAAGGGACGTGCACTGCACTGTACAGCCGTGAAAACGGCTCTGACACGGGTCTCGTGTCCCATGTACACGAGTCGTGGACACGTGTCAGGGTGACACGTGTGTAGTAGACCCTAGGGCGAACCCCAGGACACGAGCACGAGATGTGTCGTGTCCTGTGTCGCGTACACGAGACGCGTGCATCACTGCACGACGCGGTCTGAAACCACTTATTTCCCTCTCTGATACGTGTGTCGTGTCCCCTCTACACGACACGTGGACACAGTGCAGGGTGCTGGACACGTGCACGAACCCTAGACTCACCTACTGACACGATCACGAGATGTGTATCGCTTTGTGTCGTGTCCTAGACTCGTCTACATGTGTGCACGACGTGTAGTGTCTGTTAGTGTATGTGTTTTACCCGATTGGGTTTAGGAGTTGGTGGACACGCCGTGTCGTGTCATGGCCATGTGTCAGGCTAGTAGGAACCTAGAGGAACCTAGGGGCTATCATTACCAACCGAGCTTAGGTCACCTTAGCTCGATTTAGGTGATGTTTGAGCTAACCCAAATCGGGTTTTCACAGTCCAAATTTCCAGTTTTCTGGGAATTTCCAGTTTTTGCAAAATCGATCTTTGAATCGATTTTTGTTAATGATTTATGTATTGTACTAGTGTATTTTAATGTGTATATGTGTAGTATATATGTATGTGTGAGTATGGGTCAAATTTGGAGAGATTTGGTGGTGTGTGTGTTAAGTTATATATATATACATATGTATGTATATATGTATTCAGTGTGTGTGTGTGTTGGGTTGGATTTGGGTTCAGGAAAACCTGAACCCCCCCCCCCTGTGTCACTGTTTCAGTCTCTAACTCTCTCTCTCTCTTTCACTCTCTCTCTCTCTTTGTCTCTCTATATATATAGTATATATATATTGATATATATATATTTGTATTAGTTTTCATATAGTGATATCATATATAGTGTATCATATGTATGTGGGTTTTGGGTATTGTATATATAGTATTCCCATATAGGTATATAGATAGTAGATTGATGTGTATATATATATATATAGATAACTTAATAAGTATAAGTTATATAGAAACCTATGACATAGCTTATAGGCCTAAGATACTAGCCTATGGGAAAACCTATGAGTTATCTAGCCTATGGCCTAAGTGACTAGCCCATGGATTGGGACTAACTCAATTTGACCTAGATTGAACTTAAATTAACCTAGAATGATAAGTTTGACATTGGTTGACCTAACTTGACTAGTAGGCCTAGTTTGACTAGATAATTGACCATTATTGACCAAAGTCAACTATAGGTCAAACCTTGACCTAATTGACCTAAAAATAGTTTGGATGGACTCTAAGTGACTTGGTGACCTAAGTTTGACTAAAACCTAGACTATTGACTAGTTGGTTTAGACTTTGACCTATATAAGGATATTATTTATGACTTGGTTATATAGATAGCCCTATGTAGAGTGAAGATATGTATGGGGTTAAGTAGGATACTTAGAGTTGAGTCTTGATTGAGTTAGACTATGGTTTAGCCTGATTATAAGATTAAGTTTGGTGTTGTACTATATGTATTCATGTGTGATGTCCTAGTATAGGAGATTGGTTATACTTTAGCCTTGTAGAAGGTATCTTAGGTATCCTAAGACAGGTTAGCTTATAGTTAGTTAAGTAACCTTATAGAGTTTGACTTAAATAGTTGACCCCTGGCTTAATTACCTGACTGACTAGTCTTTGTTTGACCAATACCTTAGTTGGTCTAAGTTTGACCTAGACTTGACCCAGATTGATCATGTTGACTAGTATTTGACTAGTTTGATTAGAGTGTTGACCAGGAGTTGACTTTAACCTAGATTTGACTAATCTTGACTTGTTTGACCTTGTATGACTTAGTTTGATTTCCTGTGACCTAATATGATTTGATTTGACTTAGTTTGACTGTAGAGTTGACCAAGTTTGACTTGACCTAGATTGGCTTAGAATTCATATAGATTGCATTGCAGATTTCATTTACCTTTATTTTGGACATGTCATAACTGTATTACTCCATTTTAGGACATTGTGACCCTGGTACAGACATCTGATATTACACTACTCATCCAGAGTGTCAGGCGAGTACATTCTCTGATAGTTCTTTCATTACTTGTCATTTACTGTATTTCAGTTCTAGATAGCTATATATGATTCTCTGTACAAACACGATTGGTATTGTTGGATCCATTACATGCGACACTCATTTATTTATGTCTGGCCTCTATATCTGGAATCACTACTTGGCATCACCCTACTGGAATCATTTCTGGAATCATTGGCTGGACTCATACTGGTTGTAGTGTTGGATTATGGATTCATTTGTGGGCGGGGAAATACTTGAGTAGACATGTGAACATACCTAAAATCTGGAACCACCTCCCTTGGAACTATTCTGGAATGCTAGCCATCCCACACTTGGCCAAGTGTGCGATGTGCCTGATTACCCCTAGCCGTTTACATGTCGATCTCAGTATTTTAAAACACACTGTTAGAGTATAGTCTGGACTTACCCTGGAATCATGGATCACTTCTGGACTCATTTTACTGGACTCATCTTATACTGGAATCATCTAGTATTGGATTACATTGACTGGACTCACACTGGGATTACATTTTATACTGTCTGGACTTATACCATGTTATTCTAGTTCAGCTAGTTTACTACAGTCTTCTTTGCCATGTTTTCTTCTCTTGTTAGTTACTTTACTTTCCTTGTACCCTCACTGTTTCTCTACATCATTATCTGTATAAAACTGCCATGCTCATCTGTATAACTGTCTAAAAACTGCTTTATAGTCTTTGTCATTTACTTGGGATTTCTAGATGAGATGTGCTCGTTCCTGTCCTGATTGGACCTGTTGAAAATATTACAGATGATACTCCTGACGACACATGCCCTACTTACCATGGACCTGGCGAGGGATTAGCTACCTTTGGTTCCGACTCTCAGGAGTGATTCAGGAGCTTAGCTAGTAGACTTACTTAGCTTGCATGTTTTGAGCTTGTTTCTATTAAACTTGCGATATCGAGTTGTATTAGAGTTTGTTTGAGATATTGTTGTTATTATTTTAGTAATTTAATTTCTGTTGTTGTTAGTTGGTATCTAGATTTCTGTGTTATCTTATCGTGCTTAGACTGTGATTGAGTATATCATATCTTTTACTTGTCCTCCCTTTAGAGTTGAGATCTTGGCTAGTACATTATATACACTGCATGAGATTAGTTAGTAACCTAGGACAGCGTTCTACCGCCGATACTGCGGCGTAGGCTGGACGTACCCACTTCTCGTGCCCCTACACAGGGTGCGGGTCGTGACACGTTTTAGTGGTGGCCCATGCAGGTCGAGAGTCGCATTTGTGCGATTTCGTAGTAGTACGACGACTTAGTTGTACTGCTACGAGCCTGCGATAGAATATAGGAATTAATGTATTAGGATGAGAGTATACTCAATCACTGTTAGGATTTCATGAGAGATTCCGGGACGACCCTTGAGAATCTTATTTTGAACTTCGATATTGAAAACCCTTTTCCTCTTGTTTTAATTCACCCTCACTCCTTGATGTTTAAGGGATCTTGGACTATTTAACCTTATTCATCATTACCTCCCTTATATTTTGACCTTCTTTACTGCTAATTTAGCCTTAGTTTTGCAAGCTTATATTTTATCGAGCTTGATCACGACATATTTTATTGGGGGCTAGTACCCACTAACATATTGTCTAATCAGGGCCGGTGCATGATGGTCTGATCAACCTATTGCACTTTGGTTCGCTTTCATATATTATTCTACATGGATGGAGCCACTTGCAGGTTCTGTTCTTTCAAATCCATTCCCATCTTGTTGTGTGATTCCATTAGTACCTGTCAGGATATGCTTGTGATATGCTAGATAGCATAGTTACCCCTTTTGAGACTGTAGAATCATGACCAGTAGGTCTATGATTGCATGTTATCTTTTGACCTTGATTGACTGGGGGTGTGACCTAGGAGGAGTACGACCATCTTAATTTCGAGGACGAAATTCTTCTAAGGTGGGTAGACTTGTAACACCCAGTTTTCTGAAATTGGGGTATTTTTGAAAATTTATTATTTTTATTATTTATTAGTGGTATTTTAGTCATGGTATGATTTTTTGGTGATTTTAGTTAAGTTAAACCAATTCCTAAGTCATGACTTGTGACTTTGTGATTTTACTAATAAACTCTAGTGTAAACCCTAGCTATTCCTTAACCTAGAGACTAACCATGACCATGTGAGCCTAGCCATAAGCTTAGAACCTCAAATTAGGACTTTTTAGCCATAGGGGTATTTTGGTAATTTTTAGGAATTTATTTGGAATTTAGTGGGATTAGTGAGATATTACTATTCATGGACTTTTAGATTAGTGACTTGCTAATCCCTAACCTAATTACCCTAATCTATAGGTTAAACCCTAACCTAGAATGACTAAGGGGATTAGATATTCATGGTAGTTAAGCTATATAAATATCTAGATATTATTTATGGATATTTTGCTTAAATTATGCAAAATATCTTAAACCCTTTTTACAAAGTCCTTCCCTTAGCTTGCAAGCAACCCAAGGACACCCCCCCATTGCTATGACCAGCCAAGAACCCCCCCCCCCCTTGGCATGACCCCCTTCCTATATATTTTGATTAATTCATTGCATTTGCATTAAATTCATGAAAAATACCCCTTTTACTTCAAAAATCCATAACTCTCAACCTAGTGATCCAAATCACTTCAAACCTCTTGCATTGGGTTCCTACAACCTAGAGGGTGCTAAGGGAGACTAGCAAGTTGGACACAAGACTTGGACACACCCACAAGTGGACTTGGACACACCCCCTCATTATTTGAATTTTCAAGGATTTTGCACATAGAGGTAAATATATTTAACCTAGTTATTATACTGTTTTTTCTTCATTATTGCATGCATATAGTTATAATATAGTTGTGGGTAGGGTTTGGTGAAATCTAGGAATTGTTTGGTGTCGTGTCGGACACGTATCCTGATTGAAATTTCATTGTATTTTACTGTTTTAGCTCACTGTCACATTAATATTTACTCACTGTTTTGTAAATCTTTTTAACCAAAAACCTAGCCTAGACCTTGCTAACCCTAACCCTAATTCACTGACCTCATTTTAGGGTTGTGTCCGTGTCCAAATTGGACACGAACCCACGGTTTTCACAGTGCACAGACACACTGTACATGCCCTGCTACCCGACACCATTATCTCCCTCTACACGCCACGTGGACACGCCAAAATTGGCATAGAGCACGGGGCACTGACTGACAGGTCATCCCCAAAGTTTGGGATGACCTCGTGTCGTGTCGGACACGGAATCGTCCCCGCAAGGGACGTGCACTGCACTGTACAGCCGTGAAAACGGCTCTGACACGGGTCTCGTGTCCCATGTACACGAGTCGTGGACACGTGTCAGGGTGACACGTGTGTAGTAGACCCTAGGGCGAACCCCAGGACACGAGCACGAGATGTGTCGTGTCCTGTGTCGCGTACACGAGACGCGTGCATCACTGCACGACGCGGTCTGAAACCACTTATTTCCCTCTCTGATACGTGTGTCGTGTCCCCTCTACACGACACGTGGACACAGTGCAGGGTGCTGGACACGTGCACGAACCCTAGACTCACCTACTGACACGATCACGAGATGTGTATCGCTTTGTGTCGTGTCCTAGACTCGTCTACATGTGTGCACGACGTGTAGTGTCTGTTAGTGTATGTGTTTTACCCGATTGGGTTTAGGAGTTGGTGGACACGCCGTGTCGTGTCATGGCCATGTGTCAGGCTAGTAGGAACCTAGAGGAACCTAGGGGCTATCATTACCAACCGAGCTTAGGTCACCTTAGCTCGATTTAGGTGATGTTTGAGCTAACCCAAATCGGGTTTTCACAGTCCAAATTTCCAGTTTTCTGGGAATTTCCAGTTTTTGCAAAATCGATCTTTGAATCGATTTTTGTTAATGATTTATGTATTGTACTAGTGTATTTTAATGTGTATATGTGTAGTATATATGTATGTGTGAGTATGGGTCAAATTTGGAGAGATTTGGTGGTGTGTGTGTTAAGTTATATATATATACATATGTATGTATATATGTATTCAGTGTGTGTGTGTGTTGGGTTGGATTTGGGTTCAGGAAAACCTGAACCCCCCCCCCCTGTGTCACTGTTTCAGTCTCTAACTCTCTCTCTCTCTTTCACTCTCTCTCTCTCTTTGTCTCTCTATATATATAGTATATATATATTGATATATATATATTTGTATTAGTTTTCATATAGTGATATCATATATAGTGTATCATATGTATGTGGGTTTTGGGTATTGTATATATAGTATTCCCATATAGGTATATAGATAGTAGATTGATGTGTATATATATATATATAGATAACTTAATAAGTATAAGTTATATAGAAACCTATGACATAGCTTATAGGCCTAAGATACTAGCCTATGGGAAAACCTATGAGTTATCTAGCCTATGGCCTAAGTGACTAGCCCATGGATTGGGACTAACTCAATTTGACCTAGATTGAACTTAAATTAACCTAGAATGATAAGTTTGACATTGGTTGACCTAACTTGACTAGTAGGCCTAGTTTGACTAGATAATTGACCATTATTGACCAAAGTCAACTATAGGTCAAACCTTGACCTAATTGACCTAAAAATAGTTTGGATGGACTCTAAGTGACTTGGTGACCTAAGTTTGACTAAAACCTAGACTATTGACTAGTTGGTTTAGACTTTGACCTATATAAGGATATTATTTATGACTTGGTTATATAGATAGCCCTATGTAGAGTGAAGATATGTATGGGGTTAAGTAGGATACTTAGAGTTGAGTCTTGATTGAGTTAGACTATGGTTTAGCCTGATTATAAGATTAAGTTTGGTGTTGTACTATATGTATTCATGTGTGATGTCCTAGTATAGGAGATTGGTTATACTTTAGCCTTGTAGAAGGTATCTTAGGTATCCTAAGACAGGTTAGCTTATAGTTAGTTAAGTAACCTTATAGAGTTTGACTTAAATAGTTGACCCCTGGCTTAATTACCTGACTGACTAGTCTTTGTTTGACCAATACCTTAGTTGGTCTAAGTTTGACCTAGACTTGACCCAGATTGATCATGTTGACTAGTATTTGACTAGTTTGATTAGAGTGTTGACCAGGAGTTGACTTTAACCTAGATTTGACTAATCTTGACTTGTTTGACCTTGTATGACTTAGTTTGATTTCCTGTGACCTAATATGATTTGATTTGACTTAGTTTGACTGTAGAGTTGACCAAGTTTGACTTGACCTAGATTGGCTTAGAATTCATATAGATTGCATTGCAGATTTCATTTACCTTTATTTTGGACATGTCATAACTGTATTACTCCATTTTAGGACATTGTGACCCTGGTACAGACATCTGATATTACACTACTCATCCAGAGTGTCAGGCGAGTACATTCTCTGATAGTTCTTTCATTACTTGTCATTTACTGTATTTCAGTTCTAGATAGCTATATATGATTCTCTGTACAAACACGATTGGTATTGTTGGATCCATTACATGCGACACTCATTTATTTATGTCTGGCCTCTATATCTGGAATCACTACTGGCATCACCCTACTGGAATCATTTCTGGAATCATTGGCTGGACTCATACTGGTTGTAGTGTTGGATTATGGATTCATTTGTGGGCGGGGAAATACTTGAGTAGACATGTGAACATACCTAAAATCTGGAACCACCTCCCTTGGAACTATTCTGGAATGCTAGCCATCCCACACTTGGCCAAGTGTGCGATGTGCCTGATTACCCCTAGCCGTTTACATGTCGATCTCAGTATTTTAAAACACACTGTTAGAGTATAGTCTGGACTTACCCTGGAATCATGGATCACTTCTGGACTCATTTTACTGGACTCATCTTATACTGGAATCATCTAGTATTGGATTACATTGACTGGACTCACACTGGGATTACATTTTATACTGTCTGGACTTATACCATGTTATTCTAGTTCAGCTAGTTTACTACAGTCTTCTTTGCCATGTTTTCTTCTCTTGTTAGTTACTTTACTTTCCTTGTACCCTCACTGTTTCTCTACATCATTATCTGTATAAAACTGCCATGCTCATCTGTATAACTGTCTAAAAACTGCTTTATAGTCTTTGTCATTTACTTGAGATTTCTAGATGAGATGTGCTCGTTCCTGTCCTGATTGGACCTGTTGAAAATATTACAGATGATACTCCTGACGACACATGCCCTACTTACCATGGACCTGGCGAGGGATTAGCTACCTTTGGTTCCGACTCTCAGGAGTGATTCAGGAGCTTAGCTAGTAGACTTACTTAGCTTGCATGTTTTGAGCTTGTTTCTATTAAACTTGCGATATCGAGTTGTATTAGAGTTTGTTTGAGATATTGTTGTTATTATTTTAGTAATTTAATTTCTGTTGTTGTTAGTTGGTATCTAGATTTCTGTGTTATCTTATCGTGCTTAGACTGTGATTGAGTATATCATATCTTTTACTTGTCCTCCCTTTAGAGTTGAGATCTTGGCTAGTACATTATATACACTGCATGAGATTAGTTAGTAACCTAGGACAGCGTTCTACCGCCGATACTGCGGCGTAGGCTGGACGTACCCACTTCTCGTGCCCCTACACAGGGTGCGGGTCGTGACAAGCGGAGACATATATAGCCAGCTACGTATAATGAAATAGAATCCACCCCACTATACGGTTACGGCTGTCTAGATATATGAGGGTTTAACTACAATCTATCAGTCTCCTATGGTCAATAACAAGCCTAAATGTCTCAATCTCAAGCAAACAAGTAAAGTTACAAGATGTAAGATCACCAAATATACAATAGTAAGGCGTCCCAAACATTACATATTCAGCTAATCATGAAGCTAGTCATTACGAAATATGAGGACTAGCAAGAGTTTAATCATACATGATCAACCCTAGGATCTGTCAATCATGTTACAGCCCGTAGGCAGACAGTAATAAGTTATGCAATACGAGCTAACAGGTGCTCGTCGGCTAAACGCCTCAAAATGAGAATTTTACAATATAGTGGGCCAAAAATAAATCTACTTGTTGTCCTGGTTACGCCTGGTGGTCACCATCGGGGTGGAACGTCGGTAGATCCTCTGGAGCTGTTCCGAAATCTGGCCGTACAAAACCAGCTGGGTCAGATCCCAGAAAGAGCAAGTACCACAAAGAAGGCTTCACTTAAGAACTAAAACCAGCATATCAGAAATAAATATTAAAAGTAGTTACAAAAGATCTTGTTAATAAAAGAATAACAACAGTCATAATAGAGTACGAGGGAACCATTCAAGTAGCCGGGTCACAACCCTTAAACCAAACAAGGACCGGAGTTGTAACCCTTCACCTGAATAGAACTCCGTCTCCAAATCCTATTGGTAAGGTAAAACATTACAAGCATGACGTGGGGTGCAATAAGACAATAAATGAAGAGAGGACTTAGAACTGCTCCGGGAGCCAGGTTACAACCCTTAAACTAAATAAGGACCGGGGTTGTAATCCTTCTCCTGAACAGAACTTAGCCCCTAATCTTTATTGTTAAAAGTGACAATCTTGCGATCAAGCCTACAATGATCGGGCACTAAAATCATACAATCTCTCCCGGATAATCAGTAACTACGGCTTTCTACATTAGCTAACTAGGGTTATCACAAGCCTTAGTTACTAGCAACATGCAGTGAGATGTTCCTCCAGCCACAAGCCCTGCAGCAAATCCAGGTTATCCAGGCGACTGGGTTCATTAAGAAGTACCTCATCCTTTTCTATATATCAGTGAATCTAGACTTGTGCCCTATTCGTCGGCAGGCTGCAAGTCCAACAATGATGGCCGGGATAACGGGATCGCATGTAGCTGGGGAAACCTCTCATGACTACTGAATTATTCTAGTTATTAGCCTTAGCCATTTTACAGTAGGTACCCCTGACCGTGGTACTCGGGGATCCCTGTCCTAGACATGATGTAAACATTACCGGTTCAATTGTACAAACACAATCATCCACGGTGTCCAGCCCATCCAATCTTGTCATGACATACTAGCCGTCGTAACAGCCTTCAAAATATATATATCATGTCATGTTCACTGTCAAAAGTGCGCCATGTCGGGCCACTATCATGTCATATCATTTGTCAAAAGTGCACCACAACGGATCACCCTCGTGTCAGGGAACATACATAAAATTAATATGGCACCAGCACACATTTAGGAATTAAATATTAATTGTGCACGCGGCTACAATTAATGCTAAGGCCATACGGCCACAAATATTAATTAGTGGCCATGCGGCCAACGAATGAACAGTGGCCATGCGGCCAGCTTAAATATTTAAGCATACCAGCGCTGCCACATAACAATTGCTAATAAAGCATGCATTTGCATGCAAGCAATGGCTACTAATGTATGCAAATAAATTGAAAGGTCATACGGCCAGTGAATTATAAATGCATGCGGCCAGCATTTAATAAATGGCCATGCGGCTCATTTGACAAATGGCCATGCGGCCAATGAATGGAGGGAGAAAAGCATATGCGGCCGAAAGTGAACAGTAGCCATGCGGCCGAAAGTGAACAATGGCCATACGGCCAACTAAATTAGCTACTGCCATACAAAATAGCATATACAGCCACAAATATTAATTAGCATGCAAGCTACTGCTTGCATAGTAGGCCATGCGGCCATAAATCGAATGGCCTATGCGGCTAAAACCAAATGCCATATGCGGCCAACTTTAATGCCATGCAAGCTACTGTATGCAACTTAATGCATTAAAATATGGCATGCAACTAATGCATTAAAATATGGCATACAACTAACACATTAAAATATGCGTGCAAGCATGCATAAAAAAATAGGCATGTGGCTGATGCTATTTGCTCATGCGGCCAAGCATTTTTTTAGCATATGCGGCCAACTTTATTAGCTTGCAAATACAAGCAAAGCTAATGCTAATGCATTAAATAATGCAATTCAATGTAAGTCCATGCGACCAACTTTGTTTCCATGCAAGCACTTAAGCTGATGCATGCAAAATAATAAAGAAAAAGCTATACAGCCAACTTTGTTCCCATATGCGGCCAGCAACTCTGGAATGGCCATATGCGGCTAGTGAGCTTGCAAATGCAAACAAAAATGCTACTGCATTAAGTACTAATGCATTAAATGCTAGGCTAATGTATTAAATACTAGGCTAGCTAATACATGCATTAAAATATGCAAAGGCCATGCGACTAACATTGTGTTGGCCATACAAGCAACTGCTAAAAGCATGCAATTATTTAATGCCAATGCCTAGCCCAAGCAATTGATTAATGGCCATGCAATAATTAATGCTCATGCGGCTCAGAGCTAAAATGCTCATGCGGCTCAGAGTGCAATTAATGGCTCCCACAGAGAACATGTCCATAAAAAATACCATGGCCTCCATGCTCCTCCAAACCACAATAGGAACCCAAATCCAGACTCCCGTAGGTTAAATTTGGATAAAATAGAATTCTCTATAACATGGAACCATCAACTAGCAAAAATATGCAAGTTTGATAGATCAAAACTCCTGAAAACCGAAAATACCACAAGGCTAGATTTACAAGAAATTAACCATGAAAATGAAAAATGCTAAGTACTAAAGTGGGTTAGAAACACATGAGGAAGACAATGGAACAATAAAAGTAGAATTCCTCCATGAAGCAAGATGCACTTGCCTAAACCTTCTACTCTCAGGTTGGTGGAGAAGTAATAGAAGGGAAGAAGAAAAGTTAATAATGGAAGAGAAATGCTTGGTGGGATATTAATGAAGAGAGTGGTGGTAGGTGGGTTCACTACAAAACCGAACCAAGCCAAACAAACCGAACCGAACCAAGATAAACCAATCAATGAAATACCAAAATAAATCAAGCAGAGAGACATGCAATACGGGTCTAAATACGTACACGTATACCAAAATACGTAATACGAACAATGGTCATTACAAATCATCACCAGAGGTGGAGTGGAAGTTGACCCCAGAAGATAGTGGCTATAGAGTCATGGCCAGTACCCAGTACCATCGCAGAAGTTTCACAGTTTCCTAGGATTAGCCGGCTATTACCAGCGATTTGTATCAGATTTTGCTCGAATTTCAGCACCATTGACGCAGTTGACCCGCAAGGATGTGCAGTTTGCTTGGACAGCAGAGTGTCAGAGTTCATTCCAAAAGTTGAAGCAATGATTGATGACGGTACCCATTCTCACGTTTCCAGATGGGACAGAAGGATTTTTTGTTTATTGTGATGCTTCATGAAGAGGATTGGGATGCGTCTTGATGCAACATGGCAAGGTAGTAGCTTATGTATTACGTCAGCTTCGTGATCATGAGAGGAATTATCCAACCCATGACTTAGAATTAGCAGTGATGATTTTTGCACTTAAGCTTTGGAGGCATTACTTGTACGGAGATCGGGTAGAGATTTTCACCGACCACAAGAGTCTTAAGTATGTGTTTACCCAGAAGGATCTCAACATGCGTCAGAGAAGATGGCTAGAGTTATTGGTGGATTATGACATCAACCTGCAGTATCATCCTGGGAAAGCCAAAGTAGTTGCAGATGCGTTGAGTAGAAGAGCAGGAGCTTATTTTCTAACAGCACAACCCGAGTTATTAGCAGATCTTCAGAAGATGGAAAAAGAGATAGTTCTCCCTACCAATATAGGATTGATGGCCAGTATGCAAGTTCAGTCCATTATAGTTGAGAGGATCAAGATAGCACAGTCATCAGATTTTAAGCTTCAGCGACTTAGGGTAGAATGTGAAGCAGGACGGAGAGCAGAGTTGTACATTCACGAAGATGGTACACACCGGCATGGAAGGCGTCTTTGTGTACCCAGTGCTGATATCAAGGAAGAGACAATGGCAAAAGCTCACAGTTCATAGTATTTAATTCATCTCAGTGGTACGAAGATGTACCGTGATATCTGTTAGCATTTTTGGTAGAATAGCATGAAGAGGGAGATAGCTCAGTTTGTCTCTCATTATTTAGTTTGCCAACAAGTTAAAGCTGAACATCAGAGACCATCTGGACTTCTTCAACCTTTACCGATCCCAGAATGGAAGTGGGAGCATATTACTATGAATTTTGTAACTGGGATACCTAAATCCCCAGCGAAAAGAGATGCTATTTGGGTTATAGTTGACCGACTCACGAAGGTAGCTCATTTTTTCCCTCTCAGGATTGGTCAATCGATGGATCAGCTAGCAGAGATATACCTCAGGCAGATAGTCAGACTGCATGGAGTGCCAGTCAGTATTATATCAGAAAGAGATTCATGATATACATCGCACTTTTGGCGGAGTCTTCAAACGAGTTTGGGAACTCGTCTCAAGTTCAGTTCAGCTTATCATCTGTAGACAGATGGCCAGTCAGAGCGCATGATTCAAACTCTTGAAGATATGTTGCGATCATGTACACTTGACTTCGATGGTTCGTAGGAAGATCACCTACATCTAGTGGAGTTCTTCTATAATAACAGTTTTCAAGCCAGTATTCAGATGGCACCGTTTGAGGCACTGTATGGCAGAAAGTACAGATTACAGCCTGGGATGATGTAGGTGAGAGGCATATGCTTGGTCCAGAAATGGTTACGCAGACTATCGAGGTGGTTAGACAAGTTAGAGATCATCTTCGAGTTACACAAGATCGTCAGCGCCATTGGGCGAATTCTCATCAGCATCCTCTTGAGTTTTCTATATAGGGCCATTTGATATTCTCGAGCGAGTCGATGATGTGTCCTATCGTCTCACTCTTCCACCGTCGTTACGTGCGTACATGACATATTTTATGTATCCCAATTACGATGGTACATTCCGGATCCGAGCCATATCCTTGATCATTCGGAATTGGTTGTTGGTACCAATATTTCGTATGAGGAAAAGCCCATATCCATATTGGACCGAAGGGAGAAGATATCCAAGAACAAGACTATTAGTTTACTCCGTATTGCTTGGGGCCATCACTCTTTGGGTGAGTCAACTTGGGAACGTAAGGATGATATCCGATCACGATATCCACACATGTTTGACTCATGAGGTATAATGTCTTCCTTATACCATTTGCTTTTAACTCCTTGCTTGCATGAATGATTGGTTGATTAATTGATAGTCGCAGATTGCCTGTGGTTAGTGTAGCTTGTACCGACATCTCTAGCCTCTTGATTAAATTTCGAGGATAGAATTATTTTAAGGTGGGTAGAGTTGTCACTCCCGTTTTTCGTTATACGTATTTTTAGTATACGTGTACAGAATTCTGACTTTTGTCAAGTGACCCATATTTTAACGTGTCTTGCTTAGCCTAGTCTTGGTTTAATCTTGCCTTTGTTTAATTCGGTTTGGTTCAAGTTAGCTTGGCTTGGCTTGCTTGGTTTGTTGTGGTTTGAGATGAGAAGGGTTTGTACTCTTTCCTCCATTATTTCTCATTACTTCTTCATTTTCTTTATTTACTACTCCCACCTACCAAGACTTAGGCAAGTATAATTTGCTTCATGATGGACCTCAAATTTTATTGTTCTATTGTCTTCTTTGCTTGATTCTAAGCCTCTTTAAACTTAGAGATTTTCGTTTTGATGGTTATATTTTTGTAGATCTAAGTTTATAGTTTCTTCAATTTTTCTGGTTTTGATCTCTTAAAGTTTGTTATTTTTGGAAACTACTTGTTTCATGTTGTAGAGAATTCAATTTTATTCAGTTTAGACCTTTATTTTGCCCAATTTTGAGTCCTTTAGCCCAAGTTATGGACAATAGAAGTTTCTAAAACTCCATGGCCAAAAGCTTGCTGATAGGGATGACACCTCGTGCACCTTGTACCTCGTGCACCTTTTGGTTCGCACACCTTGTGTACCTTTTGATCCATTCACCTTGTACCTTGCGCACATTTTGGTCCGCATACCTTGAATCTCGCGCACCTTTTGGTCCGCGTACCTTGCACCTCGCGCACCTCGTACACCTTGCACCTTGTGCACCTTACACCTCACGCACCTCGTGTACCTTACACCTTGTGCACCTTGCACCTCGCACGCCTTGCACCTTGCGCCATGCGTCTTTTTTCCGTGCGCGAATCACTCTAAATGACTGTTTTTGCCCGTTTAAGCTATTTTGTAGCTAGAATCTTGAAAAACTCAAAACATGAAAATTATAGATCTTTATCTTGGCTTCAAGAATTTTCCTGTCTCACTTTAATCAGAGTTCATATGTGACTTATAGTTTCAATCACACATGGGTATTCTCGATCTTCTTTGCATGTTTTTCTATACTTGGTCTAAATTGCGACGACCCGACTTGACACTTGATAGTCTTGAGATAGTAAATTGAACTTGACTTGAACATGATAATATGAACCCGTCTTGATACCTCTTGATAAGTAGCCCGTCGAGGCGCACTCCAGATAAGTACTCTTGACATGACATGTATAATCTTGAAATATTGTTGCAATAAATACCCTGACTTGCTAAGTAACTCTTGTCTTGACACCGTGGTTGACTTTCTTGATTGTGCCTATATAAGCTACCTATCTCGTCTTGCATCATGTCTAGGACATGGATTTCTGGTTACCACGGTCAGGAATTCACAATGAATCTGACTAGGTTAATGACTAAATTGATCAAGTAGTTCATATAGAGAGATTTTTTTCCAGTTACAGGCGATCCCGTTATCTCGGCCACACCTGAGAAACTTGTAGCCTGTCGACGAGTAGGGAACATTTCCAGCCTACTGTCATGTAGGACACTTCTTGAAAACATAAGTACTGAAAGTAACCAGTAATCTTGATAACTCTTGTAACTCTTGTAAATCACCTCGCCTGGATAACCTGGATAGCTGCAGGGCTTGTGACTGCGGGAACATCTCATTGCATCTTGCTAGTAGCTAGGCCTGTGATAATCCTAGTTGGCTAATGATAGCAAGCCGTAGGACTTGATTGGCCGTGCCTGAATGCTTGCTCGTGATTAGCATGGGAATTGTATTTCGTCGCTTAATGCAAGCTATTGTTTTATTCTAACCCTGTCTTTTTGTCATTTAAGCATGTTCATTTATTTATTCTTCTATTTTATTATTTGCTGGTTTTACTTCCTTAATGAAGCCCCCCTTGTGGCACCTGCTCTTTCTCGGGTCTGACCCAGCTGGTTTTGTATGGCCAGATTTTGGAGTGATACCCGAGGATCTTCCTGCTTATCAGCCAGATGGTGAACACCTGACGTAGTCCTAGCAACGAGTGGGTTTCTTATTTTGCTCTCCCACTCTATTTTAAATTATTCTTTTAAGGCGTTTAGCCGTCGAGCAAGTGTTAGCTCATGTTGAAACTTAAATTTCTGTCTGCCTAAAGGCTGTTACACGATTGGCAAATCCTAGGGTTGATTATGTATGACTTAAACTCTTGCTAGTCTTCGTATTTTATATGACTAGCTTCATGATCATCTAAATATGTAATATTTGGGGCGCCTTTGTATGTCTGATTATCTAACATCTTGTAATTTTTATTTGCTTGCTTGAGATTGAGACATTAGGCTTGTTCCTGACCATAGAGATTGATGGATTGTAGTTTAACCCTCATGCATCTAGACAGCCGTAACCGTATTGCGAGGTGGGTTGCACTTCGATGTACGTAGCTGGCTGTGTCTGTCTTCCGCTCTCCAGTATTCTGGTTCTGGAGCATGACAAAATTTATATATATAATTTTATTATGGGCATAGAAAAAAATAATTATGATGTTACCATAACATTGTAATGTCAGAACGGTGAAATAAAATATTTAGGGAACAACAGAACATCAACTAATCATAGCAGTATACTTTCAAGAACATGTCTATGAACAAAATACTAAAGTCTACGAAAGCTTCTAAATATGTTGGGTTTTTTTTAAGATTTACCTTAGTAGCACATAGAATAAAAAGGAAATTAGTAAAGTAGTATATACATCACTAAAAAATGATGTTCATAAGATATATTTATATATTGACAACACTCAATAATTTATCACCATATTTTATATATATAATGTTTTTTTCATCACACTTTAATATATATAATGTGAATGCCTCCTGACTCACAAAGAAAAAGATGTCATTAGGAATGTCAATTTTTTCGAAATTGTTCGATGGAGTCTTTTTTAGAGGACATGTTTGGTGTTTTAAAATGGGAACATGGACGGGGATGTGGGCGCATACACATTACGTACGCCGAACCGGACAAGGCGGCGGCGACGACACGCACGTGTGGCCCACATGATTAGTCCACAACAACTCACAAGTGAGTACGTGATAGAAACTAATATAAAGATGAATATGATAACTCCTAGTCAACGTGGGACTAAAAAGGAGAACTTGATTTTTTTTCAATGAGAAGAATACAACAAATATATAATATTTTTGAAACTATAAATATATTTATTATAAAAAATTAATAGTAATTGTCGCGCCCCTAGACGAAAATTCTCGGAACGCCACTGGTCACGTCCAGTCCCAAAGTACGTAGGACTAGTATATAAACATGGCAGCTAGTAATGCGAAGGTTACTCCAATATATGGAACCTACAAATATACACTTACGTTGTATATGAACACCAACTCACAAGATATACCAATAGGTCACAAATAGCTGATAATAATCTCAACCACAGAAAATAAAGAATAAATTTTAAAAAGTAGCAGCAATGACAATAAATGCAGAATAACCATCCAATGGAGACAAATAGCTTGGTCCACTACCAAATGACTATAATAAAACAAGGCATAGGAAGTAGTCCAGCCTCACAGAAATAAAGTGAAAATAACCAAACTAGATGGTCCAACTAGATGAAATCAAGGAAACTCAAAAGGTAATAACTCCTTGTCCGCTACAAAAGTATCTGGTCTATGTCCATACACCAGTGGATAATCTGATCTTCCAAACCTAGAAGAAAATCAAGTCCTCAGAGGAACGTAGCAAGATACAAACAACATGCTATATGATAAAATAAATATGCAAGTGTGTTTCTAACCATTATCTAAGTATACAATTTGGAGAATGACTTTCGCACATGGGCAGGATTCAGGCTAAATAGGAAATCCACGTAGCACGAGGCTGGTGGTATAGATATATTATCAACCAGTCGTCTGTAACTTGCATAACGATCAACGAACGTTAGAGGCTATCTGTAAAAGGGGTCATCACTCCCATAGTTCCTTCATAGACTATGTTCACCGATTTGGCTAGTCCATACACCTAGTAACTATCCTCCCTCTCATCTTCAAGACTGACCAGGTTGTAAAGGAAGTTGGGACGGGTTAGGGTAATGTGATGTCTGAAAGTGGCCCGCAAAAAATCATAAAAAGAAGCCAAATTAGTCTGGGCTAAAAATTGACAAATCATATATATCTTTTGGGTAGAACCACGTCACAAATGCAATAATATGTCGGATTTGCGATCTAAAATCCTAATTTCGAAAAGAATTTTTTGTTTTGAATGATTTTTTGCATTTTTCGTGATTTCCAACGGTCAACTTTAACATTAAATTAAACCGATCAAATGATAAAATAATGCAATGAAATTTTATATGGGTTATACTTGCTATGAAAAAGCGTTGACGCCGAATGGAGCTACGACGAGGGAGAAATAAATTCACAAAGTAGGTACGACGAAACTGTGAAATAAACACAATTTTTAGCGCTCAACTTGGTGGCTAGTTTTGATCGACCAAACAATATAATTAACCGCTTAAAATTGACAGGAAGGGAGAGGGTTATACCAAGATAATGATGGAAGAACTAGATCAACGATCCAACGGTTGGATCGTCCAGAAAACGTGCACGAAGTTGTTGCAGCGAAATATACTCTGACTCGTGCGTCGCGACGGAAATTAGTTCAAAATGCAAAAAGTGCCTCGAAATCGACTGTTTGGTGATTTCAGGGTCCTGTAATGCTCCAGAGGGGTCGGCGGTCGATCATTGGCATTCACGACCGGATTGGAATCAATGGTGATGGGTTTCATTATCGGTTCGGCCACTACAGGGTCGACAGTGGTACAATGGTGCACCGACTGGGGGGTATTGAAGGAGAGAAAGGTGGGTTATAGGTTTGGATCTTAATGGGTTTAAGGTTTTTTTTATAATGTTTTGGGTTTGAGCTCATTTCTTTCTCTATTAATAAAGACTTAATACATGAATTATGCTAGTATACTTTGTGTTATATATATATATATATATATATATATATATATATATATATATATATATATATATATATATATATTATATATATATATATATATATATATATATATATAGAGAGAGAGAGAGAGAGAAAGAGGAGGAATCAACATCCCTGCACTTTTGCATCCCTCGTGCATCCCCTCTTTCACATTCGTTGGATCTTGTTTAAGTCATCTAATCTTAACCGTTGAGTTTTGAATGGCTAAGATTAGATGACTTAAACAAAATCCAATCGGTATTATCATGGGGATGCTTGGGGGGTGCAAAAGTGAGGGAATGTGGATCCCTCCTCTCTCTCTCTCTCTCTCTCTCTCTCTCTCTCTCTCTCTATATATATATATATATATATATATATATATATATATATATATGGCTTAATTGTACTTTGCTACCCTCAACTATTCCGCCTTTTCAACTTGATACCATAAACTTTTTTTCGTAACAAATTGGTACCTCAACTATTATTTTTTTTCAACTTGATACCTAATTTTTCAAAAATTCCGAAAATGTCCTTCCCTCTTCCTTCCCTCCACCCCCTTCCCCACTCCGGCCACCCCCCCTGCTAGCTCTGGCCGCCCCACCCCCCCTGCTAGCTCCGCCCCCCTCCCCCCGCCCCCCACCCCCCCTGCTACCTTCGGCCACCCCCTGCCCCGCCTCCCGCCCCGCCCTCCCTCCCCAGCCCCCCTCGGCCTAGGGGAGAGGCGGGGGCGGGCGGGCGGCCGGAGTGAGCAGGGGGGGGGTGGGGGGGCAGGGGGAGGGGGCGGAGCTAGCAGGGGGGGCAGCCGGAGTGAGCAGGGGGGGCGGCCGGAGCGTACAGGGGGGGAGGGTTAGGGGTAGGGGTAGGGGCATTTTAGTCCAAAATAACATCTGGGTACCAAATTGTTACAAAAAATAGTTTAGGGTACAAAGTTGAAAAATGGTAATAGTTGAGGGTAGCAAAGTGCAATTAAGCCTATATATATATATATATATATATATATATATATATATATATATATATATATAAACAATATGTGTTGTGTGTGTGTGTGTGTGTTGTGTGTGTGTGTGTGTGTGTGTGTGTGTGTGTGTGCGTACGTGCGTGCGCGTGTTGTTAATGGCCATCTAGTCTAGTAGTAGTGGTGAGACATGCGGCCCGAATGGTCAGGAGATCGATTCCCGGTAGGAGCGTTCGCCACAATTACCATTTTCAAATATATATGTGTGTGTGTGTGTGTGTGTGTGTGTGTCAGGCCCGGACTTAATATGAGGCCCGTGAGGCAGTTACCTCATGCCCAAAATTTTGGAGGGCACATATAAGCCCAACTAAAAAGGCCTAGATTTAAAATTTTAGAGAACTCGTTGTGGCTATGGCAACTAAAAAAGCTCGCCGACTAAAGAGACAAGTAGTATGTATCATGTTGAGTTATACTTACTATATTTGAACTGAAGAGACAAGTGATATAATGTCCACATGATACTAAAAAGGTCTAGATTTGTAAGCTACTCTTGTGGTCCGATTTGAAAAGATAAATATTAGAAGAGAGTCTTGTGGCCGCCAACTGAGTTGTTTCTTAGGATTTTAAAAAAAAAATTAGAGAGAGACTTTTGTTTATGGTCGACTGTGGAGTAATTATTTTTAGAAGCCACGTATCAGTCAGTCCTTCCCTTTCCACACGTTTTCACAAGTAAGACTTCGATTTTTTTTTATTTATTTATAATAATATAAATTGTTGTTGATTTTAGATTTTGCTTGATGCTCTCATATTTTGGTCTATTTCTTAATTGTTGTGTCAATGATGTCTTTCCTTTGTCACATTACATTTTGAGGAGTCACTTACATTATCAGTAAAGCCTTATAATTATTTTTTACAATTACATGTAAGTGAAGTCTAAAATTGCGGTGCTTATAAATTATAATTTATTAGAGAAAATATGTTGTTGCCTAAAAATTGTTGTTGATTATTTTTATATGTGTTTGACTAATTTATTTGAAAAATATGTTCTTGCCATTTGATTGCATAGTTTTTCCTATTGAGATTGAAATCAACTAATAGAGAAAATAAGAAAGAAAATAATTTTATGTTTGTTGCCGATTGTTTATTTGTCATTAATTATTATCATTTGTTGGAAAATTATGATAATGTCATTTGAGTGCATAGTATTTGCGTCTAGATTATTCATTTGGAAATGTGATATGTTGCAAATTATATTAGAGAAGCAATCATGCCTTCTATAGTAAAACAATTTTGTAAAAAAATTTGTTTGCATAGCACTAATAAACTAGAGAAGCAAATATGCCTCCTATAAGAAAATAATTAGCTGGAGCAGACAAAATAATAATATGAACATTAAGCTTTGGGGTACCACTTTAGAGTTCGCCTCAGGCCCCAAAATCTAAAGTCCGACACTGGTGTGGGTGTGTGGGTGTGGGTGTGTGTGTTGTTCCTAAGGCACTAGCCTAGTGGTAGTGCGGGGTAGGGATGAGCAACGGTTCGGTTCGGTTCGGCTTAAACCAAACCGTTTATACAAAAACCGATTGAACCGAGAGCTGTATTTTATAAAACCGAAAGTTGAACCGTATTTATAAGAACCGAATCAAACCGTACCGAATTCGGTCGGTTCGGTTTTCGGTCGGTTCGGTTCTGCGGGCCTAATTGGGCCGGGCCTTCTAAAACACTACGTAATACAAAAATAACAGTGGACTGAAAGTATAAGATAAACCACTCAGAATACAATACAATAATCACAAACTGCCCATTGCTAAGAGCAAACATAAGATCAGATTCAAATGAATATGAAAGTGACCAGTCAAAACATACTTATGCAAAAACTCTAGGGAAGCAACAAAAATTAAATCTTTATGTCAATGTCGAGCCCCCAAAAAACAGGAAATAATGTTTTTTTTTTCCAATACCATGGACAACACCAATTAATCCAAAATGTAGTAAGTAACCACAAACTGCGCTTGTCCATTGCCAGGAACAGACATCAGATCAGACCCACATGAAAATGTGATTGACCCATCAAAAGCAAGTATGTGAAAACTCTAGGGAAGCAATAAAAAAGGAATGTTTATGCCAAAATCAAGCAAAAAATATGAAAGAATATTTTTTTCGCCTGAAGAAGAAGAAGAAGAAGAAGAGTCAAAGGCCCTTCTTGTGAGTACTAACTGAGAAAATGCAGTAGTGGTAGTAGTGAGTGCTTCTTCCTCTTTATGGCAAGGAAGAATACAAAGGAGAGGATTCGAATTAAAGACGTTGGTCTTCTCAGGATGATAAAGGAGGAGGAGAGAGTGTGTTATGTTGTCCCCTCGGTGCCTTGGAACCGTCAAAACTATAGTACAGGTCCTACAGGGAGAGGTTAGAAGAGCAAGAGGTGGCCGAAAGTAAGACCTCTCCACCGGAAATTAGGGAGAGAAAGAGGCGTCCGTTGGAGAATGGGGAGAGGGAAGAGGCGGCAGACAAGAGTGGAGAGAGAAAGTTACGTATAGTTTAGGGCTTTTTTTTTCTATTATTTGAACTACTAATTCGATTTTCGGATCGGGTCGGATTCCGAAACCCAAATCCGAAAACCGATCCGAAATCCGAATTACTTAATACTTAAAACCGAACTTCGAACCGGTTGACTAAAAATCGAATCGAACCTTCAGTTTCGCTCTGGTTCGGTTCGGTTTACGGTTAAAAACCGCCCAATGCTCACCCCTAGTGCGGGGGGCCGTCCGAGCATAGGCCTCAGGTTCGAATCCTTCCTGGACAATTGGGTGGTTTTGAGCTCTAATAAAGTACCCATTCTTCAAAAAAAAAAATATGGCGGATCAAAAGTCCCACGAGGGAAACACCCCCCCCCCCCCCCTCCTCCGCACATACCGTAGGATCGGTGGGCACGTGTGGGGCCTGCGCGCGTCCACTTGATCAAACGGTCGAGGCCGACGGGACTCCCATTGGACTCCGCGGGCAAGGAGACGGAGCTTTTGCGGGGTTCCGCGAGCAGGACTTTTGATCCGCACTTATATATATATATATATATATATATATATATATATAAGAGAGAGAGGATATATATATATATATATATAGCAAATGACCTCTAGCCTAGTGCTTAAGAGAGATGCATGCGGCCCAAGTGGTCTGGAGTTCGAGCCTCAGTGGAGGCGAGTTCGCTACAAGTACCCATTGCTTCAAAAAAAAAAAAAAAATATATATATATATATATATATATATATATATATATATATATATATATATATATATATATATATTATAGAGAGAGAGAGAGAGAGAGAGAGAGGGGGGGAGGGGAGGGGATCGGGAGCCCCGTCGTCCTCGACCGTTGGATCGAGCAGGCCGTGTGGGGCGTTGGTCCCACACGGCCCGCTTGATCCAACGGTGCAGGAGGGACGGGGCTCCGCGGACGGGTCTTTTGATCCGCCTATATATATATATATATATATATATATATATATATATATATATATATATATATATATATATAAGTGCTCCAAAATCATCCGAGTGGTTTCATATTGTGAAGCCACCCTATGTTACATCACTTGGATTTAAATTGGAAGGATAAAATTATAAGGTGTAGGCCCCACCACATTTTAATCTAATCCACCCAATTCAAATCCCAGTGATATATATATATATATATATATATATATATATATATATATATATATATATATATATATATATATATATATATATATATGTTGGTGTTTTTGCCTTTAAAGTAGGAAAGATAGTCCCACATCGGCTACATCAAATGGTGAATATCTCAATATAAAGCATTGCTTGTATTGATGTGTGCACATGAGGTGTTGTGGGGCATAAGTGTGTGCCATGTGGGAGTATTTTTCTAGAAAGAAAATAAATTAATTCCAACAAGGATGCAAGTTAATTTTTGTTGTGCGGACTCAGACTCGGACTCGGACACGGACTCCAGGTTGTCTCGTGCATACACGGGAGTGTTCGGTGGGTAGGCGTGGACTGGCACACTACTATGCTGATTGTGGGATGATCTAAAATATCGAACTCTATTTTTGAGTATTGATATTTTAGTCCCACATCAGATAGGAGAAAATGTGAAGTCTCACTCCTCTATAAATAGAGCCCCTTGGCCTCCTCTGGAAGATGCACCAAGAAGAGAGTTAAGGGAGTCTATAAAGTCCAGGAAGCCCGTTCAAGTCTCAAATATTGACTTACGAGCGTTCCAGAAGTTCTTCATGAATTTGCTGGTTCCTGGAAGCAGATCATGGTGGGACGAATCTTGCTTTGAGCAACGGTGATCTTAATCACCCTATCAAGAACCTTTCCTTTTCTTCTTTCTTCTTTTTTCTCTAAGTTGTAACTCAGTTCTGTCCGTCAGCAACTACGATTGCGAGGAAGAACATGATATTTATTTTATGTTTATTGTTGCTTTTGTAATCAAATTTATATTATAGTGTTCCTCGTGGATCTCGAGAATAATCAGAAGGGGAACGTTTGTTTGAACCTCTGATCTTGACATCTAGTTCTACCATCTTTGATCAAGTCCCGGGACTAACAATCTCAAATCAAGATCCTTGTAGATGGAGAACAGCCGTGCAAAACTTCTGGATACAAGTTTCAACAAACTTGAGAAGTTCGACGAGGATTATTACAAGTCTTGAAAGAGGAAGGTATGCATGAATCTGCAACTGGCAGAGGTGGACTACGTTCAGATAGAACCAGAACCGAAGATTCCAGACGTGGATGGTACTATTGTTCGGGCAGTTGCGATTGCAACCGCAAAGCAGAACAAATGGAGGGGAGACAACAATCTCTGCAAGCTGATGATTTTGAACTCCATGGAGGATACTCTGACGGAGTCATACAGCAAGACAGACCATGCTAAGGTCGTCTGGGAGTCTCCAGAGAAGCATTATCAGGCGGATGAGAACCGCAACAAGATCCATGTGACTGAGATGGTCTGGAATATGCAATTTGAGGACGACAAGGCAATGTTGCCTCAAGTCAAGGAGTTCCTCAAGTTACGTCAAAAACTTGAGGACGATAGCATGCCACTTGTCGACGCTTTTGTCGTAGAGGTATAGTTGCCAAGCTTCCGTCAGGATAGAGCAGTTTTATCTCGAACATGCACATAAAAAGATGCAAATCAGTCTGGATCAACTACTTCACAACATCAATGTTAGAGATGAGTTGATGGCTAAAAACAAATTGGACACGTTGTCCAAACAGTTGGCAGAGGCCAACTTGGTTCATGCGAAGGACTCCAAGGGGAAGCATAAGGTTTCTCACAAGCAGAAGAAGAAGGACTTCAACCATCTGAAGGCGAAGTTGGCTTCGTTCAATTCAAAGCCAAAACCCAAGTCAGATGTGACTTGCTTCAATTATGGAAAGAAGGGCCACTATCGTAGAGACTGCAGATCAAAGTCCAAACAGATAGAGCAAGATGAGCCTAACAAGGTTGCCATGAATGTGCAGGTTGCCACGGCTGTTGTTGACACCAACTGGTGGGTGGACACGGGTGCATCCTGCCATATTTGCTCTAATAAGGAGTTGTTCACCACATACAAGCCTACATTTGAGAAGGTCATGGTGGCGCACCAGACACAAGCTGAAGTACTGGAAATAGGAATGGTGATACTGAACCTGACTTCGGGGAAGTCGCTGATGCTTCAAGATATGAAGCATATACCGGTGATAACCAAGAACCTGGTCTCTGGAGGTCTGCTATGTAATGCAGGCTTGAGGATGGACGTTAATGCTGCGCAGATAGTGATGTCCTACATAGGAACATACTTCGGAAAAGCTTATTGTACTGAAGGGATGTTCAAACTTCAACTTGTAACTCGTGCAAAAATGATTAATGCAGTTTCTTCTTCTGGTTATTCTCTTGAGTTATGGCACAATAGACTAGGACATGTTCATTGTAAAAGAATAAACAAAATGTCTAGGCTAGGGCTTATCTCCAAATATGGGGGTAAGGAGGTAGAGAAGTGTGAGGTTTGTGCACAAACAATGATCACTAGAAAATCGTTCAAACGGGTGAATCGAAGTACAGATTTTCTGGAGTTGGTACACTCAGATATCTGTGACTTCAGACAGTTCTCCACAAAGGCCAAGATGAAGTATTTTATTACATTCATCGATGACTACTCGAAGTACACGTTCGTCTATCTGCTCAAGTCTAAAGATGAAGCATTCGAGAAGTTCAAGGAATTCAGGGCTGAGACTGAACGTCGAACTGGGCAACAACTCAAGAGACTCAAAAGTGATCGAGGCGAAGAGTACACGTCTATTGAATTCCCATCGTTCTGTAAAGAACATGGAATTGTCAACGAGACAACTGCTCCGTATTCTTCCTCAATCAAATGGAGTAGCTGAAAGGAAGAACAGGACGTTAATAGAGATGATGAACTCAATGCTGTTGACTGCAGGTCTTCCAAACTGCTTCTGGGGAGAAGCTGCGTTAACGGCTACGTTCATTCTGAACAGAGTGTCGTACGTAGGTTCCGAAGTCACTCCTCATGAACTCTGGTTCAAAGTCAGACCCAGCTTGAACGCAATTCGAGTGTGGGGGTGTCTGGTATATGTGAAGCTTCCAGACTTAAATTTTCAGAAGTTTGGGACAAGGACTACAAAGACGATCTTCTTAGGGTATGCTGAGAAAAGTGATGCTCGGAGGTTTCATGATATTGAAACCAATCAAATTATTGAATCTGACGACGCCGAATTCTTTGAAGATAAATTTGTGAGGCACAAGAACATTGTTATCGCAGACATTCCGGAGAATAATATGAGTGCACAGACGGCTATTGTAAGCCCCTAATATTTTAATTATTTTAAATTAAGGGTTTTTAAGTGCAAATAATAATTTTAGCCTTAAAATAATTTATTATGATTATTAGGAATTTTTTAGAATTTTTAAATAGTTTTTAAAGGCTAAAATATCATTTTGCAATTTTTAAAATTAGTTTTGTAATTATTTAAATTATTTTAAGTCAGTTTGCAATATTAGAATTTTTTGTGCAAATTAAATTTGCACAGAACATTGCGAAGGGGTTGTTTATGCAATTGGGAATTGCATACTGACAAGCGGTGAGGTATTTTGCAATTTATCGAAAGTCGAGGATTTTTCTGCAAAACAGCCATCGACGACCACCGCCTTCATTCTGTCGTCTTCTCCGACGATTAGCCTAAACCATAACCCTAAACCATAAATCCCTAAACGAAATCATAATCTAACCAGAATTTTTCCCTATAAAGCCCCCCCATTCGAAACACCAAAATTCCTCTCCCGACCACCCTAGTCGCCACTCCGACCAAAACACCCCAACACCCTCGCGGAATAGATCTAGGATCCCCGCCGTTATAGCCATGTCGTCGCCTTCGACCACCGCCAGTGTGTTTGCCACACTCAGGCGAACCCAGTGCTATTTTCCTCGCCGTACCCCGACGCCTCCTCCGTCGCGCAGCAGCCCGACAGCGTC